>RJWH01000380.1:0-503424 GCA_004363575.1 Solenodon paradoxus
TAAGGATTTGTTTTTGTTTTTGTCCTTGACTTGTACCTTTGCTTTCTTTGTAGTCCCATTTGTTTGTTTTTGTGTGTTTCCCTTGCCTCTGGAGTTGAATTCACAAAGACCTCTGTAAGATCAATGTCATGAAAAATATTTCTTATGTTTTTTTCTCTGTATTTTACTGTTTCTACTGTAACATTAAAGTCTCTAACCCATTTTGAAATGATTTTGGTGTATGGTATTAGTGAAAGATTTTTTGCATTCTGTTGTTTCTATGTGTTCAATTTTCCCAAAACAATTTGTTGAAAAGAATTTCCTTCTCCATTGTAAGTTTTTGGCTACATTGTCTTAAATTATCAGACATATATGTCCTAGTCTATTTCTGATACTCAGTTCTATTCCACTGATCTGTGTCTTTGTTTTTATTCCAGTCTTGATCACTGTTGTTTTATAGTACAGCTCAAGATCTAGGAGTGTGATATATTACTCTAGTTCCCTCTGCTCCCCTTATGATTACTTTAGCTATAAGGGTCTTCTGTGATTCCAAGCAAATTTAAACTTTTTTTGTTCTATTTGCTTGAAAAATGCCAGTGGAATTTAGATGTGGATTTCATTAAAACTGTATATTGCTTTAGGTAAGATGATCTTTTTCACAATGTTAATTTTTCCCAACCATGAACATGGAGTATCTTTCTGTCTCTACATCTTTCTCTATTTACTTTAACAAGGTCTTATACTTGTCATTGTATGGAGCTTTCACCTCCTTTGTTAGGTATATTCCACAATATTTAATTTTATTTATTTTAATGAAAAAGAGATAGTTTTCTTAATTTCATTGTTTTCATATAACAATGTAACATGTTTCTATACATTATTTTTTTAGGTTGCCACTCTACTATACTCATTGATTAATCTATTTTTTTAATTAAATCTTTAAGGTTTTCTATGTATATATTATATTATTTGCAAATAGTGATAGTCTTACTTCTTTTCAATTTGAATTCTATTTCTTCTTGTCTAATTGACTAGGACCACTAGAATGATGTTAAAAAGCAGTGGTGAACTTGGGCAGCTTTGTCTCATTGCTGATCTTAGAGGATACTTTCAGTTTTTTAACAGAGTATGATGTTGGCTATGAGTTTATTGCATAAGGTCTTTAGTACATTGATACATGTTCCTTCTATCCCAGTTTTATGTAGAGTTTTTATTATATATATGTGCTGAATCTTATCAAGTGCTTTCTCTGTATCTATTGATATAATTACATGATTTTTCCTTCCTTTTGCTGATACGATGTATTACATTAATAGATTTGCATAAGTTGAATGATAAATTACACTTGGCTGTCATGGGTGATCTTTTGTTGTATTGTTGGATTCAGTTTGCTAATATTTTGTTGAAGATTTTTACATCTATGTTCATCAGTGTTATCGATCTGTAGTTTTCTTTCTTATGATACCCTATTCTTCTTTTGATACTGCTACAATGTTGACCTCAGAGAAGGTATTTGGAAGCATTTCTAGTTCTTCAAGTTTTTGGAAGACTGAAAAGAATAGGTATTCATTCTTCACTGAAGGTTGTTAAAACTTACCAGTAAAGCCATCAAGTCCTGGGCTTTTATTTTGGGAAAGACTTTTGATTACTTCTATAATTTCCTTGCTTGCGATAGTTCTGTTCAGGTTTTCTATTTCTTCCTCATTAAGCTCTAGTAGGCTGAATCTTTCTAAGAATCTATACATATCCTCTAGGTTGTCTGATTCATTGGCATAGAGCATTTCATAGTAGTCTCTTATGATACTTTGTATTTCTGAGGTATCCATTGTAACTTCTCCCTTTCATTTCCAGTTATTAGAATTCTAGTTACTAGAATTTTCTCTCTTCTTTTCTTAGTGAACCTACCCCAAGATTTATCAATTTTGTTTATGTTTTCAAAGAATCATCTTTTGGTTTTATTGATTTTCTGAATTTTACTTTTTATTTCTTTTTTGTTAGTTTCTGTTCAAATTTCTGTTATGACTTCTACTGACTTTTGACTTCAATTGTTCTTTTTCTAATTGTTTTCTATTATGTAACTATTGATATTTTGTTATTTTTTTCTGTGTGCTGTTGCAGATTGTATATTTATTCTTTTATTATCTTCTTAGATTCTTTGAAAGCATTTGTATTGTGCTTGTTTTTTCATTTTCTTTGCTATTTTTCTTGTTTTTTGAAGTAAGCCTGCATTATTCTAAACTCTTAGTACTGTTTTGTTGCATCCTATTAGCTCTAATAGTAAACGTCATTATTCTCATGTCTCATAGTGCACTTAAATTTTTCCTCTTTTATTCAAAATTATTCCAAAGTGTGTTGTTTAGCCTCCACATATTTTGTAACTTTCCAGCTTCCTTGTTGTGATTGATTTTTAGTTTTATGCCATTGTGATCAGAGAAGATGTTTAGTATGATTTCTACCTTCATAAATTTGTTGACACATTTATTTCTCAACATACTGTCTATCCTTGAGCATGTTTTATGCAAACTTGTGAAAAATGTGAATACTTCAGGTGTTGGATGAAGTATTTGGTCAATGTCTTAAATCCATCTGTTCTAATTTGTCTTTTAAAAGCTGTTTTTCTGTTGTTGTTTTTCTGTTAATTTTCTGCATGGCATATCTATTCATTGTTTCAAGTTGGGGTAGTGAATTCTTACTATTATTGTGTTGCCATCAATGCCTCTCTTTTGTTCTGGCAATAATTGCTTTATATATGTTGATGCTCCTACATTTGGTGCATATATATTAATAAGAGTTATGTCTTTCTGCTGATTTAACTCCTTAATCATAATGTGATGTTCATACTGTCTTTTTTAAATCTTCTCTAGCTAGAATTCTATTTGATTTGATTTAAGTATGAATGTACCTAACTTTTTAAAGTTACCATTTAATTGCAGAATTGTCTTCTAACCTTTGAGCCTATATTTATCTTTTAAATTTAGATGAGTTTTATGTATGCAGTAGAAAGTTGGGATATTTTAAAAAATTCATTCAGTTACCCTCTGCCTTTTGATTATTAAAGTTAAATCCACTAACATTATTTTGATTAATATTATGTAACTATTGATATTTTGTTATTTTTTTTCTGTGTGCTGTTGCAGATTGTATATTTATTCTTTTATTATCTTCTTAGATTCTTTGAAAGCATTTGTATTGTGCTTTTTTTTTTCATTTTCTTTGCTATTTTTTTCCCATGGATTTATGTTCTGAGGTTTCCTTGGGATTTTACATAAGTTTCTCTGCTTATAACCTGTTATAACTTGAAAGCAAGTTAGTTTTATGCTCATTTTAGCAGTCTGCATTTTCATTTTCCTCCTCCCCTAATTTTATATTTTTCATGTTTTGCCTCTTCTAAGTAGAGTTTCTTTTCATTTTATGGAACTACTTTATTATTTCTTATAAGGGTGGGTTAGTGGTGGTAAATTCTTTTAACCTTTGATCGTAAAGCTCTTTATCATTTCTTAAATTTTAAGTGATAATCTAGTAGGGTAGAGTATTCTTGGTTAGAAATGCTTTTCTCTTAGCACTTTTAATATACTATAGTGCCATTCCTTTCTGGCCAGTGAAATTTCTTTTGAGAAATCTGCTGATAATCTTGTGTGGGTTTACTTGTCTGTAACTCACTTCCTCTAGCTGTTTTTATATTCACTCTTTATCTTATACTTTTGTCATGTTAACAACAATGTGTCATGTTTAGGTCTGTTTGGGTTTCTTTTGTTTGGAACTCTGAGCTTCCTGAGTCTAGAAGTCTTCCTTCCTCAGGTTAATGGGAAATTCTCAGCTACTACTTCTTTGAATACAGGTCCTGCCCCTTTATCTCTCTCTTCTCCTTCTGAGACCTTTGTGATGAAATGTTCCTTTTGGTGGTATCTTATCAGTCTCATATGCTGTATTTGGTCTTTAGTTATATTTTTCTCTTTGCTGATCTGCTTTGTTATTTTCTACTGACCTTTCAGATTGATTAATCAATTTGAAGCTTCTTCCAGACTATTGTTACAACATTCTATTCTGTCTTAATTCAGCTACTGTGCTCTTTAGTTCCAAGTTTTCTGTTTGGTACTACCTCATATTTTCTCTATCTTTGCTATATTTCTCTTTGTTCCCCCATTGTTATCCTGAAATCAGCAAATAATCTTAAGACTTTGATTTAAAGTCTTCATCAGAAACTTTACCTAATTCAGTTGCATTCACATTTTTCCCTGGAATTTTGTTTTGACTCATCATTTTCAATGTATTTCTCTGTCTCTTTGTTTTGTTTGGCATTTTATGTTTATTTCTATGGAGCAGGCTTCCCTGATGTAAAGCCCTTTTGTTGGGGTAGCATTTTGCAGTCTAGGTCTTGGCTGTCAGTCTAAAATCCTGGACTTCTGTAGTTGTGTGATCTGAGCACTCACCAGAATTTTTTAAACTGTGGTGCCAGCACTGTGTTGAGGCCCAAGATTCAATCTTTTGAAAGAAGGTGAATCTCCTGAATGCAGCAGAAGTTTGTGTTATGTTTATTAATCCATTCAGTCACTCTGTATCTTTTGATTAATGAGTTCAATTAATTAACATTTAGGGTGATTATATGTAACTGTTTATGGCCATTTTGTTAACTGTTTTCTGTGTGTTGCTATAGACAGTACCTTTGTTTTTCTTTCTCTTCTTAGATGAGTTGTAGTTTGTGATTAGTTTCCATTTTTGTTTTCTTCTTTGCTTTTTCCTGGGAGATGTGTTTGAAATTACCTTCAAGTTTACATTAAGAATTCTATGTTTATTTCTTATTTTCATTTTAAAACAAATGAGTCAAGTTCATTCTAACAATCCACAGTTTTATGCTTCTCTTCTGCTCCTGCTTTTTACATTTTGCTGTCTTGCTGCTTTTAAGTGGATTTTCTTTATATTTTGTAGGTCTTCCTTTAGTGTTTTTTGTAAAGCTGGTTTCTTGGTGATGAATTCCTTTAGCATTTGCTTACTTACAGAACTTTTTATTTTTCCTTCAATTCTAAGTGATAATCTCACAGGGTAGAGTATCCTTGATTAGAAATCCTTCTCTTACAGCACTTTGAATATATCATGTCCTTCCTTTCTATCCTATAAAGTTTCAGCTGAGAAATCCACTGACAGTCTCTTGAGGGCTCCTTTGTATGTGACTAATCTTTATCTAGTTGCTTTTAAGATTCTCTGTCTTGCATTTTTTAACGTTTAATCCTGATGTATCTTGGTGTAGGTCATTTGATTTCTTTTGTTTGGAACTCTTTGAGTTTCCTGGGTCTGGAAGTCTGTTTCCTTTCTCAGGTTAGGAAAATTCTCAGCTATTATTTCCTCAAGTAGTTTGTGCCTGTCTTCTCTCTCTTCTCCTTATGGGATCCCCATGAATCAAATATTTTTCCTTTTGATGTTATCCAATAGGTCATGTATGCTGTCTTCATTTCTTTTCATTATTTTTTCTCTTTGCTGGTTTACCTGAGTGCATTCCTCTGCCCTAGCTCCTAGCTCACTGATTCTATAGGAGACTTCTTCCAGCCTACTCCTGAAACCTTCTGTTGAGTTCTTTAGTTCAGCCTTATGTTTTTCAGTTTCTTGACTTCTGTTGTGTGCTGTCTCATATCTACTGTCTCTTTTTCATGGTTCTCTTTTCGTTCCTTCATTATTTTCCTGATTTTAGTGAGTGTGGCTATCACTGTTGCCCTAGTCTTTCTCAGGTAGTTTCCTAATAGTATTCCATTCAGATTTTTCTTTTGGGCTTTTGTTTTTGTTTTGGATCCATCATTTTGCATGTATTTCTCTTTATCTTTAATATGTTTGACATTCTATGTTTATTTCTGTGGGTTATACTTCCCCGTCATAATGGCCTTGTATTAGGATATTGGATTGCACAGGCTAGACTTGAATCGTAGTTTGAACATTGGATTTTCCTTAGATGCGTGATATCATCACTGGTTGCATTATCGAAGCCCTATGGTGGACCCTGGGTTGAGGCCCAAGATTCCAGCTTCTGGGGCTGGAGTTTGCATGGTAGTTGGAGAATGTATGCCCAGCATCACAGGTTGGAACAGTAAAATCTCCGCAGAGGTACCTAAGAGCTGTTACCTGCAATCCGAAAGCAAGTGGAAGTTCCAACTCTGTCCACAGAGTGGAGTTAGCTCGTAGCTGTTGTAGATTCCTCCATTCCGGGAGACTCTAAGTCCAGAGCAGCTGCAGACCCAGCAGGGTTGGCAACCACACCCTTAGACCGGGGGATGAGATTTCAGTTGGGTGGTTCCTGTAACACCATCACAGTAATGGCAAGAGAGTGGTTGCTTACCCCAGGAGTCTTCCCTTAATGAACAACTGTGTACTCCCTTTGAGAGATGCATCTCTGCTTACTGTGCTGCTCATCCTCTTTCTACCCTGCACCAAGACCTCCTTTCCCCACCTCACTGACTATAAGCCAGCTCAGGAGTATTCTTTGCTGCCAGAGAGATTTTTTTTTTAAACTCTGGGGCATGTCACCTCTCTGCACAGTTTTTTCCCCTTATGGCTTGACTTTTTCCCATGGCTCAGTCTCAAAACCATGATGTGACACTGAGTCCAGTGGGCTTTGCCTACTGTTTATGGAGGAATATGCTGCCACAGTCTGTGGAAATGCAGATCCTGTGTATTTTCAAAGTTTATGTCTGGAAAATTGATGCTTTCTAGTTTTCTGTGGGGAGGAAGGAGTCTGAAATCTTAACAGATCGCCGTGATGGAACCAGAAAGCTAAGGCCCAAGATTCTAATCTATAGGATTGGAGTTGGGGTAGGGAAGGCGGCAGCTTTTCCTAGCATCATAGGTATAAACAGTAGGCACAAGGAGAGAGACACAGAAGTTGTGGACCCAGTCTACCATGAATTCACAGTCCCAACAGTGAAAGAGAGAGAGAGAGAGAGAGAGAGAGAGAGAGAGAGAGAGAGAGAGAGAGAGAGAGAGAGAGAGAGAGAGAGAGAGAGAGAGAAAGAGAGAGAAAAGAGAGAGAGAGAGAGAGAGAGAGAGAGAGAGAGAGAGAGAGAGAGAGAGAGAGAGAGAGAGAGAGAGAGAGAGAGAGAGAGAGAATTACTGGGAGACGACCATAGCAAAAGTACACCCCTATGTGAAAATCCCCCAGTCCTGCAGAGTGGAGCCTTGGTGTGGAAGCTTTTGTAAGTTCTGAGCAGATATTGAAGTTGTTTAGCAGTAACCTCAGGTGGCTAGAAACTGCTCTTTCAAAGTAACCACTCCAGTGATCTTCCCAGATAGATTAGAGATAAAATGTTCTTTGCCAGGAATCAGTCAGTTATCTGTTGCAGATTTAGTTGTCAATCTCCTACAGCCTGGAGATTATCAATTGTGACTATAAACAATCCAGTAGAGGTGTGTTAATGTGTCAGTGAGTAAGCATTTCAACCTGGGAATCTTCCTATAATGGCAACCTCTAGTGCTTGCACAGCTTAGGAGCAGCTTCTGTTTCCACTGCACACTGAGGTTTTTGGTTCAAATAATGAAAGTTCTCAGGTTTAAAGGCACCTATGACGGAGCAAGTCCTTCTTCTCTAGGAAGTGTGTCTCTATCACTGCTCTCTCCCTATGACCAGGGTAGCATAATACTGAGAAAAGTCAGCTTCTCCTGTTTACGAAGAAGCGTTTTCTTTCTGTTTGTGGAGTTGCTGGTCCCTGTTCCTTTTCAAAAGTTGTATGTGTTAAAAGTTCTGATTTTATTGTGTCTGTGGAAGGAGTTAAGTTTGTTTGCTTAACAACCCACCATCTTGGAACCAGACTTGTTGATTACTTCTTAGCTTCTTGTATTGGAGGCTTTATTGCTTTACTATCTTACTTGTCTAATAATGAATAGATACTTTTAAGATAATGAATTTTCCTCTTAGTAAAGTTTTGGTCAAAACTCTTGACTTTTGAAAAATAATATTGTAACTGTGCTCATTTTTAAACTTCTTTGAAATTGCAATTTGATCTCTTATTTAACTCCAAAACCATAGTTGCTACAAAAATGTAGTTTTTTTCTTACATCGGTGAATACCTTTTAATTTTTATCTTGTGTGTTATCTAGTTCTTTTTAAACAGAGCATAAAGACATTATGGCATGAATCTATATAATAAGCAGATAAAGTGAAAATTAGTTCAAATTTCTAAATATAACAAAGTTTGACTCCAAATTTGTCAGGTATAAAACATTTTCTTATCTTCACAGGAAAATTTTAGAATCTACTAAGAATTATGGATTTTGATTTTTATCTTAAGTTAGTCATTGACTTGAGAGAAACTACATTTCTGATAGAAAATAATTTAGATACTTTAGAGTTCACTATGAAATGCTGAAAAACATGAAACATGAAAGATTTCAGTTCATTAGGCAAATAGATCAATGCTGATTTGACAAATATATGAACTCTGAGTTGAAAAACATTTTGGTATATGTTACTGTATTTATAAAAATAATGTATTTCTCTTTTCTCGCATTGCTTACTGAATGACAAAATAAAATAAACCATACTATGAAAATCATTCTAAAATAATACTCAAATATAATTTTAATAAGTTTTGAAAAATTAACATTACATCCAAAATAATATTCAAAGACAGAATGCCTGTAGCTAAGCAAAACCAAACTTTTTAATATTTTTAAATCAGAAAAAAATCAGTTAAAATCAGTTTTATTTTTTAAAAACAAATATAATTCTGCACATCACTTTGAACTAATGCCAATAGGTCAAAAATATCCAAAGCCATATCAGTATTATTTAGAGAAAGAAACTGAAATGTTAATATAGTACTGATATTATGATAGACGTCAGTGGATCTGCTTCTTTACATCATGTAACTAAAATTAAAATGTTCACTTATTGTGGATAGGCAGTTTATAACAATTCAAGTATCAATCTGTGTCTCATTTTATGAGACTATAAATACAAAGAAGGATTTGGGAAAGTATATTATCCAGGAGCCTAAGCTGGGAATTGTTTGTTAATTCACATGATTGTGAGATGGTTTTACTTGATTATTCAACATAATTATTCACAGACTGTTTCTGCTTGTCCCACACTGCTTGCAGCTATGTTTGTGCCCATATTTTATGTTCTAATTGGCTTCCTTTTAGGAAGCCTTTGAGGACAACTCTTTCTATTAATGTGGTAAAGAGAAAAAAAAATTGCCATTTATTATTTAGCTTTCCAGTGAATCAAATATTATAAAGATTAAAATTATAAAATTTAAATTTCAAAAGAACAACCAATATAGCTATAGAAAAATATTAAAAGTTTAAAAGTAAATGCTATTATATTTGTGCTGTGATGTAACAAATTGTAGATGATGCCGATACTTCAGTTTCCGGTCAGAGATGAACAATGAATATGAATTGTGAATAAAGCATGATAGGCTTGTCACCCACCAAAATATCTCAGGTCATGTCCATAAAATACTAAAACCTGAAGGTAGGAATGCACATCAGATTTTTTTAAAGTCTAAAGAAAATCACACCTCATTCGTATTATCAGAGAGCCCCCTGTACCAAGGTAGAGATTGAGGAATGAATGGTTCAGTTCTCCAAAAGCCACTGGGAAAATGTCAGCACCATCTAGTTAATGAATTTCTGATTTGTTTGGCATTTGCACTTTCTTAAGAAATTGCTGATGTGTTTAGACTTCCTCTTCTCCTCAGCAGCAGTGAAATTTGTTGATTATGATGGCCTTATATAACATCATCCAGGCAGAAAGCTAAAAGATTACACGTTAAAAAGAAACAGGACTGTTTATTACCAGGCATTGTGCTTCCTCATATGCATATCTCTGTTCTTCAGTCTTTGACCAGGTTGCTTTGTGGGAGATGCTTTGTTAAAAGTATTTCCATGGCAGGCCTCCACTCATGAAAATGTCATTTTCTCTACCTGGTTGTGATAGGAAGTCTTTTTCACCTATTGAAACCAGTTAAATTTCCTTCAAATATTTTTGTTTAACTCTTTAGAAAAACAGTTAGTTGGACAGCCATTTAAAAACATGTATATTTAATGAGGAATTGATGTTTGTGCTTAAAAACATTTTTCAAAGAAACTTGCTTCTGTACTCTAGAATAAAAGCTTGCAATCTCTATAGATTTTATTTATCCAGGGCAAACAATCCACACTGTCAATACTCTACATCATTTTCCCTTAACTACTTTTAACCATCTGTTTGTCTTAGGAGCTATTCTTCCATACATAAAACTCCAGTTCACTTTAGTTTGTGTAAGGATTGAAGCTGTGTGGTTAAAATTACTCAATTAAACATCTTTAGCATGGCATTAAAGGAGAAATGGAAAAGGTTAATATTATCTACCTAAACACTATTGCCTTAATCAGGCTAGCATTGTAGGATCTCTCCCATAATATGTAGTTCTTTGAACAGTTAACTAACAATTTTTATGCTTTATGTTCTTATTTATTTAAAGGGACAGAAGTCAAAATCCTGCATTTTGATAACATGTTTCCATACCTATAGATCCCCTGTGTGATGCATATTGTTCTTGTAAGAGAACTTTCTATTCTGGTCCTGAGGTATCCTTGACCCCCACAGCTGTTCCTCTCAATTCTCTCTTGCACATGAGCTCAGCTCTTAATTCTTCTTCACCCCTCTTGATAAACAAGAATTATCCAACCTGCAAGAACAGTATTAACCTATTCAGAGAACCATTTATGCCCAATATATTCCCAAATTAAATAAACTCTGTCTCACCTTTTCTGTTAAAGCTCTAAAAACTCTGCCCTCTTTTCCCAAAACCAAACTCTCCATCAAAGCCTTACAATATCTGACATTTTTGGACACACTGGCTTATGTCAAGATTTCTCAATTTCTGCACTATTGACACTATAATAGTTCTTTAATGTGGGAGTCTGTCTTGTGCATAACAAGATATTGAGCAGCATCCCTCGTTCTACCTATTCCAACTGCAAGAACACCCACTTCCTAAGTTGTGACCACCAAAAATATCTTCAGACATTGATTGGCACTTGTCCTTGTGTCATTACTCCCCCTCTCTGCTCCAAATTGAGAACCACAGACTTATTTATGCTAATAGTTGCTCTGGAGAATTTTCTTTCACAGTGCTGTGAATTGGATTTGGATTAGGATGGGCCCTCAGTAGCTCAGCCTGGCCACTTCCTGAGGAATCTGCTGGCGATCCTTTCACATCTCCCTCCTTGGAGTCTCAGTGACAGGACAGTTAAGAAATGAATTTTGTTAGTTGCTAATGTTTAGGAATTGATTCTCAACCAACATGATGGCACTCTTGCTGCTTTTATAGATTTAATCCTTGAGCAAGATAAATTTTGCCTAATCTAGTTAAGAATTCGCATGAAAGACAAAAAAATCCCACTGAAGAATTTAGGGCTATTTTGGGGACATGTAGTCTAGCACTCTCTGATGTTATCTCCTTGTAAGATCCAGAAACACTAAAGGTTGGTTTGCAAAAGTGAAAAAGGATTATTGATCAAACTGATATAATCTATCTGTATCAACATTTGACTATAGATTGATAAAAAAAAAAAAGGGTAGATAAGACCTCATAACTACCCTATCCATATTCTTCTTTTTTAAGTCTTAAATCTGAAGTGGCAGATTTAGTCAGACACTAGGCTGACAGACTTTCTCTTTCTAAATTACAAGAGTTTATGGAATACTTTAAAGATAGTTTGACTTAGAAAAAAGATTTATAGACCAAATTAATAGTTCTTTAGAGTAAACAATTAAAAAATCTAAAGACGAAGACATCCTGTGTCTAAGCTAGATAGAGATACTTGTGGATATTATAAAGACAAAAGACACAGGAAGAACAATTGCTGTATGTTGGAGCAAACAATAATATCGAAAAGAAAAAGAAAAGACAAATTATCTTGCAAACTAACATCCCTGAGAATGAATAGCTGCTCTGGTCTGCTAACAATTAGCCTTTAAAAAACGAAGAAAAAGATGTCCATACAATAGAAAAACTAGAATGTTCCATTTCTTGTTGATAGAACTATATGCTATTATACCTTTGACCTCATTTTCATCATTTCTTTCTAAGTAACAAATGTTTCACCCAGTTTTTTGTCTGTAGGTTTTTGCTTTTTTGGTATATCAGTTATACCACAATAACACTGTGAAAAGTTTCAGTCTCACAGACCTTTCAGACTCTGCCTTTCTGTATCTCTGGCCCCTTTCACTAATCTAATGCTGAGTGATTTTACTTTGGCGAATCTATTGAGAAGAAATCCTATTTTTCTAAATCCACCTCTGTTAAATGTGGACCTTCTGGAATTCCCAAAGGACAAACAGCTTCAGTTTGTAGTGTGATGATGGCACGACCTGGTAACCTATTATCTGTTTCTCTCCTTCCAACATCCTCAGACCTTGAGTCTTGTCCCCAGTTGCATCTTGGCCAAAGACAGTTCAGACCTGGTGTATGTTAAGGAGGATGTTTTCTTAGAAGTCTCAATAAATTGCTCTATACCTTTACAAAAATATCCTTAAAAAGCAGTTTTTGAAAATCTGCAGCTCATCTGCACATCTGCAGAAAAAAAATGCATTGTCTCCTATATTGATCTTTGTAACACCCAAGCTTCATGTCTCAAAACGACAAATGGGTTTGGCAGCTACTATCAGCAAAATTTAATAACCCTGAACGAGATAGTGTTTCTCGCTTTCCTCTAGTCCTCAGTGCAACAGAATTTCATCCTCAGTTATAGAAATGATGGCTCACTTTACAGTGGTAGATCTATGCTCAGCATTCTTTAGAATGACCTTGCATTCAGATTTACAGTATCTATTTGCATTTTTTTGGGAAAAACAACAGTGTACATTAACAATTATTTTCCACAGTTTTGCAGAAGCATCCTCTCACTTGTTACAATTGCATCATCCTTACTTTGCAGACAAATGGTTTAGAGATGCCCAGTTTGCTCAAGACTCTTACATATATTCTTAAAAATACATACTTCACATGTATTCATACTTATCTAAAATGTGAATGATCTTTTATGTTCTTATAGATCGAAACTCCTGAAGAATTTATTCTCTCCTTTTGTTGACAATGTTGGTGCATCAAGTATACAAAAACTATAAAGATAACATTTTGGATCACAATTTTTTTTGAGAATCTTGTCTGGGTCATGATATCACACAAGAGAGAAAGATGTTCTCCTAAAAAATTAAAATTAAATATTCCTACTTTGCTCAGTCAGTTACCAATATGGAAGACCTCTTAGTCTCGTGGAACAACATAGGCGTTGAATACCTAACTTTTCTGAACTGGCTGCCCCTGTGTATGATCTCTTGAGGACTGTCATGCCCGAGCCCTTAACCTAGACAAACTCACTAGAAACTCTTAGGTTAACTTAAAAATTGCCCAATAACCATGAAAATTTCCTCCATTTGCACAAGAAGTACATTTTATTCAGTTATCTAACCTATGCAGCTATAAATATTTTTTTACTACTGTCTGTTGGTTAGAAACCCTTTCTTTTCATAAAGCAACACCTTTAATGGTAGTAAAGAAACTTTAGACTTGGGTTATATCCCTACATTTGTCTAGTCTTGAGATAGATTTGTCTACCATTTCACTAGAACAATGATTAAGACATTCTTCAGACTTTGTCACCCTGAAACATTGCTGCCCTTACCACTTTTAGCTCTCTGAATGCATGTCACATTAAATTTGAAATTTACAAAACTATCCAAGAAACTTTCATTACTATGGCCAAAGACTCTTAGCTTTATGACCATTAAGATTTTTCTAACAGGAACTCATGGATTATCAATATCTGAGCTGGTCTCTGGATGGCCCATTAGGAATCTCACATCCTGATTTTTACTCTGGTTATTTTAAAGACAGATACCTCCATCTATAGTAGAGGTTTAATGCAGTATACAAAAAAAGCAAGTCATTTTTCTCAAACACAAACCATAGAATCCCTCTTCAATATGGAGACCTGATTTATTGGATTTGGTGCCAGTTTAACACTGTTCTTGATCTCCTTAGAAGGAAGCTTATCAAGTACTGTTAACTCCATGAAATTGATCTTTCAGTGTTTCTCAATTAAAAAGACATCTTTTATCATCTTCTAAACATTCATGCTAATAGGAAATTATAAACTAGAATCTCACAGGACTCTCCAGAAGCAGATAGCATCTTAAAGGAGACAGTTTTCTCCCCTTTAGATCAAATAGCTGGTAGCTAGGTGTGGTTCTCAAGATCTCGAGATCAATACCCCTGAATGCTGACTGCCATATTCCTTTTGCATTTTTATTCTCCTTCTTTTGGTTGTTCTTTTGTCTCTGTGTGTGTTCATCTGTGTTTACTGACATAATGTTTTTGATTGCTAATATGAGACTTTTAAAGTTGTTTCCATAACCTTTTTACTGTGGATAAATTGGGGCTTAAACAAAGTGAGAGAAAATCTGTTGATATGTTGTTACCACTTTTTCTCCCTGGGCTCAGTAAATACCACAGAAAGCAACCAGGTTAAAGATGATTTGTAAGGATACCACCTAAAGGGATAATGTCTGATGCAAGGTCATACTATCAGAAATAAGATGGTTACTTCTGTACAGAGTCAAAGTGGAGATAGGATTTGCTGTTTTGATACTCCCAGGTTAGGTAGGATTGTGGTCAAGTGGCATCATCCAAAATAATCAAGTCATTGTCACATTACTTACACCCTCATAGTGTCTACTGTGTTCTCTTGTACATAACTGTTCACTCAAACAAAACAAAACAAAACAAAGATTGAAATTTAACTATAGGAAGAGAAAATTCATGAGTAGCCCCGATGGTTGTCATCACTGAATCTGAAACTGCAATTGGTGTGAAAAGAAGTAAGTCTGAAGAACTAAACAAAGCAAGAGCTTGTTAAAAAAAAAAAAAAAAAATAGGACTTTCCCTATTGATCAACAGGAGGGATTGGGATTATAAGAGACTCTCAAGATCTAAACATCCCTTATTGTGGCCTTTACATGTCTTTGTTCTACGCAGTGTCCGTCCCCCACCCTTTCTCACATATGTCCTTAGTTACTAATAGTTTCTCAAAATTACCTTACTTAATAAACTTAGATTGCCCAAACTATGGCTACTGCTCTCCAAGAATAATTTCTCCACCTCCTAAAAATCATTTTGATCTACTCTTCCTCCAACTAGCTGGACTTCAGCTAACTCTAAAGTTCCAAAATAGCACCTGTCTGATGAAAATGGTTCTGTGTTGTCCTCCAGGAACCTGTCACTTTTGAGCATTTCAAACAGGGCTAGCAAACTCATAAAGTAAATTATATTTAATTTTAATTTTAAACTTGCATTTGGATGGCATATATAACTTGTAGCTATTTTATTTGAGTCTAGCTAAAAATTTGAATTCTCAAACAAGACTGCTCTTTCATAGCCTTCTTTTGCCCGACATTTAGATGAAAAGATTTTCTCAATAGAGTCAAGTTCCCTCATAAAAAATAGACTGTTCTTAACTTTCCTTAGATTTTACCCAATTCTTCATCTTTCCTTTCCTTACTCCTTTTAATTCTTCTTTTTAGTTTCTTTAGCTCCTTTTCCCCTCCAACTTTTCTTTCCTCAAATGCTCCTTTTCTTCCTCTCCTTTTGCCCATTATAATAAAAGCATGTTTATTAGCTCTGTTGCCTCCTAGGATTATGGTAGCAAATAATAGCAGTTGTATAGAAAGGCAGTCACTAAAATATGGAGGTTTTTCTTCTTGTGATATTTGATAAGGGCCCTCTGCCCTCAGCCATACCTTCTATCTTATTTCAAATCAGTCTTGATCATCTTTTTGCATCCATTGCTCTCATGTCATATATTGTTCTTTGGTTTGTCCCAGTGTTTAATCTGAACCCTTGTCAATTATGACACTGGCTGCACATTGATAAACCGTATCTCCCTGGAGTCAAAATAATGTGCTAGTTTTGATTAAAGATTATATTTGTAGGAAAAAGTAGCTAAACAAGCTTTTAGGTGTGGTGTGCTCTGTCAGATTCAAAGGGAGTTAGTTCCAAGTTTTTCAAATTTATAAAATATATTAAAACAAGAAGGATAGCAAGGAAGAAGTAGAAAAAAACAGAATTGCATTAAAAATTTTTAAATAATAGTTTCTAGAAACTGTAGTCAAAATGTTGCACTGAACTTACATGTTTTTGGACATTTTTTCTACCAGAACTTTATTACAATAATAGTAAACAAATCAAAAAGATATAATTGGTTTATATAATGAGCTGGAGTTAATGGAGAATTAAAAAAATATATATCCATTTTTTAACCTCTGCTTTCAAATGTGCAAAGATAAATTTCCTCTCCTATCCTGAAGATTTTGTAGGTCTCGCTGATATATTTTTCTATTATTTTGGATAATAGAATAGTTTTAGTAATTTCACTCCACTCAAAATTTGATTTTTATATTCATTTTAAAGGTTGAATTCTCTCTCCCTCTGCTACCTATAGTTAAGGGCTGACTTAGGCATGAAGACTTGCAACGGGGTAAGGAAACGTTCTGTATCCTACTGATTCCTCCAAACTCTTCCATTTCTCTCCCTTAATCTACTGTTTTGCCTTTGGCTTTTCCAGGATTAAAATAAGAAAGAGTGAAGAGTGATAAAGTGTGAAATATTTGTCTATTTAGCTAATTTCTTTCTTTGCTGTTAGGTTTGCTTTCTGGCAGCTGTCTAAATGCTGCCACGCTCTTATGAGGTAATAACATGTCTTTAGATGTACTAACCTCACTTCTACTCTACTGGTGCTGGGAGCCTCACCTTCACAGTTCTCTGACATCGTACCTTTTCTCTGGCTGACCTCTTAGGACTTCTCAGCTTCTTCTCTAAAACAATATCCCATCTTCTTTCTGATATTGTGATCTTGCACTAGACAGCATCCCTTTAGGCGGTGCCCTTACAAGTCAACTCTTGCCTGGTGGCTTCCTGTGGTATTTACTGATCCCAGGGAAAACCAATGACTACATCAGCACTAACATTTTTTTTTTTTGCCCCACCAAAATCTGAGGGATCAAATTGTAACCATTACAGATACCTATCTTGGTTCAGCTGTGTTCCAGTCGAGATTAAGTTATTAGATTTTATAACTCTAAACTTCATAGAATACAAATCATATTTTCTAACAGCTTCCTCACCATGTACTGCTCTAGTTCTACAATCAAACAGAGTAAACTATAGAGAAAAAGAAATCCAACTGACATTAGACATTTAATGAGCAATGAGTAATATTAATAATTTAGGAGACTATAATTAACTTTCAAAATTCAATTTCAAGGTAATTTCAATTTAGGCTTGTATCCCAATTGTACTATGCAATCAAAAATGGAGACAGAATAAAGAAATTTCAAATATGCAAGAACCCAGAAAATTTACTTGCCATGTGTAATTTCTTAGTAAGCTATTTGATGATACATTAGGAAAACAAGGGAGTAAACCAAAAAGAGGATGTCACATACTTTAGGAAATAACAGCTCCAACCCAAAAAGCTGCTTGACAGACAAGAACAACAAACCTAATTTTAAGGTGCATACATAATCTCAAGATTAAAATGAGATTCATTAGCAATTTATTTTATGTAGATATTGATTTTCAGTGATGCACATTTTAGACCTATAATAGATTCAATATTATTATTGAGCATTTAGAAAAAATTATGATATGCAAAATACAGGAGAACATTAAATATTTGTAGACTCCGACTGTAAGTAGTCCTCTCTCCTAAAAGATCGGAACCAGACACTATTGACCATTGCATTTCAAATTCTGTCTTAATTTCTGACACTCAGAAAGCATGACAAACATGCTTTTATTAACTCAGGCTTATTATATTACTTAGACTTACTATGTGGATATTTAAGTGTAAAATTACAAATTCTATTGTGTAAATAGTTCTCGAGCTATAGAAAATATCTAAGAACTGTATTGAGACAGATTCCCTGAAATTCAGTTGACTGCATCTGCAACAAAGTCCTGAAATCTGAACTATTGGCAATTGCTGCAGGTGATTCTGATGCAAATGACCTATGCCCCACGTCATTACAAACTATGTTTTATGAACTTTGTTCTATTCACGAGGAATTTAGAATTAACTCTAAGGTTAATATTTTTTTCATTTGTTCTAGCACAGACAACACATATTTTTCCCTGAATTCCTCTCTCATTTCCCTGGTAAGCAACATATGCAAAAATGAAACTATAATATGAATAGTTATTATACTTTAAAGGAGTAGGTAAGGAAATAATCTTTTTTCATTTATTTATTCTGCTTAGGTTATGTGCCACACTAGTAACTTAATATCGCTACATCTACATTTTTCTCTTAAAATTTCTACTTTTGAGCTGTCTAGGATTATGAATGCCTGAGAAGAAATATGAGCAAGTAAAATAAAAGTAATTTAGATTGTGCTAACATGCTCCCATAGTGCTAAAGTTGTATTGTTTAAACATTATTTAAAAAATCTATTAGATTATTGGCTTCCAAGATTTGAATTCTTTCCTGAGTATTCCTAAGTTTTCCTTTTCAAAATATTTCTACAGAGTATTACATTATGCAGTACATGTATCTTTGTTCATTCATTTATAGGTGTGTTTCCTTAACAAGTGCTGTATTAGTGATCTCTACAATATACAATGAGTTAGAAACTATGCATTATTTTCTTTCCCAAGAAAACAAAATTGATGCACAGAATGATTGTTTTCTGGTAGCTGAAATTGCAGCAGAGAGGTATACTTGCCTTATTAAGATGAAATTTCTGTTTTTATTTATTCTGGAAAAAAAGCTCTATCCCCAAATAAAGGATTAGTCTAGGGACCTGGCACATCAGTGCTGCCATATCGAATAGAGAAGTGAGGGGGATGAATATTATAGTTCACTCTTTATATTGGTTTATTTGTAGGTAGGAAAAAATGAGAAATTGGAGAAAGTATTAGTTCACATTAAAAGGTAAAACACGAAGAAGCCACTGTCAATTCAGGCTGTGCTTGTTGATTTCCAAATAGCAACCTCATCTCTGGAGTCATTAAAAGTATTGCTCTCCTGAGAAGAGGCCAAGGTTCTCTGCCTTCAAAGCTGAATAAACCTGGTGTATCATTTTGTCACTCTTTATGAGAACAGTGGCCCTGAGGATCTTTAAAAAAACAAAAAAAGCTCTCAAAGATTATCAATGCCACCTCCTCTACAAAAGGATACAGCCCTATGCATTTAGTGAAATGTATTAGTTATGAAGCTAGTAAATATTTCAATTCTTTAGCTCTTACATTTCTTGAAAGATGTCTTGGTGGGTACAACTGGTCAACATTTATTTGCATGATTTTTTTAAAACAAAAGATTGTTCTGATCTTTCCAGATATAGCATTTTTAAAAATCCAAAAAGATTCCATGTTTTAATCCAGAAAATATATGACTGTTAGTTGCCTAATATGATATTAGATAGAAGATAATGTAGACATTTTAGGATTGTTTGAATATTTCCCAGGGACATATCAATACTTCGCCACCAACAATGTATTTATTTGGTTTTATATCTACATATGTAGAGTTTGCACCACCAGTGCTCTGCCTGGCAGTGTAAATATGCCCTTTTCCTGTTGAGGGGACAGCTGGTGCAGAGAATGCCTGGAGATGTGTTTCCTTAAGAAGTGGAGTCTCCATTCTCTGAGCTCTATATTACATACTGAGAGGAGAGGTGGGAGATGTGGGAGGCACAAGGATATGGAATTCTCCATGTCAAGTTCAGTGTTAGAATTAGGATGAGTGTTTTCACAAACATAGAGTTTCATTATTACAAGCTAGTAAGGGAAGCATGGAGACTTGGATGGTTAATACGATTGTTTAGAGATCTGTGTTTTGGGTCAGCTTTCTGGGGTCACATAGCCTGGTTTCTCCAGCTTGACATCTCCTTTTCCAAGAAACTTCTAGACTCTAATGATGTTATAGACTCTTTCATACTTCTAAGTTTAAGCTATGAAATTTCAAATTATGAAAATGTAGCTAGTGTTTCATGGGCATATTTATTGGCCGTTGAAATTATCATTTTATTTATGTTGATTGGGTATGACATTGTTTTGGTCCATAATGGAAAGATAATTGATGTGGTTCAAAAATTTATATTTATTTCCATTTCCATTAACTCTGAGGGGCTTTGTTTGTTTGTTTTTTCTCATTTTCAGTGAGTCCATTTAACTAAATCATATATTTCTTCGGTGAGGTTAAGAAGTAATTAGTGAGCTTTTAGCATAGAATCAAAGGAAAAAAACAACAGTTAATTTTGGAGGTGAAAAAACTATAATTTAATAGTAGTTAATTTTATAGTTTAGTAAGGGTTCAATTTACCACATTGTCTCTACTATTTGGGCATAATTTTATGTGTAATAAATAAGTTTTATTTACATAAAAATAGTGATCTCTAAGTAAGAATAAAATCTTTTAAAAGCTTTTTTTTCTTTGGGACTCTTAATATAGTTAAGTATTTTAGCTCTCACTAATATGTTGCATTATAAAAATGTTTCTTATTTTTGTTTTGCTTACTGTTCACAAAATGCATAGTGTACTAAAAATTGTAACTCAAAAATTAGAAATTTTACAGATTAATTTTTACCTTTTAGAAATTATAAAATTGCATTGTCTTATATTTTATTTTATTTCTCTATTTCTATTCTGTTAAGTTTTATTTATCTATTTTAATTCTGATTCAAATCAAATTAATTCTTATAATTATTTAGTTTATTTGATTTTACATATAAAATCAATTAAATTGAAATAAATGGAGTTGAATGATTTTTAGGACTTAAATTTTTCATCTTCTAGGATACTTTCCAGGGTAAATAATTTATAGAGAAATATTGACACCAGAATTTCAAATGAATAAAACTTAAAGACATATATAACAAATATAAGTATCCTAGTAATGAATTTAGAAAATTAATCCTAATTTATATTTGTGGTCACATTTGAAGATACTGGTTTTAGGAAACCAATTTATTGTGTTCTTTTCTATGTAATTGTTGTGTTTAAATTTAAACTGGTTTCTAAAGAATAAAGTGTTTGTTTATATCACAAACACCATAATTACTTTAACATATTCAATCTGATATGTTGAACCTTCATTCAATTTCTTACTTAAGTGATCAGAGATTAGAATAATTAAATATATATGCTCATGGAATGAATTTTAGGTTCCGGTTCATTGATAACTTATAATATTGCCACCGTTGGACATGCATATGGCATCCATATTTGAGATTACTATGTAGCATACTTAGGATACCCATTCTTAAACTGTTCTTTTTACTTTTTTTTAATTTTTAAAGGAAAGATGCAAACAGAAATGAAGGCAAGTAGGCAGGCAGGCAGGGAAAGAGAGGAGGAAGAAGCACTTTATTTTATTTAGTTGTTCACCCTGGTTGTCATCCCCTGGGATCCAGGACCCAGGACCCAAACCCAGGGGTATGTGGCCTGGCCCCTTCAGAGGGACCTAACTGCTACTCCACCAGGCCAAGCCCCAATCTGTCTTTTAGAGACTATTCTGAATCTGTTTCTTATTTGCAACATTCTTGATAATACACATTTTTAATTCACACAAAAAATCTTGTTTTTTAGATGAATTGGGAGGGAAAGTGAAGCCCAATAAAATCAAACAACTTGCTGAGAATCATAAGGTTAATTAGAACTAGCACCAGAACCCATAACACTCTAACTCTCCAGACCTTTCCTTAGGAGTGACTGAGGCCCCATGGGAACTTGTTGAATATAAATATTTTCATCGTGTTAATTCATACTTTAAGTACTTCTGGAGAACTATGATTTTATTCTATTCTGCCCTAATGCAATTATTCTGAGTTTATTACTTTGCAGTTTGAATTAGCTTCTTTTTTTCTCAACTTCCCTTCTTTACCTACTCTGTATTGGTTGTTACCCTGAAGATGATAGCTTGTGTGAAAAATGTCACATCTCATATATCTAAATAGTGTCAAAAGAAAAAAAAACACTTCTCTCTTTTATGTGTTCATTTCTAAAGCAGTCACATATTAACTGGAATGTACATTGTTTACTTGCAAAATAACATGTTACTTCTTCTAGTAAGAGTTATTACCTAGAAATACATTAAGTAGTTAATTAAAATTGGGTTTGCTTTGTTGGGCAAAATTTAGACTTTACTAGGACTAAAAAAGACAAAGACAAGAAATAGATGAGCATAAGAATATTTTAGGAGGGAATTATCCTAAAATATATAGGAATTGAACTTCTGAATCACAGTTACGTTGAAAGTTTCATAGATTCCATGCTGTATTTCTAAAATTATTCTGCCAAAATATGGTATTTTAGAGTATCAGAAAACTTTACACTGATAACAGCATTCAAAAGCACATTCACTTATAAACTTTTAAAAAGGTGATTAGATTGAGATGACTTATGCCTTGAGTTAACTACCTGGGCTAGTATTAGAATAGTTACTCAAAATGCCAGTGTATTTTTTGAGTATGCACTTTGAAGCTAAGACATAGTCTATTTTTAGATGATGCTATTATGGATCTCTACATCTGTTCAACCCAATATAATGTGCCTGTCTATACCCCTACTAAAAATAACACGTGGTGGTGTATGAGAATTAACTATTAATTCTTTTTTGATTATGTAGTCTATAAAATTGGTTGATTGCAATTCAAAGAAGCTGTATATCTGTTTGTTATCTCTTTTACTTGGACTGTTGGGCTTTTTTTGTATAATAAGTTTATTTCTGGAGAGGATTGGACAACTACCATCGATTAATTAGTATTATGCTTGTATAGTGAAGACCCCAGTAGAGTGAAGTCTGTTTGACATGACAATGATGAGCTGTGGGATATGGGAATAGACATTTTACAATATATATTTATTCAGAAATGCATTGCAAGACTAGCCTGTTGAGGATGAACAGTTGAGTTCCTTAACAGTCTCCCAAATCGGTATATAAGTTTGCAGTAGTATGATAAGTATAGAGGTTAATTAACCGTAGAAGAAATATTCCAGATCTAATAGACTTGCAAAAGACAGATGGGGTTAATATTATTTTCAGCCACAACTTTCCTACCTTGAGTTCAACTCAGTTGGAATGCAGACCATTTTTCAAACTGTTAAATAGAGCACCTTTTGAAATTACAGAATGACTGTCCTCACAGGACAACCAGGTAACTTTTTCCAAGTTAATTTTCAGGTCATATGTTTATTTTTAGGTGACACTCCCATTCCCTCCTACCCTCTCTTACATACTTCACTTGGAGTACAAAATAATAGAAGAGAGGGACCTTTGTATAAATGTGTAATATGTCCAGTTGTAATATCTTAGCCATCATCCCCAGCTTTCCCTGTTGGAAGGGCAGACCAGGGCAGTCATAGGCTGCTTATCAATTACTTCCTACTCATCTCATACCTAAGTCTTTGTGATGACCTGCTCTGGAATCTAAACTTGTTGCTCCAGAGCAATTGGCTTATGGTTAAAGAGATCAATTTCGTTGTCCACACATCTCAGGCTTAAAAACCTTAACATATTGCGTGCTTTACTGTGTCAAAAACTCAAGAAGAGTTGAAAATTCTGTTTCATTTGGTAAAGTCATTGTAAGAGCGCAAATCTTTGTATATGAGAAATAAGTCATATTGTAATGAAATGCTTGTATGCTCACATAGAGCTGCTCATATGCTGTAGTGATTTCATTATGGACTCTAGGGAGTCATTTGAAGACACAGAGATTGTT
The DNA here is from genome assembly GCA_004363575.1 of Solenodon paradoxus. Lineage (NCBI taxonomy): Eukaryota > Metazoa > Chordata > Mammalia > Eulipotyphla > Solenodontidae > Solenodon > Solenodon paradoxus. The sequence goes on from RJWH01000380.1 coordinate 23,727, forward strand.
TTTACTGATGGCAGTAGTAATAGATACTGTGGAAGGAGGTGCATTTTTAAGGACACTGAGCTTCTTTTCCCTTCTGAATTTCTGTGCCAAATTTGCCTTTTTTATCCCTTTGAAACAAACCTCACTATTTTCCCAATCAAGTGTAATGTATCTGTGAAAAGACATCTCTTTGTTGCAGATTGCTTTTTAGAGCAGATAACTTCTAGAAGGATTAAAATGTTTGTTATTTATTTACTTGCTGAATTGCCTTGTAAATGCCCTACATACAGAAAAGAATGCTAGTTTTAATAGAGAAATTGTTAGTTCCTGTAGAAATCGGTCTAAGTACATGAAACTAGTTTGCACTAACCTTGGTTTTTTAGGTTAGAATCTAAGAAAGCTACATGAAACCAACGTCTGTAGCTTAAAAATGTTAGATGTGTCACAGCAAATGAAGCATCACATTTCATATGTTTTTATTTGTTCTTTACAAGTTCTCTGCAGTCCCACTGGTGGCTTCTGGATGGCATTGTAGAATTTTAATTGTCTCAATTTCAGGCACAATTTGGTTTTTGTTGACGTGTCAGACCTATTTTAATAGGGGCTAAAATCATGTAACTAGTCCAGTGCAAAAAAAGCTTAGGGGAATTATCAGAGAATGTAGGAGAATGGAGATTGCAGTGACAAACTTTCATTTATAGCCTCCATTTACATATTCAGATGTCCATCTTCTCTTAAAAATAACAGCAAAATCAACCCAAATAAGCTAGCAAATGAAAATACTTGCTTATTGAATTCATTTACATGTGGGTAAGAAAGTATTTGAAATGGGACATGATCACTTTAGCAGATTAATAACCAAGCTAGCACTATAATAGCATCGAAGAGGAAAAAAGCCTTCCTCAGGAATTATTTCTTTCATAAAGAGAGTAACCTTGTCCAGTGTTGGCCAGGGTACACCTTGGGATGAATAAATTATGGTTGTGGCTGAGTATAGAAAAAAACCATGCCTGCAACATCTAGTCATACACTTGTGATAACAAGAGGATGCTGTCATTTGCTGCACAACTGCAGAAGGAAAAATGACATTAATAAGTCTTACTTTCTAGTCTTAAATAGGGATATATAAAGCAGAAAAATTTGGAAATGGACAGACTATGATTATCTTGCTTCAAGTTATAATGAGATATTTAAGTTATTGTCAATAATGAGCTCTCTAACTATGCCCATTTATTCTTCTCTCTTCACTTGACTCTTTCCCTTAACCACCCAGTTTATGTATTTCAGCCGAATTATCTCTGGAGCTTATGTTTTATGCCAGTCAATCCTGAATGTTTATGTTTACTATTATCAAAAGGCTTTTCAGTTGCTTATTTACCCAAACTTTAAAGAAGCAGCTCAAATATAAAGACTAAGTCACACAATTTTACCAAATAGGTCATATAAATGATGAAATGAGGCAATGCAAGAAACTGAAGTACTTTCTAAAATCAGAATAAAAAATCATAATCCATAAAACTTTCTATTTCATCCCAAGGGAAAAATTTCAGACTTAATATCTTAAAATGTGCCATACTGATTTTATCACCTTTCTTACTGTAGTTAAAATAGCCATAATAACAATTGCAGAAATATATGCCAAAGGAATATTTACAATGTGACTTTTATATCATGCAGTTTCTCCCCCACATACTTAATAAGTGTTTATCAAGGATATTTGTGTTTTATTTTCATGAATAACTTTAGTATATTATGGCATTAGGGTTTTTTTTTTCCTTTCAGGAATGAAACCCTTACTTAATAGCATAAAGGAACCAAACTTACAAGGGTTTTACTTGTTGTAGAACCCAATTGTAGGAATCATTATATTTTAACTTTGATAAAATTAGTATGCTCTGCATGGACTATGTCCTATTTAAATATTGTTGGATGATCCAGACACCACTGCGGCTGTTTGCAATGAACAGATTCTCCCTCGCTAATGATTTCTTATATATATATATATATATATATATATATATATATATATATATCTGTACATCTGTCTATATCTATAGTTATACATATACACATATATAGACTTATATGTAGATTCAATAAGGAATAAACAAATTGGAAGATAGTCTCATTTGTTTTTAATGCCTTATGATACTTTTAGTACAATATACTAAAAGTTATCAAGTTTTTATTAAATTAATTAATAGACACAAATAAGAATGTATATTTTGCCCATGTATGTATTTTGCTTGAAATAGCATAGACTTATTAGATAGAAAATACTCCTTAGATAAACACAAAGAAAACACCTTCTTCAAACAATTTAAACATTTCTCTATTTCAGGAAACAAATTCCTTTTGTGTCAAATTCTTTTTATTGTCATATTTGTTTTCAAAATAATGTTATTGTCTCATATTGTTTCATTATCACCATTGGATTCTGTCTCCTTCATGAAGCCTTTCCCATTTATTGAACTCATTCCTTTGAACTTCCAGTTGAATTTTATTTGCATGTTGAATAAAACACTTTCTTCTTTTTGTTTGTCTTACTATTTTATGTCTTGTATATCATAGACATGTAAGTATAATGTATATTATTTACCCTCCCAGATTATAGCTTCCTGAAAATAGGATCAGCATGTGTTTCATCTTAGAATCCTAGTTTTAATTCACAGCACATAACTAGCAATTAAAGAAATAGAATGGATAAATAAGTCATCAACAACTTAAGCAGTGCCTATTCTGTATTCAAAAGTTTGTTAGACCCTGAGGATACAAAGAAGCATAAGAGAAAACTCTTTCTCAAGAGGAGTTTAGGATATTCATATACAAAAAAATTCATAACAATAGGTATTCACGAGTTCGTGATTTCAAACACTTTCATTCATCCTTCTTTATATTTGCTTACTCTTTTTATAACTCTTCCTTGTCATAGTTCAAATTTCAAAATATTCTTTATAGAAATGGTTTTATATTTTGCATTTTAGCATGAACTAAATTCAGATGATAACTTTACAAAAACCAAGTGGGCTTCAAGGCTTCATGAAACTCAGCATGAACCTGCTCTCTGTATATGGAAACTCTATACTTACCTTTTCTTTCTTCTCAAAAATTAGGCAGTTGTGTGTGCAAGAAGCTGCACCAAATGCAGTCTTCTGGAGAGTACCAGATAAATTACAGAGATTGTTTGTTATTCCTTTAGATTTACAGAGGAAATTGTTCATATGAGATTCTATGAAGCATATTGGGTAAGGGGACTATCTTTCCACTCTATTCTAAACATCTCAATTCCAATATTTGAAAATACGAGTAGTATATTTTGGGGAGGGAAATGTATTCAGTTCTCTTAGATAATATCTAACTACTAATGGCTGTCAAACAAAACTTAGATATATCCCATATGATTTTCTTTTTAAGTCTTACCATCCTTTTATCCTATCTTGGTACTAGATAATTAAATATTTTAAAGGACACTAAAGCATCAGAACACAAAACAGATATGAGCTTAGTAACTACTGTGAAAAGCTAAAAAGCAGCACAGGAAGGGAATCAAATCTTCAAAGCTTGACCCTTCCCCTCTTCAACAGATCTTGCCCAGAGCACATATCTATTTCTATTAAAAAATGCTGCGGTTGGTGCCTCCTTCTTCCTTTTTGTCATTATGTAACAGATTTTCAGCTGTATTTAGAATTTTAAAGAACTGTGTTTTAGATGATAGGTGTTTTAAACTACTAAATAGAGTGTTGATGTGTGGGTGGGTATTTGTCTCTTTTTGCACTCTGCAGCTGAATGCCTGAGGCATCTGCATCTGAACAGTGGAAAAGATTTCAAGAAGCAGACAAGTCTGTATGTATCCATGCCAGTTAGCAATCAATCTCCCTTTTTCCTTCCCTCCCTTCTATAAGTGTGCTTATAGTTATCTACACACACATAACACACACACAGATATGCATATTATATGGTAAAAATATTCCTGTGCATGCATCGACTAGTTATTCTCTACTCCATTATTCATATTCAAATGTATCTGATATTTGGATAGGTTAAGCAAAAAATGCACACATTGAATGTGGTATTGCATCTTGTTTTGTCAAAAAGCTGTCACAAAGCTAAATTATCTTATAATTAATGACATTTTAAAATTGAAAAAAGATCATAGGTATTCACGTGATTTTAGTTTTCTTGCTGCAAAGTTGGTTGATTGCAGCTTATCTACTTTTTGCTTCTTCTTTTCTGTCCTGTTTCTATTACTCTTATGCAAACATAAACATTCTATATTTCTAAAGGAATGGAAAACAATGGACTGCTCCAGTTTTAATAAGATTCTTTTTAAAAAATGTGTGACTGATGTTGTAAAGAGATGAAGGTTACTATTTAGAGATATTATTTTGAACTATTTCGCTAAGTGAGAGCTTTTTAGCTAAAGTAGAGACACTGAAGTTTACCATTCTTTTTTAAATATTTCAAGTTATAGCAATTAAATTTTATAAAATTCTATATTTCTATCTCAGTAGTACTTGACAAATTTAGGTGATGATACAGACACAACAAAACCTAGAGCTGGACATCTGGGCACAGTAAGCTTCCTAGAAATCCTTCCATCAAAATGTATTTAAATGTTAAAGTAATCTGTAAATTCTCAGTTTATAGGCTTCTGTACCAAAATAAAAGTGGCATCATTCCACTTATGATTCTTATACATTATTTTAGATATTTGGTAAGAAAAACTCAAGTCAATTCTCATGATAATGAAAGATCGATTCCTTTAGAGAGGAATTATTTAAATACATAAAACTACAGCATACTTCATATTTGGATTAGCAAAAATATTTGTTGGAAAATTGGGCTATTATTTGAGGTGGGGGTGTGTGTGTGTGTGTGTATGAGATGAGAGCACACAAGTGAACAAACTGTGAGTTATTAGTGTATTCTGCACCAATAGACTTTGTAAAGAGCTAAATATACAATACGTTCTAAGCTGAACTTCATGGGTTGAAACAAAATTTGCAATAGGGGGCGTTCAGCCACACAAAACCAGTATAGTTTTCAACATACAAGCAAGAAAATCGGTTGAAATATAATATCTCAAAATAGCACAACTTGCAGCAAGTATATAATTTGTGAAGTAATTGGGTAATTAATTGAAAAAAAAGGTTGAGCAGTGCACGAAGCTTGTCCGTCTTTCAAAAAATGAAGCTCAGATGGCATATGGCAGAATATAAATGCATCTCTTCTCTGTGGCTTTGAATGTTAATTTCATAAACTATTCTAGTTCATCCAGTTTGTAAAGCTAAATGTAAATTGAAATTCACAGGAAAATTTTGACAGTGCCATGTTTTTATCACTTGTTTTTGCAAAATTAATATGAAGTCTTATGGAATATGTCCTAAAATTCTATAATAGTTTTATCTTTTAAAAAATGTATCTCCTTTCCTCCTTCAGTATTTTCTTAATGTAGATTACTTTAGGAAATGTGATAATTACCTTTCAAAGCAACTGTGTATTTTACTTCTAATACGTTTATAAACTCAAATTTGTTATTTTCTTGCCCACGTAGCCAAACCTCAGTCCCACAGAATTTCTCCCAAACAAGTCAATCACTTTGCACCAAATGGTTTTACTCAAATATACCCTTCTCTGAAGCGATATCTTCATCTGATCTCAAGTAAATGAATTTCTCCTTCATTGAGCTCTCTTTGAATTTGCACCGTTGTGTGGATACCTGTGTTTGTAAAGCTGTCTCCTCCTCTAGATTATATACTACTCAAAGGAGTTCATGAGTAATTAATATTTGTAACATCAGTATGGAGCACAGTGCCTAAAATATACTCAATAATGCTAATTAATTTTGAAAAATTTTGCTAACAACATTAGTTATCTTTACATACTATGGATATAAAAGTACAATGAAATATAAGGAATAATAAATAATAAGTAAAAGATAAAAAAATATTTCTTTGTCTTAATGTCCAGGTAGGTTCTTTTTCCTTTTTTCTAAATTTTTAAACTTATGTGACTCAATTTGTCAGTGATTTATTATTATATATCTTCTGTCTAAGTATAGGGCCTCGGAGGGGTGATTTTAGCCAGCACTTTGTGTTTACCCAGAGTGACTTTGAGAAATTTATTTAAATTGATTTTTCTTCTCGGTAGAGAATCAAAATCACAACCCACAGGTTGATTAGGAGGGTCTCATGATATAATAAATTAAAGCACATTGATCAATGTTAGCTTTTAATAACATTAGCTGCTATTATCACTATTATTATTATTACTGCTACTTTTACTTCTTGAAATCCTACTCGTATGATTCTGAGCTCTGCTTTGCGTTAAAAAATAATCTTAACAATGAAATGAGAATTCATATGTTACCTATCCAAAATCTGTATTTGCAGACTAAATTAAGGTAAAGCTTTTGCATTTCATCTAAGTTTTCTCCTTGACATATTCAATCTGTAGTTCCAGTGAAGCACAATCCAACTAGCTGAATCTGGACTCATTGTGTCCAGATGTGTAAACTCACATCCTTGCTCTGTCAAAATCAAGTTGAAGTCCTAAGAAGTTTAAGCATTCTATCATTTCCTTTTCAAGAGCCACTTTATTACATTTCCCATGTTTATCAAAGACAGTATGGTATTACAGGGCTGTATCACTTCTATAAATTGATGCTGCTTTCTGTTGTGCACATTAGCACTGCAGTCAAAAGTTTAGGTCAGGAATCATCTCTTGATGAGATCTGAACTCAGGGACAGCACAGCTTGCTTTTCCCCACTTTAAGCATCATGGATTCTGTGCTCCTGACCCTGATTTAAAAAAAAATCAGGTACCACTGAAGAAGCTAAAATTGTAAGTCTGGAGACATATATAAAGGGTTGAAAGGTGACATTTTCATTGAATTCACTTTAACTCTCACTGTATTTTCTAAAGTTTAGTTTTCTTTTCCATTTCTTTCTTCAAATCATCCCTGAAGTTCTTCTGAGCCTACACATTGCTATATTGGCACTGAGAACTGTATTACTATATCAGACTTGGAATTCTTCATAAGAAGAAGACAACACTCAGAGAGATTATGACTGGGTGACTTGCATGAAAGACCTAGGCGACAGTGTGCCAAAGAAAGAGGGAGAATGGAACTGAGAATATGTGTTTCCTCCAAGCAAAGAATTGTCTCAATACAATTTCTCTTTTGTCAGAACCTCAAAGTCTGTGATTTTGGTCTTTGAACCAGATGACCACACTACTGCAACATTTTTAAATGATTATTTAGTGAACAACAAAAGATGAGTATAATTGTCTGCTCAATCCAGGCAGTTAGTTGATATCTGAAATCATGCTTTTTTTTCAAAAACATCATTTAATGAACAAGAGTTACCCATTACTGATAATACTCAGAAATTATCAATTAGGTGCCTTTAGACTGAATTAATGTCTTTAATTCTTTAGTTTTGGATGATTATTGAAGACTAAATGAGCATAGCTTCTACATATGCCTACTTTGGGGCCAAATATCACCTTATGTAATAGAAGATTCTAATTTAGAACCAGAATTAATTGGTAACTAAATTTAATTATTTGTTATTCTTTAATTTTAGTAAGTATAGACATTTTAAAACTTTAAATGACAGAATAATACTGAAGCAGGATTTGAGGGGAATAATGAAGCATTAAAAATAGTGGGGTGCTATGACCACAACATCAAAGTGAAAAATAAGAGTGGAAGAAATTATATCACAAATTTTTCATTTGTAATTTATGTCTTTAAAAAAAATCAACAAGTAGTTTCTTATGTACAAAAATATTAGACATAATAAAATTGATAATAGTAGGAGGTATTTTTGTAAGATTCAATTAATTTGCTAAGAGATTACCTTCCAAGTCAAAGCAAATTGGTTATATTAGTTATATGAAATCATAATTGTATGTTTCCACAATATTAGAAAAATAAATTTTAGTCAAATTTAACTTATAGCTCGGTCAGCTGCAAATTGGTTAAAACTCCTGAACATGAGTTTTAAATGGAGAGATGAAGACATATTTTTAATTTGAAGCCAAAAGTAACAAATCCATGGCATATGTATTTTTGAATCTTAAATTGATCAAAGAATAATTTGACCTAGATAAATTAACAGTTGTTTCTATCACAAAGGACAGTTTCTGGCCATATTGTCAAAGTCTATGCTCACCGGAATTTATTGGAGATTTTTATTCCTCTTACTGTTTAATTCCTCCGTGTAATACATATTGAATGCATATATGCTTATATTTCTGAGTCAGGGTCTATGAAAGTATAATGGATATGATTGTTGAAATTGTTAGTACATATGTCTAAATGCTATAATAGCACCTATTTGTATTGTAAAAAAACAAAAAAATAAACCCAGTAAATCTAGCTATCCTCTGTTCTTTGTAACTGACCATTAGTTGACTCTTGGAAGAGATTTACAAAGATCAACTGTTTTAAAAAACTTGCTGATAACTCAAAATAAAGATTTTAGTGGAATTTGAAGCTCCACATCTATATATTACCAAATTAAGCAAATACAAACTGCTGAAATGCAAAGTTTTCATTTCATTAATAATGAGTTATGTTTTTTAAACAATAATATGAAGAATATTTAATTTTAAATTAATGTTACATAAATTGATTTCAGAAACTACAAGAAAAAGTTCTAAAGAACTTTTTATAGCTATTAATATGTCAGAGTTGCTTTCCATTTGTAAGAACCCTTCAAATTTGATGTGTTTCTTTAGTTGACACAAAAATGGTGAATTTAGTTAACTTGAACACAAAGTTCTGCAGTTGGCATGTGTTTGCATCAAAGATGAATCAGTCCTTCTAAAGTATGAACTGTTTTTGGCAAAGTGAATGCAAATATTAACGAAAGCAATTTCTTTTGGTATTCCACTTGGTTGGTTAAAAATTTTAAGCATTTTGGGGGCAATTCCGGTATGTGAACCTATTGTTTCAATCTTATGTATTTCAGGAAATCTAAATCAAGTGTTTCCTATGAAAATGGGAAATTGAGATATGCTGTTAGTGTAAAATACACAAAAGAATTTTGAAGAAACTATGAAAGAGAAAATGTAAAATATCCCATGAATACTTTTATTTTTATGATTATTCATAGTGAAATGATTTTTTAAATTTATTGGACCATATAAAGTATATTACTAAAATTAATATCATTTTTTTTGCTTTTAAAATGGCTACTAGAAAATTTTAAATTATATATATATATGAGGTTGCATTAAACCTCTATCAGATTTTTTTCTGAGTGATGTGATTTTTCACTATAATATTGAGCAAATATTTTCCATTCCCTTATCGTTTTCCTATTATGTATGTTTCATAGTAAATACTATGGTATTTAGCTACAAATTTTATTTAGTCTTTATACTACACACTGCAGGTCCTTTTGTTAAATCACTATTTACTCAGAATATCAGGATAGTAAGTATGGAAAATATATTTTAATACTGATTTATAAATATCTTCAGTCATTTTGTATATCTTTTTTTTTTTCCTTTTGGAGTATTTGTCATTCTTTAAAACTAAGACTTTGAAATCAGAACTTGGTAAGAGTGAAAGTGAGGACAAAAGTATATATACTTAAATATTTGCCAGTTGTAAGTGGGTTAAAATCACCAGAGAAAAAGTATTTTTCAGTAAGACTTGCTAGCAAAGTATAGGTTTGCACATCCATGACGTTGGTGCTTCAGTGCTGATAGATGGTAAAATCCTTTCACTCAGTCATAGAGGAGAGAAATTAGAAATTAGATAAACATAACTGCAGGATCACTAAACATCGGTTGTATTACTCTTCTCAAAGAGTCCCAGGAGTAGCCCAAATCACAGCCTTCAGGTAATTGGCGCACAAAGACACTTGAAATTACATGTTGGAACCACAATCTCTGCAACTAATTTAATTATGCACAGGACCACTAAGGTCTGGTCCAGAATGGGATATTAAGGTTGACTTTGAAATGTGAATAATGCTGATTTGTCACAGACCCATCTCAAAGAATATTAATGTTTTAGACTGTGGTGCAAATGTGATGGTCCCTCTAGTGGATTCTTTTACTTCTAGCTTCAGAGCTCTGACTCTCAAACAACAGGAGGAGAAGGGGAAGAGAGGAGGAGAGGGAGAAAGGGAGGAAGAAAAGAAGTTAGGGAAGGAAAGAAGAAGGTGATGTGAATAAAAGAAAAACATTAGAGGCAATTCCTATGTCCTTTGTATAGAATATATCCTGCAACCCCCTGTTTCAACCACCTCTAAACTACAAAAACATTTTAATTCAACAGGGAAGTGTTTTTCCACTCCCTGTTACTTTGCTTCATTTTCTGCGAACTTGGGCTGCCTGAGCATCATAGTTATTTTCCTTCATTTTTTTCAGATCCTTGTTTTAAAAGATTCAGTAGAGTAGGAGCCCTAAATTGGGTTTACTGTCAATCAAAACTCAATCAATTCAGTTCAATGCATGGACTTACACACATGTCCAGGTGCAAATGTACATAAACACGTACATATGTTCACAAACACATGACACAGAGTCCCACTGTGATGAGTGTGTTTGAGGCTTCGAATAATGCAGCTTATCCAACATTAGAGCAGCTGGCAATGCAGATATACTATCAGTGCTTTAGAAGAAGGCCCGTAATGAGCTTGATTACACTATTTGTGGAGGAGTCACTTGACAAGGAAATGCAGATAAAGTCAAGGAGAGTTGCAATTTTATTAGTAAAACCTTTCCTTCAGTAGGAGATATCATCAGACCAATAGTTTTATAAAAAGACCCCTATATTAATGTAAACTAAAATAAAATACAAATGTGATTTGCTCACAATAGAGCCTAGACAAGGTGGGGTTTGAGGGGGAGATATGATCCCTTGTTCTGATGCAGAGAGAGTCTTTCTCTGCTGTAAATGGAGTACAGCTTTAAAGATACCCATATGACATGTAGAAACTTATTTGTTAAAGATATTTATATAAAGCATAATTACATGGAAGAAGTGGGAGAAATAAGTAAAATTATAAATAGAGTATTATTATGCTTTATACTTTCTAAGTGTCCTCTATTAGTGCAAAATCCTTAGGGAATGTTTGTGAGTCACTCTACTTCTTATCCTCTAAAAGGGGTTAAAAGGATCCAAGATAATTGTTTCTGTATTTTTATTTACTCCGTTTAACACTTTAATTTTAGCTTTTATTATAGGTCTACTCTGTGACCAACTGGACTTTTCACTTAAAAGTAACATGTTAAGACAGCCAGACCAAGTATGCATGTGGTGAACAGTTTTATTAAGATGAAATAAAAATAACAGCATCATTCTAATTATTCTATGCTATTTGCCATTACACACTGAAGAACTTGATCAAAAGTATCAAATTACATTTGCTGAAAACAAACTGAGAGACTGAGGAAAAGCACTCTCTTTTCTTCACCTGAGTTCATAATGATTTCTGAACATTTACAGAGCCCAGAACCAGCTTTATCCTTGGCTATAGTGACAGTTTCTTGGGATCTAATTCATGCATGTAAGTTACATGCCTTAATCATCGTTTTCATACAACTATGGTGTTCCTATGAGCTCATTCTGAATGTTGGCCTTATTTATGCAATATGATATAATGCATTCTTTCTCCCCCCATATGTAGACTCCTAGATTGCTTGATACCAAACTCCCAACTAGATTTCTAAGAAAAAAAAGTCTTTTCCCTACAAAGTTCCCTTATAACATTAAGTTAAAAATTGGGACAGCTATTTTTACTCCTCTGTGTCTTTAAGTAGAATTTAAGTCAAAAATATATTTGTTTCTAACATACTGCTGCAGGGGTCTGCTAAAAATTCATGATTTTCATTCACTATTTACCTAAGTAATCTATAGTATGTGATGTTTTCTACATTTAAATAATCTTTAACCTGCCAATTTACGTTAATTGTAGTGCCAACTGAAAATAATGTGCCATGCTACAACTTTCACAACTGCATGTATATGGAAATGTCATGTATTTTTCATGAAACTTACAATTTTTTTTCAGTATGAGCATGTTGAAGAGAATTATAGATGAAACTTGCAACTGCACAAATTGAAAAAAACTAGATAATTTTCAAAACAAAATATAAAGATAATGCTGTCTTAAAGTTCAATGTATGTTTCCCTTCCAATTATTAATCTGTAATTCTATAGATATCATTGTATTTGAATAAGAACAATATTTACTACTTACCTGTTTTACAAAATATTTAAATATAAATTTCATACAATAATTTATGTATTAAAACTTCAAAATTTTGAGGTTACATATTTATAAACTACAAAATAGTGCATTGCTCATAATGTCATAACAGTGGTTCTTTAAGATCCATATAAACAAATACCAAAATCTCAGAAACTAAATAGAAGTCTTACAACTTTTTGTACATTTCAGTTGATATAACATGGTTTGGACTTTAAGAGACACCTTCAATATTACTTAGGAAGTTGTATAATGGATCCCAAAGTTTGTAGAGTCATACTTATCAAATTCAGATCCAACTGAGTTTTTGAGACTCTATGCTGATGCAAGAATACACTGTAACCTTCTGGGCCTTTAGAATTGTTTTAATTTTGATCTTTCTCATGGGGCCGACATTAGTAACTACAAGACAATCTGTTCTCTGAAATTAGCATATAGAGGCTACATGGAAACTTCATCATGCACGACCGAGTCATGTCAGTTATACTAACAATATATATAATTACATTTTTATCATTTATAAAATGTTATTCTGCTGAAATCATTATCATGATATATATAAACTTTATATTCATCTTCGAATAGGATTTCTAAACTGGTAATATGATTCAACAAAAGAGAAATTTTCTTTGTTTATCTGAAACTTGTGCATTATCAGACATTAAGGTATTTAAAGTAATGGTACTACTCATGAAAAAAAAAAAAAGATAAAACTTGAAACCAAATCAGGTAAACCAATATTTTTCCTGGAAGTTAGTAATAAGACAGCTTGTGATTTGATTACCTAAGTAACATCTTGCTCATATTAGGAGCTTGATTGAGAAAGATGTTTTAAATCAGTGATGCTTCTCATTCCAAAATCTAGTTTCTGTACAAATTTTGTTTTCTTTAGAAATTTAGCACTAGAATTTCATCTCAAAATGTTGTGTGAATGACTAAGTCTCTCAAAACATGTTTGTTTTAAACAAAAGCTCTGAAGCATAAAGCATCCCAGCATTATAAACCTTTCTCTACAAATTCTGTGTAGTTGCTAGAATGCTATGTAACAGATGATCACAGAACCTACAACAATAATTTATTGCTACATATATAAGCTAGTTGATTAGGAAACGGATCATAACAACTGTTGTTCAAGTGTTGATGGATTAGAAGCCTTGGCTGATACATTGTAGCTACAGCTGGGACAACTAGGGTGACTCATCTATTTCTCTTGTCTCATTCTTCAACACTCTAGTCCAGTTACCCAGTTATGGTCTTATGACAAATGGAAGGTCTCAAGTTTCATATCTGCTAACATTAATTGACCAAAGAAAGTCACATAGCTAGACTTCAGCAGTACAGAGTAGTAGGAACTTCAGATTTTCATGGCAGAAGTTGTTGAATTATGGAAGTATAAATAATTTAGCAAATAATGCAATGACTCTCCCATAGATACTATTGTTTGTTTCATTTTATTTGAACAATAACTCTGTTGGTATATTGATACCAACAACATAAAACAAAACAAAATCCACAAAAGTTCCAAATGTAGAAAGAAAATAAAATTTTTGCCATTAAAATACATTTGGAAAATCTTTACTTCAGTAAGACTTTGCATACTATATGTTTACCAAATGAGAATAAATTATATCTATGTCTATAACTACGTAGTGTGTTTATGCAATACTGTTTATAAATTTTTATTTTTTGAAAACTATATAATCAGCTTTATTTGTTTATTGAACAACTGATGAGCAGTTACTCTATTCTAGACACATTTTGGGGTAAGCAATTCACATAACAATTCCCAACTTTATGAAATGCGTGTACTAGTGGGGAAGAGTCAGCAAATAAATGAGATGAATAAGCAAAATTTATCATACATAAAATGATGACTCAGAAGGAGAAAATTCGAGAAATTTATGTAGAAAGTTTTTTGGAAGCAGAAAGTTTTAGTTTTAGTTAGGTGGCGAGGGAAATCTGCATTGGGAAGTTTATTTACATTTGAATAAATACCTAAAGAAAGTGAAAGATTGTGCCATGTAATTGGCCAGAGAAAGAGAATTCCAAGTAAAGAGAACAACAAATATACAGACCTTGATGGAGGAATATCTGATTTATTTCAGGAAAGCAAGAAATGACTGCATGACTGAAATGGAGTAAAATAGAAAAGTGGGAAGAAATTGAGGTTACAGAGGCATTGGGGCCAGATAAAGTAGAATTACAGCTGTTGCAATGCTTTTGACTTTTATTCTGAATTAGATGGAGGTATCTGAAATTTTTGAAAAAGGAGCTTCATAATCCATCTTAGGCTTTTAATAGATCACTCTTACTGCCATGTTGAGAACAGAATAGTGGTAAAGGCAAATTAGGAGATTACCACTATCAATCAGGTAATGAATAATCGATGTTTGTACAAGACTGGTAGCAGAGAGGTTGGTGTGAAATGAATGGACTTCAAATGCATTTTGAAGTTAGAACCCAAAAGATAGTCTGATCAATGACTGTATGAGAAAAAGACAGAAGTCAAAATTATTCTGAGGTTTTTCTCTCCGAGCTACTGAAAAAAATGTAGTTTTCATTTACTGATATGGGAAAGATAGCTAGATAGGCAGGTGGCAGGCATGGTATCAGAAGCCAAATTTTGGCTTCTGCTGAGTTTGAAATGACTGTTAAATTAAAAACAGAGATGTCAAGGAGGGCCCTAAATATCGTGAATATGGAAATTAAATGGAAATATTTATTTGGAAATAATTCTTTGACAAATAGTGTTTAAAATCACAAAACTAGATGCAATAGAAAAAAGGTAGCTAGTACGATGGAAGAAAGGAGACAGAAAGAATCATTGACTGGATAGCAAAGTCAAGAGTTGGAGGGATTTCATTGTTTGCAATAACTGAGTAGTACTCCTTCGTGTATATGAGCAACATCTTCATCCAATCATCTTTTGATGAGAAGTTAGGTTATTTCTAGTTCTTGGCTATTGTGTTTTTTTGTTGTTGTTTTTCTTTTTTGATGCCTAAAAGAAATTATTCTTAGTGAGATAAGTCAGAATGAGAAAGGCAAACATCATTTAATTTCACCTACATGTATATAGTGAAACCAAACAGATGAACCAAACAAAATAAAAAGCTTTTAGTCTATAGATTCAAATTAGTAGTTACCAGAAGGGAAATGGGAGCGGGGGTACCCACATTGGGTAGAAGAGGTCAAGTATATAGTGAAGGATATAATTGTACTACTATTGGTAAACTTAATGTATTATATACAGATATTTATTTATGGTGATACCTTAAATTTATATAATGTTATGATGCAATGTTTATTTGATAAAATTATTTAAAAATAAATATTTTAAAAATTAAAAGAAAAGAGTTTGAGGGGCTAAGGAGAAACTATCAATGGACACAGAGAGCAGGCAGCCAGTGGGAAAGAAGGAAAACCAGGGGAGTGTTGAGTCAAGTGAAGAGACTATGTAAATACATGCTCTTGGACAATCAGAGCTAGAAACTGATGACTTTGATGGAGAAGTGGGGGTTAAAGTTTGAAGCATTTTGGGGGGAACATTGAAGATAAAAAAGGACATGACCACTGATCCTACAACTTTTTAAATTAATGAGAGAATATTTTTAATAACTTTGTGCTAATACATTTAAAATTTATATAAAATGACTGAATTTCTAGAAAAATACAACTTCTTAAAACTGACAATCTGAATTAAGTCAAAACATGTGTATAAATGTATATCGATTCTATAATTTAGAACATTTTCATACAAAAATGGTGGGCCCACTTGGCTTCACTTGTAAATTCTCAAAAAAATTTTTAAGAGATTTAATATAAATCTTATAAGATAGAATAGAATAAAACAAAAAAAGTAGAAAGAATGGAACACTTCCCAACTCATTTTATGAGCGCAAAGACAATACCCAATAGAAACATTTTAGGTCTGTTTTTCACTGAAATGCAAAACCTCCTTCCACCCTTGCCCCCCCCAAAAAGAACAAAATAAAAATCTAACAGCATAAAGAGGGATCCAATAATTTTTAAGAGCATAGAAAAATGGGATTTATTGATTTATTCCTGAATGTAAGGTTGATTTTAGAATGTGAAATCAATCTCAGAAATCAACCAAATTAAAGGGGAAAAAAAGACAGAAAGTACATAATCAATTCAATAGATATAGAAAGGTACTCAATAAACAAATATAATATATCATATAAATATAATAAATTCATGATGAAACCTCTTAAAAGTTTAGGAAGGATGGAAATGTCCACAATAAAACAAAGTTTATTTGCAAAGAACTCATAACAAATGTCATATTCATTGAAAAATATTGGAAATTTTCCCACCTGAAATTATGTCTTAAATAAGAATGTTTACTAACAGTATGTATATTTAACATATTGGAGATCTGAGACAATGTAATTTTAAAGAAGTTAAAGTTCTAATTTGAAGGAAAAATATAAAAACCATAATATATAGATTGATGTGGCTGGACATGTAAAAAATTCAAAAGTAACTATAAATTATAATAATTAGTGATGTGTTTAGTAAGATTGCTAGATTTAAGATCAATATACAAAATTATTTTTATTTTCATGTTAAGCAATAAGTAGGAAATGAAATTTTAATAAATGTACCACTTACAATGACATAAAAAATAAAATACTTGGAATAGATATAAAAATGTGTAATACCTCTTTAGTGAAAACTACAGAATATAATTAAGAGAAATTAAGAAGACCTAAATGAATGGATTGTTCAGATTCACAGATTGGAAAGCCCAGTAAAGATGCTAAATATTCCTAAAATGATCTATAGATTCAATACAATCCTAATACAATCCCTGTGAAATTATTCCTGGGATAGTTTATAAACTGTCCTAATATGTATGGTAATAATAAAGGTTAGGAATAGCCTAGACAATCAATATAAAGAAAGATTTAATTTTGATGATTTGCTCTGCAAATATAAAGACATACAAAGTTATAGTATTTAATATAATATGTTATTGGCAGAGGGATATACAAATAGTCAAATGCAAAAGAATCGAGAGTTACAAACAGATTCATGATATCCTGTACCATGTTTTTGAGAAAGTAGCTCTGTCGTCCAGTAGGTAAAATGTGGTCTTTTTGATAAATGATGAGATGAGTAATTGGAAATTTATATGGGGAAAATGAAGCTTGACTTCACTTGATCCCATAGACACAATTTAATTCCAGGTCAATTATAGATCTAAGTGTGAACGACAACATAATAAAGCTCCTAGACAAATCCATATTTTCATAACCTTGGGATAGGCAAAGATTTCTTTAATGAGACCATGGAAAGTGCTAACCATGAAGAAAAATGTCTGTAGTTTTTTTAACGACATTAAAATTAACAATATTTATTAATCAAAAGATCTTTTAAGAAAATGAAAATGTAATCCCTGAAGTAGAGAATACATTCACAATATATAATAGTCAAAGGTCATATGTCTTGAATATATAAAATCTTTTTCAGTTCGGTAAGAAAAATGTTGGCAAATCGAAAAGAAAATACATTTGAGCAGAAAGTTTACAACTGTGGATATCTGAATGACAAACATGAAAAGATGCTCAACATTGCTGAGTTACTAAGTATTTAGAGCAACAGTAACTCTCATACCCTGTTGGTAGAGTGCAAATTGCTTTACAAACATTGTTTAGCTTTTCCTTTTTATAAAACTTCACGTACAAATGCATCAAAGAGGTGAACATCAGTGTTCATGGCAGCATTATAAAATACCCAAGAACTGAAAGCAACCTGACTGATGTTTAGCTATCACTGGATAAATAAATAGTGTGAATTTGCAAATGGAAGACTATGAAGCAACAAAAATTAGGGAATTGTAGCTATATTTACACATAAATAAATATTACAAACAGAATATGGAGTAAAAGAGACTAGAAATGAAATAAAAGAACCTCTAAAATTCTATCTGTATAAAGTTCAAAAATATGCAATGCTATACTAAACTACAGTGGTTAGAGATGCATGTATTTTATTTTTAAAATTTATTGAGGTAGCATTGCAGCATAGCATTATACAGGTTTAAGGTGTGCATCTTTGTCAATATAATACATTGTTTGCTATCATTATTTCACTTCTTTCTTCACCATATAATCGATCTCCTCTACTCAGTTTGCCTACATCTCTTCCTGAAAACACTAATTTGAGTTTATTGACTAAACATTTTGATTTAGTTCATTTGTTTAAGACATGCATATTTCATAGGAAGCATGAAAATATTTCTTGAGTGCTGACAGTGTTCAATTTCTTGATCTGTTTGATAGTAACATGAATGTTTGCTTTGTGTTAATTTACTAGATGTATTTTTTTTCTGTATTTTGAATGTGTGCTAAGTATTACTATCAAATTCTTCTTCAAAATAGAGGTTACTTTTTCTGAAATTGGATAATTCTGTTTGTCTTCAACATGGGAAATAATCTCATGTGTTCTAGTCAGAATCATATACCAGAACTAGCTTCTGGTAAACTTTGAGGATGAATGTTCTTTAGCAGGAGGAATACATTTTTTTCCACTGCCTTTACTTTATCTAGGTACAGTAGAGGATATTTTCACTCTTTGCCCCATGAAAATCAGGCTATAATGTCAAGACATGCAATGTATTTTGAATCTATAAAAGATCTTCCTTCCTGCTGTGCTTAATTTCTGAATCCAATGCTGTCACAAAAACAGATGTAATGTGACGCCCCGTAGAAAGAGCAAGTACTATTTTCATTAGCGCTGCATGGCCCTAACTGTAAATTGGTCTTGTACACTCTGCTTGCACAGATGAACCACACATTTTTAAGAGGTTTTATTTTAAGATAATGTAATAGAAAAAAAAGTTGCTTTTTAAATTAAGAGTTGTTATTTTTTTTTTCTACTTGGAACCAGAATCATCAAAGTAGATAGATATGAGTTTTTTAAATTTCTAGTATTTAGCTGTATTTAATGCCGGAAGAATATTTATTGAAATTATTAAAAATAATATTGATTAAGCTTAATCATGCTGAAAGCCCAGAATATGTCTGTTCCCTAATTTGAGTTTGATTCAAACTAATATGACAATGGGATCCATAATTTAATGGAAATGTTAAATCTTAAAAATAATTTCTAATAATTATAAATGAATGAAAGCAATGATAGAGAGCAATTTCCCTTTATGCCTAAAATGCTAATTTGTTTAAATAAGATAAATGTCCTTTCTCCTTTCATTTATTATGCAATCATCTCAACTGTGAATTCAGTCCTATCTCTACAAGTAAACATATTACAGAAGGAACTCTTAAGTAAACAGGATCTAGTCAAGCAGTCATTTTTAAACGAAGAATTGTCCTGCCTTACACAGTCTTCCATTAAAGTATAAAATGACTGTCTAGGTAGGAGGGAGAGATTAACACACTAAAGTTTGACTTCCCTGCTTATAGATATGTGTCTAAGGGATCCCACATTTAATATTACTGAAAGAAAAAGAATAGTTTTCACTTATATTATGACTTGTGTATACCTGTGTTATCTATATAAATAAAGCTTCTCCACTTAATTATTTTTTGAACATGGAAAATAAATTCTTATCTGTGGGTGAGTCACATTAAATGTTTCAAACCTTATTTGACTTTTCCAAGTTCATCTTTCTTTCCTATCAGGGTTTCCTCCCTCTACCTCCTTTCTGATAATAAAAATTCAAAGATTAGCATAATTCATAACCTCATTCTTGTTATAATAGCTTTACAAAGAGAAAGCTGGGAGCTCAGGGATGTCTTTCTTGATAACTGATGGTCCCTTGATGATACTTTATTCCTATGAAGAATCGGTTAAAACACTGTGATTCTGCAATGTGTGCTCACCGTGTGATTAACAGGGAGGAAGAAAAGGTGGGCAGAGTTCCAAACTTCCAGAATCATCCTCTTTGACTCTTACCAAAAAAGGTTTGTAGTGAAGTAGGATCACTTTCAAAAAAGATGATCCCAGTAGCTTGCTGTGATGCCTGCAAACATTACTTGAGAAGTATTAGTTAGCATTAGGACTTTCCATGTCAAATGCCTCTCACAGCCCACCCAGACCTTAGCGGGGCACCTGCGAAAGATGAAGTAACAGTTCATTTATATTTACTTAACAACTAACGCTAAACAGATTTTCTGTTTCAGACAGATTCTTTGAGACCTGTCTTTTCTTGCTCTCATTCTTACAACTTTTTCTCTTTGAATACCACCACCCACATTTTGTTTCTCTTGCTGTACAGAAGACTGATCCAATTTTTAGTTCCTTGAATATCACTTTTCAGGGAAAAATCTTTGGTATCCTAATTGTAATTAAGTCTTGGACAAACTTGAAGAAAAACATAGGTCACTTTTTGATACTGACAAGAGCTTTAGTTTCATTGCTTCTCTCACTCTTATTCAGTCTCATCAAGTTACTGTATATTGATTATACTGTTTTCTTGTCTCTGGCTTCATTCTCAGTACCTAATTTGCACCTTCATCAGCCTTTCAAAAGTCTCATAACTTAAAGTTACCTCCTTTCAATCTATTTTCTATATAGAGTGATCTTTTGATTTCATTCTTCTCAAAACTTCTTATTCATCTTAACATACATACAAAATAACTTCACAAGGCCTGTAGCCCCTGCATGATTTGAGCTAGTTTCTACTTATTTTCTAGCCTATCTTATAGTTTGTGCTTTTCCCAAAACCTATGATCAGTCATACTAAGCTATAACCTGGGCAATCCCGGTTCTCTAGGGCAAAAGGCCCTCCCACAATGCAGTTCTTGGGGTAGCACCTTTTTTTTTCCCTTCTTTCACTTCTTTTCTGACATGACTCACAAGTAAATTTCAAGTTAGATCAAACCTTTCATCTTTTCTGTGAAGTCATCCAATCTCCTCGGGACAACCTCTGAGTTAAGACCCTTCTTTGTGGTTCCTTCAGCAACTTCTGTATTCCTATCCTAAAAACAGCTTGCTGTATTGTATAAATTTACTTGTCACTAGTGTTAAGTAGTCGGTAGAGTTCAAAAGAGTATTTTTTACCCAGCACTGTTACTTGGTATCATTTCTCACTACAGCTTTTTTGGGCTGAAGTGAACTACTTATGGTACTATTATTAATTAATATAATCATTCCTTTCCATTCTCCTTAGTTCATCTTAAACTCTTTTTGAGTCTCGAGATTTTACTGATTAGTCTTTAATCTTAAGTCTTAGGACTTAACACTCCTTTTTTTACCTTATTTAGTTCTAACAGCTTCCTGAGAAAGAATGTGTGAGAAGTAATTAAGTTATTACTTATTTTTAAAATGTCTTTATTCCCCACTCACAATTCATTCATATTTTGCTTGAGTACGAAGTTTCAGTTTCAAATTTATTATCTTTCAGAATTTTGAAGCTCTGATTTTATTTTTTAATTCAAAAGTATTATTACTAGAATAAATTTAACCCTCATATAGTAAGGAAATTTGAATTTCAAATCTCTCTCATGACAACATTTTCTTGTAAAATTCTTAACAGATCATGTCATGGAGGACTTGTTAAACAACAATAACCAAAATACAATTCTAGAAATAAAACGAAAGGAAATATTTACTCATGAAGTTTACTTCTGTAGGTCTAACAAAATTTTTATTTCAATTAAAATTGATTATTTATTTATTTTTCAGCTTCAATATAATATCTAGGATCTTTAGGCCACTTAAAATGTTATGCTACTACTTTTATTTATTTTTTTTAAATTGACATATGGTCAAATTAACTGTGTATGTATGTGTGTATGTGAAGTTCTGAGTGTAAGCTTACACACATACTTACGTATGTTCTTGTAACTACTAACACAATCAGGATATATGTGTCTCCTTTCAAAAATATCCCTTGTGCTGCATATATGTAAAGCCCTCCATAAGCCACAACTCCTGGGAACCACTGATCTGCTCTCTGCCCCTATGCTCTCAGCTTTTCCAGAATATCATATAAATGGAATCATGCAATATGTGTGACTGATTCTTTTGATTTGGCATAGTGACTTTGAGATTCATCCATGTTGTTCTGCTTTATATAACTCATTATTATTCCATTTTAAGGACATACAAGCCAACTATCAATTTTCTAATTCACCTATCAGTAGACATTTGAATTATAGCTGTAGTTTTAGGCCATCATGACAGTAAACATTTGTGTACAGTTTTTTTGAGAAGGCAAGTTTTTATTTACTCAAGGTAAAACCTAGAAGTGGGGATACTGGGACATGTGGTACTCCTGATAAATCTTAACTTTATCAGAAGCTTCTAAACTTTTCTTCTGAAAAACTATAGCATTTTGCATTTTCATCAGCAATGTGTGAGGGTTTTTAATGGCCCTACATTTTTGTCAGCCCTTAGTATTGTTTTTAATTTTAACCATTTTAATAGGTGTACGCTGTCTAAATGAGATTTTAATTTGCGTTTCCTAATAGAAAATAATGTCAAATATCTTTTATGTGTATGCCATTGCTTGCAAAGTATATGCTGACATATTATTATTTTGTGAAACATGTGTTAACATATTTTGTTCTTTTTGTTAATAAGGTTATATGCTTTACTACTGATGAATTTTAAAAGGTCTGGTATAGGGACTGTATCATGTTTTCAAATGATTTTCATTTTGTAACTTTTTAAAATTTCTTAACAATATCTAGCACTGAAAAAATGTTTTATATTTTAATAAGACTCAATTTATAATGTTTTTCTTTTTGGAATTCAGTTCGTAGGTCAGACCTAAGACTTCTTTCTTAATGCTAATCATTAAGATTTTATCCTGTCTTCACTCCTGAGATTTTATTGTTTACAACAGTGATGCATTTTGAGTTTACTTTGCATGAGCTGAGATTTAGGATAAAGTTTTATTTTTGTTTTTGTTTTTTGACCAATGTATGTCTAATTGTTCTCTGTCATTTGTGGAAAGATTATCATTTATCCGTTGAATCACCTTTGCACATTTGTTGAAAGTTAACTGGTCATATTGGTATGGGTCTGTTTATAGATTCTCAACTCAATTTCCATTGATCTATGTAGCTACACTTTCCCTAAACCACAGTGTCTTGGCTACTATAAAATTACAGCGTCTTGAATTATGTGCCTTCTAATTTTGTTATTTTCAAATTTGATTTATTGATTATAATCCCTATTTTATCCATGTATTATTAGAAACAGTGCTTTTATACCTACAAAATTTTCTACTGATATTTCTATTAAAATTAAATTTTAACCATGAATCAATATGGGAATAATTTGCATATTGACTGCATTGAGTCTTCTAATTCATGAACAATGTATAATGATACACCCTCTTTTAGAGCTTCAAAATTTTTCATCTGTATTTAAATTTTTTAGCATGTAGAACCTTTACATATTTTATTAAATTTATATTCATTTACATTTATCATATTGCAGTTCTAATACATTATCAAAATCTTGTGGCATAAGACAGTACAAATATGTTATCTATAGCTTAATAGGATAGAAAGCTAACACAAGTTCTATTGGTTTAAAGTTAGGCTGACCATTGTACCATTTTAAATGGGACAGTACTGAGTTGTTTTTTTGTTTTTTTTTTTTCCATATTTCCTACCGTCCCATCATTTTATTATAAATGTCAGTCTTACCCTGTTTTTAATAAAGCAGGAACAACTTTATTATTTTTATTTTATCATATTCTTGGGGAAAGTACTTTTCCTTGTGATAACTTTGATTTAACACATTAAATTAAACTCATATTTATAGGTTCCCCATATGTGCAGTTTCCCCATTCCTCAGATGTATATAAACATACCCTGGCCTCTACCAAATCACCAAGTGTTCTTCACCATTATTCACTGGGCTCTACCACCCCGCCCCATGCCATTCCCTATTGGTAACCTCAGTTCTATTGCATGTATTCAGATTTGGTTTGTTTCATATGTTTCTTTGTTTTGTCATTTCACATTCCACCTATGAGTAAGGTCATGTGATATCTTTCATCTTTTGAGTTATTTCATTTAACATAATTCCCTCTAGATCCCTTCATGTTTGTTCAAATGACCGGATTTCACCTCTTCTGAGGGTTGTGTAGTGTTCCATTCTGCATATATATCACATCTTCTTTATCTGTATACCCGATGTTGGGCGTTTAGGCAGTTTCCAGTTCTTATCTATTGTCAGTAGGGTTGCAATTGACATGGGGGTGCATAAATCTCTGAGAATTAGTCTTTTTGTATCTTTTAGGTAAACACCCAGAAGTGGGATGGCTGGATCATATGGGATTTCCAAATTCAGCTTTTTGAGGAATCCCCATACTATTTTCCATAGGGGTTCCACCAATTTGCACTCCCACTAACAGTGTAAAGGGTTCCCTTTTCTCCACATCGTCTCCAACATTTGGTGTTTCCAGACTTTTGGATAATAGCCAGTCTCTAAGATATAAGGTGATACCTCATTGTTGTTTTGATTTGCTGTTCCCTGATAACCAGCAAGTAGGAACAACTTTCCATGTGCCTGTTGACCATCTGTACATCCTCTTCAGAAAAATTTCTCTCCAGTTCCTCTTTACATTTTTTGAAATTTTTGAAATCCATTTTTGGATTGCCTGATTCTCTGTTACTAAGTTTTATGAGTTTTTTTTTTTTATATTTTAGATATTAAGCCCTCTCTGATATGTGAAATGTAAATATCTGCTCCCAGTTAGTATGTTGTCTTTTTGTGTTAGTGATATTTTCTTTCTCTGTGAAGATTTTTATATTGATGTCATTCCAGTTACTTATTTTTATTTTGTTTTCCCTTGATGTTGAGTCCCCAAAGACCTCGCTACCACTGATTTCATGGAATGTATTTCTTATGTTATCTTCCAAGAATTTCATGGCTTCTGGTCTTATGTCTAAATCTCTAGTATATTTTGAGTTAATTTTTATGAATGGTATTAGAGAATAGTCTAGCTTCATTGTTTTGCATGTACCTGTCCAGTTATCTCAACACCTTTTATCAAAGAGACTTTCTTTTCTCCATTGTATGCTTTTGACTCCTTTGTTGTAGATTAAATGACTGTCTGTAAGTTTATCAGTTTCTGGTGATTCAGTTCTATTCCACTGCTCTGTGCATCTATAAATCTGTCCATGTCCTCAAGGTTGTCTTCTTTGTTGGCACAGAACTGTTCATAGTGTTTCTTCTGATACTTTGTATTTCTGTGCTATCTATTGTAACTTATCTCCTTTCATTTCTGTTTCTAGTTATGAGAGTTTTCTCTCTTTTTTTCTTTGTGAGTTTATTTTGTTTATTTTTTCAGAGACTACTTTTGATCTTCTGATTGTCTTTTTGTTTCTAATTCATTTATTTCTACTTGAATTTTGATTGTTTTCTTTCTTCTACTGATTTTTTACTTAATTGTTCTTCTTTCTCTAGT
The DNA here is from genome assembly GCA_004363575.1 of Solenodon paradoxus. Lineage (NCBI taxonomy): Eukaryota > Metazoa > Chordata > Mammalia > Eulipotyphla > Solenodontidae > Solenodon > Solenodon paradoxus. The sequence continues at coordinate 49,356 of RJWH01000380.1, forward strand.
TTTAAATGTTTTAAAGGATTAGATTGTTGTGTGATTTTTTCTTGTTTCTTGAGCTAGGCCTGGTTTGCAATCAACTTCCCTCTTAGTACTGCTTTTGCTGTATCCCTAGATTCTGGCATCTTGTGTCTTCATTCTCTTTTGTCCCATATTCTCCTTTAAGTTTCTCTTTTACCCAAGAATCATTCAGCAACATATTATTTAGCTTCCAATTAATTTGGGGTCTTCCCAGCTTTCCTTTTGTGGTTGATTTCTAGTTTTACGCCATTGTGATCAGAGATAATGCTTGGTATTTCATTCTTTGTAAATTTGTTGAGACATGTCTTGTGTCCCAACATATGATCTGTCCTTGATAATGAACCATGTATACTTGAGAAGAAAGTAAACTCTGGAGTTGTTGGATGAAGTGTTTGGTATATGTCTATTAGACCTAACTGTTACAAATAATCATTTAAAATTGCTGTTTCCTTGTTAATTTTCTACTTGGTTGATCTGTCCATTGTTTTAACTGTGGTGTTGAAATCTCCTACTACTACTGTGTTGCTGTTGATGTCCCTCATTAGTTCTATAATAATTTATTTATATATTTTAATGTACTTTCGATTGGTTCATATATGCCAATAAAAATTGTCTTCTTGCTGAATTGACCCTTTAGTCATTATATAATGTCTACCTCTGTCTTTTGTTATGCTTTTTTGTTGGAAGTCTGTTTTATTTGATGTAAGTATGGCTATTCCTGCTTTTATTGGGATTGTCACTGACTGTAGGATTGTCTTCCAACCATTGACTTTGATTCTTTGTCTTTTGAAGGGTGGTAAGTTTCCTGAATACAACAGAAGGTTGGATTATGCTTTTTAATCCTTTAGGCCAGTGTGTGTCATTTGTCTGGTGAATTCAGTTCATTGACGTTTGGGGTAATTATTGATTTGTATCTGTTCATTGTCATCTTGTAGTTTGTCTTCTGTGTGTTCCAGACAGTGCCTTTATTCTCCTCTTTCTCTCCGTAGGTGGGTTGGATGTAGTTATGTTGTGATTAGTTTCCCTTTCTGTTTTCTTCTTTGCTTTTTCCCTGGAGATGTATTTTGTGGTTACTCTGAAGTTAGCATTAAGAATTCTGTTTATTTCCTATTTTTATTTGGATGCAGATTAGTCTTACACTCATTCTAACCATCCACATTTTTGTTGTCTTCTTTTTCCCATTTTTTATATTTGCTCTCTTACTTTTTTTGAGTGAGAGTTCTTTACGCTTTATATAGCATCCTTTAGTATTTTTAAAGCTGTTTTTTGTGGTGATGAATTCCTTTAACTTTCGCTCATTGGAACAACTTCTTTTTATCATTCCTTTAGTTCTGAATGATAATCTTGCAGTGTATTGTAGCCTAGGTTGAAAATAATTTTCTTTCAGTCTTATGAAGATATCATGCCATTAGCTCCTGGCTTACAGAGTTTTGGCTGAGAAATCTGTGATAATCTTATGGGGACTCCTTTGTATGTGACTCATTTTTCTCTGGCTGCTTTTAAATACCTTTTCTTGTATTTTTGACATTTTGATGACAATATGTCTAGGTTTAGGTCTGCTTGGGTTTCTTTTATTAGGGACTCTTTGAGCTTCCTCAGTCTGGTGACTTGATTCATTCTTCAGATTAGGGAAGTTTTCAGCGATTATTTCTTCAAATACAGTTTCTGCCCCCTTTTCTCTTCTTCTTGGATGCCTAAAATAAGAATGCTGTCCCTTTTGTTGTTATCCCAGTCTCAAATGTTATCTTCATATCTTTGCAGTCTTTTATCTCTTTGCTGGTTTGCTTGAGTGTATTCCTCTGTGCTATCTTCTAGCTTTTTGATCCTATTGGAGGTTTCATCCACCCTATTGTTGAGTTCCTCTATAGAGTTCATTATTTCACTTATCATATTCTTCATTTCTTTAATATCTTGCTTCATTCTTTTCTCTCTTTTTCTTTGTTCTCTTTTTCCTACTCTGTTGTTTTCATGACTTCCATGACTATGTTCATCACTGTTACCCTTATTTCATCCTCTGGTAGTTTGCATTCAGGTTTTCCCCTGGGTTTTTTATTGTATCCATTATTTCATGTATATTTTCTGTCTCTGCTCTGTTTGACATTCTTTTTATGTTTCTGTGGATTAGGTTTCCCTGCAGTGATGGCCTTGTGTAGGGTATCAGCTTGTACCGAATAAGCCTGGATCTTGGTTTGAACATGGATTTCTTGAGTTTTGTGGTGTCAACACTGGTTGGATTTGTTGACATTTTATGTGGACCCTCTCTTGGGGCCTGTGAGTTCAGCTAATAGGGTTGGAGTTTGTGTGTGGGATGCAGAGCCTTCCCTCAGTATCCCAGCTCTGAATTGTAATAGTCACCTTGTTGCTGGCCCATGATCAACAATCAGACTGCTGTTTCACCCTCTAGTTCAAATCAAGGTGTTGACAAAACTACATTCTTTTCTGGAGGCTTTAGGGGAGAATCAATTTCCATGTATTTTCCATTTTATAAAAACTGTCCACATTCCTTGGCTTTTGACCCTATTGTCACCTCTTCTTTTGCCTTCCTTTTTGAATACCTTGTGATCCCATCGAAGGTCAGCTAGTTCACAGTCATAATTCCTCTTTGCCAAATAATACAAAATATTCACAAGTTTTTGGAGATCAGAATGTGAGATCTTCACATTTATTGCCTTTTATCATCATGTGTGATTGAGTCCATCCCAGAAAAGTATTACTTCTTAATATTTTAATTCTAAAATTTCTATTTTAAGTATTTACTATTTATCTGTTAAGACATTTTTAAACCATTATTAAGTGTACAGTTTATTAGCGATAACTATATTGACATTATTGTTTAACAAATATCTAGAACTTTTTCATCTTGCAGAATTGGAAGTCTATACCCATTGAATAACTCTCTTAATTTTCTCCTTCTTCTATCCCCTGGAAACCACCATTCTAATTTTTCTTTTTATATTTGATTATTTTAGCTATCATATAATGGAATACATAATATTTGTCATTTTGTGACTGATTGATTTTATCTGTGTTGACTTTAAAATTCACTCATATTGTAGCACGGGACAGAATTTCATTCTTTTTTTGAGTTGAATACTATCCCATTGTATATATAAACTACTTTTTCTTTATTCATCCAACTATCAATGGAAAAAGTTTTATTTGCACCTCATGGCTATTGTGAATATGCCATTTTGAACATGGGTGTGTAATAGTCATTTGAGACTTGACTTTTAGTTCTTTTGAATATACATACATGTATACATATATATGATCATAAGTGAGATTGCTGGATCATATGGTAATTCTATATTTAATTTTTGGGAAACTTCACTACTGCTATTCAGTATATATACATATATGATATAGCAATTATACCATTTTTATATTTCTACTTGAAGTACGCAAGTGTACTTATTTCTCCACATCTTCATCAATGTGTTGACTTGTTTTTTATTTTTTATGCTGACTATTCTCATAGGTATGAGATGATGGCTCATTGTGGTTTTGATTTACATGTATCTAATAGTTATACTGAACATCTTTTCAATGCTTCTTTAACATTTTGATCATTTGTATATCATGCTTAGAAAAATCTCTAAGTCTTCTGTAATTTTTAAATTGGTTTATTTATCTTCTTTGAGTTGTAGGAGTTCTGTTTATTTTCTAAATATTAACTCCTTATCAAATATGCAATTATAAATATTTTTTTCCAATTTTGTAGATCAAGTGTCCATTTTCTTTTACTTTCTATTATTGCTGTTGGGAGGTCAATCTTCTTAATAATTTGCATGAAATCTTTTCCTCCACCTCTGGAAACTTTTGTTTTCCTTTTCCCCCCAGTGGCCCAAAATTTTGTGACAATATAATTTGGCAAAAGTAAGTTTTCATGTTTATGGGTCCTTTTCACTCAGAAAACTTCCCTTCAGTTCAAAAAATGTTTGAATTGTCTTTATGATGATTTCTTACATTCTTCTTTTGGTTTCTGTATCTTCTAATATCATCTAGACTTAGTTTTGGGAATCTGTTTTAATGAGTTAAGTTTATATTAATTATGATTATTACTAGAACTTATTTCTATTATATTATTTTGTGTTTTTCACTTACTATATTCCATATTTGCTTTTATTTTGTTTTTTTGCTTCTGTTATTTTGAGACTATTGAGCTGTTAGAATTTTTTTATTCTAATTTATTGTCTTAAATTTGAACATATCTTTGTCTTCCACTATGATTTATTCCCTAAGGCCATATCTTCTATGGACTTATGGGTATTAAAACCCCAGTCCTATTCCTTTTAGCCTACTTTAAGAATTCAGTTATTTGTGGGCTTCCTAATACTCACTGCTATCCTTTGAGTTTGGTTCATATGTGATAAAAGAACATTGGCTGTGCATTTATATGTTTATTTATTATACTTCTCTCATGTTTCTATGTGTATAACAAAAGTGTTGCATTGCAGCAATTAGCCTATCATACTGCTTTACAGAGTAGTCTTTAAGAATTGTTATCAACTCTAAGTAAATATATACATCTGTATGCATGTGTATGTATGTATATTAATATATAAATTGACTGATGATGGCTATAAAATTACAAATTCATATAATTCCCCATAAAAATAGCTTGTGTTAGCTTTAACTTAAGAGAGGTATGTTATTAAGTATGATCCAAAGACAAGTCTTCATAATTGACCCTGTCAAAGCTTTGTAGCCCTAGAGCAGACTCCCTGTGACCTATCTTGGGTGAGTTTGAAAGAAAACAACAGTAAACAATAGTAAACTATAATCCTTAACACAAAGAAATTGTAGTTCTTGCAAGGAATGAAATTTGGAAGCACTTATCAGACCTTCTGAACTTTGAAAAAAGTTGAAAAGACTGGCAGCATTTTGCCTCCAAACAATGTACTGGTTGACTGAGAAAACAGCTTCTCTATTTGGACTGCGACTGTATCCCTCTACGTTAGCCATAGCAAGTGTTCATCATTATTTTAAAAGCTGGCAAGTAGGAGGGAGAGTAAAATATCTGCCTCAAGCATTTTTTTCTGAAAAAATAAAAATAAAAAGAGAAAGGGAGGGAAGACGCATAAAACAATATTACACTGCGTTCTCCACTTTGTCGTTCAATGCTTTACAATTGCCTAATTGTTCATCAGCTTCACAAAAGAAATGCCTTTTATTTTCTCCAGGCACTTAGAGATGACTAAGTGTCACTTAGTCAATTGGCAGAACAAAGAAGTCAATTTATGGATCACATTTTCTCTGTTTCGTTATTCTTGAAAATAATTCACTTTATTGGTTTAGTGTTCTGGAAAGGTGAGGGATTGACAGGCCTGGAGTACAGAAATATCATCCCATAGATTCAGATTGCACACACGCATTTCTGTTTAAAACTAGAGGTGAAAAGGTAACCGTTTCTCAGTCACTTCATGTTGAAAACTACTCTGAAAATTAAACAATACCAAGAATTCCTGACTTCTTCCAGGCAGATTTCACACTAACTTAAAGTCATGTTACCTGCATTTTTCTTTCCATACCAGTCTTTATCGATTAATTAAGCTAGTCCTCAATCACCTCTTTGACAGATGTATATGGTAGTGACTTAGCATTACTATGTAAAAAATAGTATTTTTTTTTAGATTTCTTCTAATTTAAAAGCAATATTACTATTGTTTATATTTGGATAATACATGCATGTAAAGATGAAAATTAAATACCAGTAGTTCATGACAGAAAACTACCATTAATCTTTTTTGTATGATCTTGCCATAATTTTTCATATTTATATGAACATATTATATTCTTATGAATATATTGTCTTAATTTCAGTTTCGTATTTTGTGAAGACTTATAAAAGATTATCAGCTACTCCCCTAAAGTGATTTTAATTGCTGTATTGTCCATATAAGGACAAAACTCCATTTATTATTAAGCCTTTCCCTTCCTCTTCGATGGTCAAATTGTTTATGCTGTGTGTCATCATAAATAACATTGAAATGAATATCGTTAAACATGTGTCTTTGTGTCAATCTCTAATTATCTTGTTACAATAGTGTGCTTGTAGTGTTCTTACTATACTAAAAGATAGACACATTTTTAAGGTTTATGCAATACGCGACCTTCCCCAAATTTACTAATTTATTACCCTAAAAGTATAGTTAGTGTAACTTTCTTTTGAATGGTGAAATTAATAACAACAATCAAAGGACTATGGATCTCTTTGAATCATAGAGTCAAATTATAGATTTTTTCTATTTGCTTGTATGGAAAATTAAATTTACTCTTGAGAAAGATGTTCTTTTATTATTATATTTGTATGTTTTCAGTACCATGTTAGAAAGAGATAATCTTAATTTTATACTTTTAACTATCCTTTAATCTTGTTTACTGGCTAGTCTCTGAAATAATTCATGATTCCAATCACTTTAATCTAAATTTGTTATGCAGAAGCATAAAACATAGTCACAAAGCAACATGTTTCCTTATCTTTAAAGAAGGTATCTAATTATGGAATTTGTGATTATGTGCCTTTTTTTCCCCTCACAAACATATACCGTTCCTTTTTTAAATTGAACTTAAAACTTTTGAAAGTCTGATAAAAGTTGGAGAAAAATTCTCAGGATAGACGCACAGATGTTTGCTATTCCCTTTTAATCACTTTTCTACAGAAACAGTTCATTTCACCAGAACTTACTAAATGTAGGTATAAAACTGCTGCATAGTAAAATCTATAGCCACAAATGGCATTATCTAGTTATATTCAATCTATTCTGTAGTTTTTAACAGCAACTGCATTTTCTAAATGCAGAGTGAGCATTGAAATGCACCACAGTCACAAATTGCGATTAGAAAAGCTGCTTGTTTAGCAGTTTCAAAGCGAACCAACATGACAATCAAACATGGAAAGAGCAGATGGAAAATTTATTTTAGGACACACAGCAATAATAGAGAAATTACAGAGCAATTAAAACATGAAAAAATCAGTTTAGCTGAGAAAATGTATCCAAAGTTATTTCAGTTCAGCTTCCAATTATGCTTCTTCTTAAACTAAGCTTGAATGGGAAAGAATGAAATGTGAATGTTCTCTTCGCAAATAAGGTACAAATGTGAGTGACATGTGGTGATGATTTAAAAGTCTTAAAAACTGAGCAACTACACAATATTAACATCTATTTTTAGATGATAAAGTCTTGATACCTATATTTAGATTGTTGATAACTCAACAGTATCAGAAATTCATTGTATTTAGTCTTACATGTTTTAAAATGAACTGTTTTTTAAAAATGAATATTTTTGTTTTAAATAGGTTGCTTAATAGTAAAGGACCCATATATAAATTTTTGAAATATATTGCATCTAATATATCAGGAGAAATTAATGTGACTTTGGAAAATAATATTTTCATTAAGTCACTATTACTGGATTTGGATGGAATATGCCAAGATACAAGGATATCTTTATAGGAATATTTGAAGCTCTAAATGTAAATGGATCTTAGTGTTAGAGAGAGGTGATAATAGATTCTTGCCTAAAATTTTATGCTGGTAGGGTTGCAGCTTAACCCAGAAGGCAGCCAGACCACCTTGAGGAGATGGGGTCAACAGAAGAGCAATCTGTTTGCCAGTATTAATAATAATGTCAGGCTGGATTCCTTAGAAGCAGCCTCTGTGGCTGGAGCAGGGTTGTTTTAGTGGGAGATAATCACGGGTGATTAGTGAATGAAGAGTGAAAAACAGAAGCTGAATCTTGTCTTACCATTAAACACCCAAATGAAGATATCACATAAGTAGGTAATATGTAAATCTGAAGTTCAGACCAGTTGTTTGGATCAAAAATATACAAAAGCAGAAATTTCACTGTAGATAGTATATATAAAACTGAAAGATGAAAGACTTCCATCATGGGTTGAGAATAAATAAAGAATAGATTCAAGACTGATTCTGCAGTTCAGGATAATGATGAGACATTTAAATGACCAAGAAGGACAAACTAGTGAGATAGAAGAAATCCAGGACAGTTATATGTTATGGAATATAAGTCAAAGGCCATCAAACAGAATAAGAAATGTGTTATTCATTGTATTTAGCATGGTATTATCATTGGTAGTGACTTTGATTGGATCATGTTTGGTGGAATATTGAGTAAAATCATCAGATTGTTATAAAATAAAAAAGTAGACATGAAGGAGTTAGAGTTGGCAAATATCATCATCTCTTTTGAGAAAATATTTTTTGTAAAAGAAAATTCTTTTTGTAAAAGAAATAGTACAATTTTTGGAGAGGAATTAGAATTCGAATTAGCAATAACATTTTTTCCTGATGGAAATGGCACAATAACAATGGGATTTTGAAATTGCCAAAGAGATGGGGAGAATCCTGATGTATCAGATATTTGTGTTGATGGTTTAGGTATAAAATAATAAGAAACAAACATAAATATTCCTAACATTTATTCTATCTTTTGAAGAGTGATAAGCAAGGAACAATACAGGTATTGTTCATCAGCAACAGGATACTTTTTAGTCTATAGCTTTCTTGAGGCATGCTCTTGGAATATGCTTTGTGTGGTAATGAGAAGGGTGGAAATGAATCACATCTGAAGGACTCTAATTCATCGGCCATAGGAATATAATTCATTAGGTTTGAGAATAGGTATACTTTCCTTGAAAAACTTTCAAGAATTTGAAAAGATAATCAGCACATTGTTGTTATCCAATTAATAGACATTGAATGAGTAAGTGATTATGGTGTGTACTTAAAGTTGACTAAATGAGTAAGTACTAGAATTAATGAGTATTAAGTCATTTGGAGATTTCTTGATTTGCTCTGGTTCATTGTAAAATTAAATCTGTTGGGCATCCTGGTGGAGCAGCAGTTAGATTAATTGCCTCTGAAGGAGCAAGCCACATACCCCTGGGTTTGAGTCCCAGGTCCAGAAGGAAACAACCAGTGTGAACAACTAAATAAAAATAAAATAAAGATGCTTCCTTCTTCTTTCTGTTCCTGCCTGCCTGTCTACTCATTTTCATTGCTGCCTGCACCTTTTCTTTAACAACAAAAAAAGATCTAAATCTGTATTCATGCCTAGTGAGGAAGATAGAATGAATTCACCTTGGGTCTTTTCTGGATAATGTGGGTTGGTTTGCTGGAGTGAACAAAAAATAATCCTGACCATACTGAATTCTTTCAATGATTTTCCAAATAAAAATAGAACTGAATCTGGGAAATAGTATTTTGCTTGTGCATTATTTTAAGTAAAATGTGGTTTATATTAATTTAAAAAATTCAACAAAACATACAGTGTTCTGGTGAGATGGAAGAGAATCCATTTCTCTACCTCCACCTGCCCCCAGCTTCCCTATGAAATCGCTATTAATTGTTTGGTATGTGCCTTGTTCAGATCTTTCATTAAAATGTTCTCTGTATCACTTTATTTGAACAATCCTGGGGGGGAAATCAAAACATTTCTTAATCCTATTACCTAAAAAAATATAAATAAAGGGCTGTCTCCCTCTTAATCTGCTGCTTAGTCTTCAGACAGAACTTTGAGAAATGATCAGCTGTAAATTTGTCTTTGTTCTTTCTTATTTTTCACATTTATACAGATATAGTTACTAGTATGTTTACACAGATATTATTTTAGAGAAACATATGTTATACTTATTACTCATTACATTGCTTTTTACAGTTAAGAACCTGATATATATAAATTTCCAAATTTATATACATATATGTGTATATCACATTTTGTTTAGCTCTTGTATAATATCCACTTTATATGATACATCATGGTTTATTCAACCATTCTGTTTACCGGAGATTAGATTGTTTCTATGTTTTGACTTCAGAAATAGTATTGAAATAAATGTCTTTGAACTGATATTACACTATTGCTTTTGTGAGAAAGATTCCAAGAAAAGGAATTTCTGTGTCACAGTGCATATATATTTTCATTTAATATATATTGGTATTAAAACTGTTTTGAAAAATAATATAGTCCCCAAAACACAAATTTTAAAAACTTAGTTCTACTGCAGCATACATATAACTTTCTGGGATGAAACATTTTGGATTTTATGAAACAATCTAGAATAGAGTATCTTAAAGATGAAAAAAATATTTATATCGTTTTAATGATTTTTCACAAAATTACAAAGCTATTTATTCACACAATGTGATAAAAACCATTGAATGACATATATGACCTAGTATCACATGAAATAAAAGAATTTCACAACCAAAAGGAAATTTTAAAATGACCCATTTATTTATCTATCTTATATATCACACAGTGATACATCTTCCACAGCAGTACACACTACAATTCTATTGTTCTCTCCTTTTTTTCCTTTACACAGCCAAGATGTGATTGAGGATGAAGGGAATAAAATGTAAAAGAAAATAAAAGAAATGGAATAATATCAGAATCATTAATGGACTGATAATAATAGTTTATTTATTATGTGTACCTAAAACTTAATTTTAGATAAAAGTAGACACGAGCCAAAAGATATGGGAAATCATATCCAACAAAAGGGAACAGGAAGAGGGAGGAGGATATAGTCAGATATCACCCTGGGGAGGGCTAATATATTTTCCAATGTAGAACAATAAAAAATAGAAAATTAGAAAACAAAAAATATGATGTCACCTAGCTTGAAATAGACATATTGCTCATACTATTCAAATTATTGGAGACATGACTCTTCACAACTGTAGATAGGAAAAAGGAATGTGGAGATAAAGAGAAATAATTTCATAAATGTGAATATATCATACATGCTATTTTAATGCAAAGCACATGTTCTTGTTTGTGTGCAACACAAGAAAAAAGTAAAGTGAAGTGAAAATCCTTACTGATTTCATCTAAATATTTCTTCACTGCAAGATATGTTAGTTTTAAAATATACCCATGAAATGGGGAAAAACTATAAAGTCATTAGGAATTAGCATCTTAACTCCATTAACTTTCTAGCTATTAATGTGTCCTGGTGGAGTAGTGGTTAAATCAGTCTCCTCTAAAGGACACATGGCTGTGTACCCCCGGGTTCGAATCCTGAGTCTGGGGAAAAACAACCAGTGTAAACAAATAAATGGAAATAAGATAAAAATGCTCTCTTCATTCTTGTTTGCCTACTTGTCTTCATTACTGCCTGCCCCTTTCCTTTAAAAAAAAAGGAATAAATAAAGTGTTCTAGATATCAACTAAACTTCTGATATAAAATATAGATAAACTAATATTTCGACAGTTGTTTTCACTAGAAATTTTGAAGTAGGTCCACAAAGTATTTGGTATTCTTTTTGATAAGAAATTAAATTAAATAGAATGCTGGCCACAAGCAGGAGGAAAACAGGAAAATAAAATGTTGGTTAATGTAAGTTGATGTAAGAGTATTTCATGAAAGGAGTAGGCAAGGTTTTCAAACCAGACAAAAAAACAAACTGGAAATAATATGTGCCCCTTAGATACATGAACTTCTCTCCTTAAGTAGGAAACATAAAACACCCCAATAGCTCAGTATTTCAAATGAAGAATAGGAAATTTTAACAAAGACTGAAATACCTTTTACATTTTCTAGGGAATTTCAGGCAAAATTGCATTCATAATGAGACACTTTTACATAAAATACTATACAGCATTTTCCACTGTAGCATACATGTCCTAACAAATATGTCTGGGGGAGACATTTCGAAATTCAGAATATGATTAATCATAGTTGATTAGACCAAGGGTGGAGCCTTGATGTTATCTGGCCTGGTCAGTGTCCTTTCACATGCCAAATTAGGGTTGAAAGTGAGAGAACGAGACTCAGGTTCTTCATGAGATTGCTATAATAACTAATGGACTTGACCTTTTACCTTTTAATGAGATTTATATAGGGTAGATTTCTGCCCTGAAAAAGGCATCTTTTTTGCTTTCTCATTTCTCTAATTCTTTTCCTGGCTTTATCTTATTTGTCATTGTACTATGACAGAGATGTTCTTATTATCAATGTGTATTCTATCTCTAGAATTTTTAGTTATTTTGTTTTATTAGGCTATCATTTTTCACAATGCTCAGTTCTTTGCTGAAAGTTCAATATTGCTTTGAATTCAGAGAGCATAAGTACAGTTATTTCACTCAGAGAGCACAAGCACAATTATTCCACAACACTTCCTAGCCTTGACTAGTTTGCCTATGGACCTATTTCATTTTGTATTGTGTTGATAGTTGTTTATATTGACTTCTCATCTTTGGTTGTATTCCAGATGTTCTATTTGGAAAATAATTTATAGAAATAATTTGAAGCCTAAAATGAAGTTATTTTCTTTCAGAGAGAATTTTCTTTTGCTTTTATCAGGCATTTGGGGGCACAAGTAAAGCAAGTGATCTTAAGTTAATTTTAAGGTGAGAAGTTTTCCGTGTACCCCAGATGACTGAGATCTTGGCTGCAGTGCTTGCAAAGGTTGCACAGTGTCTTTTCCTCCTTACTCTGAGGTGTGGCCCATGGGGGTGGTTTACAAGAGTCATACTCGCTTGCTAACCTTTGAACTTGTTTTTGTTGCTCTAGGTTGATGATATTGTCAAAGGTGCTTCTCAACTGCTTAAAGGTCTTTCTAGATCAGCAAATGTCTCCCACACAAGAGTGGTCCCAAAGACCAGATGCATGGATTTCTCTATGCTCCTTAGACTTGAATATTCCTCAAAATCATTTTGAACTTGGATTTTTTTGACTGGTTACCATATTTTGCAGAGTCTGAAAGTTATATAACTTCTGGGTTTTTCTTTAAGAAAAAGAATAGAACGTTAGATGCAGGGTCTTAGGAGCAATCACATAAAGGAGGACCTGAAACCTAAGCTTCATTTGTTTCATGGTAAATTCTTTTCTGATTAGCTCCACCTGATAATTTGGTACAAATTACCTGGTCAATTATTCCCAAAAGTGGAAGGCAACTTAATGTGTCCTTAAAGAAATCTGTTCAACATAGTGTGCTAGTTATCACAGATCATCTCTCCTTTTTCATAAGTATCTGCTCTTTGGAATGGCAGGCAGACTCAGTCAAATTATTTGTATGGTTATTTATAATTTACTCAATCTTTTGAATAAATAAGCTTATTTGAGTTTTCAGAAGTTAAATTTGCTAGTGATTCAACCCCATTATTAGTTGTAATTTTTCTTTTGTGAGTTTCTTCTACAAGTTATTTCAAAGCACATGTTCAAATTCAGTGAATGTATATTTTTAGTTATTTTTATTATTGATTACAAAGTTTAGTGCCTTTTTTTGTATTATAATCAGTCTAGCTTGTGCTCTTTGGAATTGTTGAGATTTTATTGGGGTCAAATTGTTAGCTTTTTAATGTTTTGTGCATGCTTTAAAGAATTGCTTATCTCCTGTTGTTGGTAGGAATTTCTCCATAAATCAATTAGATTAGAGCTATTAAATATGTTATTGAATTCTTTATAGACTTGCTATTTTTTGTCTATTTTATTTGTTGATATATGAAAGAAGTTCCTAATGACTGTGTCCTCATCAATTCTCAATATGACTTTGATTTGTCAGGTCTGTCAGCATTCAAAAATGTTATCTAGAGGACCAGGAATGATGAATAATCTATGAAAAAAAAAAAAGAATAAGATCAAACTTGAGAATTTAGAAGTCTAAAACATAAGAAGAGATGCCCCTTTCATGCAAGATGTAACAACAGAGATTCGATTTGCATTTTCACCAGAAAAAATGATAATAATGGATTAAATGTCTAAAAGAAATTTAAGACATTGGACAGCAGGCATCTTAGGATCCGCAAGGCAAAAGAGTGGGAGTAATCTATAATTGTTTGGCTTTTGACTCAAGGCACATTTCATTTTATGAAATATGGAGGGTAGAATGGTACTCTTGGTGAGTTGATGAAACCGAGATTAGAGTTCAGGGAGATAGAGACATCGGCAAGTTGCAGTCTGCAGCTACGGAGAAAAGGTTTGCAGAAAAAGTTTCAAAATTCCATACAAGAGCTCTCTTACGTCATGCTAAATGCTAAGATATAGATTAATAAGGACAAAGAGGAACCAGTACCTTTTTCCCAGAGCTAACAGAGAGAAGAATATTAGATGGCAAATTAGGGAATTTAGTAGAAATCTCCAAAAGGTCATGAGGACTAAACTACCTTGAAAGTCAAGGCTACTCTAAGCCCACCCAAACAAATATTGAAAATGGCAAGGAAGCCACAAGTAAAATATATTAATTCCTAGTAAGTATCAGAATCCTGACCAATACTGAGAAAAACATTTTACATATATATACTCACAAATAGACTATTATTAACTTAAGTGTTTGATATAATTTAACCAACGTTAAAATAATATATTATTTAGGGATAAATTTGATATAATGTTTTCAGTTACCAGACCTGAATACTGAAAACTACAAAGATTGTTGTGATAAATTAAAGAAATTTCTAAATAAATGGAGCGATATACCATGTTCATTCATCAGAATACTCAATATTAAGATACCAGTTCATCCTAAATTTATTTGTAGACCACATGCAGTACTAATCAAAATCTAAGCATAATCTAATTCTTTTTCAAGAAGTTGATAAAGTTTTTCTAAATTATATTAGAATGTTTAAAATAGAAAAGACTGGCAATATACCAAATCAAAGATGTGGAACAATTGGAATGCATGTTGGTGGGAATGTAAATCAATACAGCTACTAACCTACTGTTGCTATGCGACAAATGATTACAAGCTTTAGCTTAAAAAAATCACTCATCTTACCATCTCTTTAGGTTAGAATTCTGGGTACTGCTTAAGTGGGTTCTCTGCTAAGGTTCTTAGATGACTGCAATCAGGATGTGGTCAGAGCTAGGTTTTTATATAAGACTTGAAGTCCTTTCCTAACTTCCTCATATTTTTGGCAAAATTAATTTGCTTGTCGTTGTAGAATTCATTTCTTTTTGTTTCTTCAAAGACAGAAAGGGAGAGAGTCTCTAAAACGAGTCTATTAACAGCATAGCTTTCTGTAATGTAATGTGTCAACAAGAATGCTATCTTCTCATTTGGCATATTCTGCTGATTAGAAGAAAGTTCAGGATTTTGCTCATACTCAAGGGTTGAAAGCTATAAAAGGTCATGAAATGGATAATAGAAGGCATGGATCTCAGGGTTCATCTTAAAATCTGTATTCCACACCTTATTGGTAAACAGTTTGGTATTTCTTATAAAGCTGAATATAAATCTATGTCACTCACCACTTCTAAGTACTTGAGAAAAATTTGACACAAATGTTCACATAAAGATATAAATACAAATGTTCAAAGAATATTTTTAATAGTCACAAGCTGAGAATAATCAAATACCTTGTTACTGGAAAATGGATAAACTGTAAAATATACAGTGGAATGTTAATCAGCCCTAGTAAGAATACACTGAGAGATGCAACAACAATTAAATCTAAAATATTTGTACCAAGTAAATAAAGCTAGACATGAAAGGCTACATTTCATTTAAATGAAATTATAGATAATAATTTTATATAGAAAATAAAAATAATAGTTCTCAATGCTAGAAAGCAGATTCATGGTTGCCTGATGCCAGGCATGGGAAGTGGAGATTAACCAGAAAGGAGAAGGAAAGTATTATAGTGATATCCTATGTTGTCACAGTAGTGATAGATTAATTCATGTGCACAGTGTCAAATATATAACATATATATATATATCGGCAAGCACTTTTCAGTAACATATCCCATTTCCCTAGAAGTAGGCTATGGTGAACAGAGATAGCCTTCTAGTAACAGAATCTGCATTCAAAATAAGCAGCCAATGAGATAAAACATCTGAGAATTTGTCAATATTATAATATAGTGAAACTGGACTTAGTAAATAGGTAAGCAACCTAAAGCGAAAGACAATTAATTGTACAAAACACAAAATTTTACAATACATATAATTAAAATCATCAGAAGATATTTTATTTTCACACATTAAAAAGATCAAATAGATATATTGGAAATCAAAATTTTGATGACTGAAATTTGAAACTAACAATGATAAATTAAGTGACTATGCTATAGATCACAATTCACTTATGAATTTTTTTTTAGTGAAGAAATACAGATAATCAAATTATAAAATTTTCCAAAATATGTTGCAAAATAATAAAGAATTGGAGAATGTAGGAAGGGAGACAAGACATAGAAAATAGAAATTCTGAATCTATATGTTCAAATATTTATATAGAGAGAAAAGAGAGAATGGAGAGGAAAAGCTTCTCAAATAAATCATACTACCAGTGCTGAGAAAACATGATACACTAACCTCCATTATAAAAAGTTTCAAGAAGAATAAGCCTTATTTCTTTATGATTAAAAATTGAAAAATTCAGATTGACTTTAGATTTATTATTAGCTATTCTGAATATAAGACCTCACAAAAAATAGTTTTAACGTTCTGAGGAGGGAACATCAATACAGAATTCAATGACCACTTACAGTAGCATTTAATAAGAGTAGGAAAAATAGAGAAATTTTCAGACAAGTAAACAATTTTTCATCAAATTCCTTGAGAATTTCTAGTGGATGCTTACTAATAAATTAAAATTAATTCAGGGGAAAGATATGAGTTTTCATAAGGAGTGAATGTAATAACACAGATGACATTTAAGTAAGTGTCCATTTGAAAAATTGTTCAAAGCTGACATGGGAAACGGCAAGGGTATTGAAATGTAGGGAGTGGGAATTAGTGTGGGAAATAATAAAATATTAAGATCTGTGTTATACATTTGACATTATGAATATGAATCCGAATTAGAATATAAAGTTTTTTTTATGAAAATAAATTTTATCTGAGCTGAAGATGTCAATACAAAAAATAAGACAAATATAAATGTTTTCATAAAAAACTTAAGATAATGACCAGGAGGTTAACAATTGAAACCCAGTGGTAAAGAGTGTACTCTGGAGGCACACAATCTTGATTATAAATCCAGCTCCCTTATTGAATAGCTGTGACTTCTTTGCATCTCAGGTTCTTCATATGCAAGAAATGAATAATAACTGTATTTAACATGTAAGATTATTGGGATTATCAAATATATTCATGCAGATAACATGCTTGGATTATTGCCTGATATGTAGATAATGTTTAATAAAGTCTAATTATTATTATATTATTAATAGAATAAAAATGTATCATGTAGCATTTAAATCATCAAAAAGTGAAATAAAATTTTGCCAATCAAATTATGAGTGACAAAGGAACATAGAAAAGTAACATGTTGCTTAAAATAAAATAATAGATATTATGAATATATAATTAAACATAGTAAATTTAAAGCGGTTCAATTTGTCTATAAAATACATATCTTTTCGGTGATGTCAGTAACATGGTTAGAGGCTGCCATCATATCTCTCCTTTAAATTACAACCAGAAGAATATGGAAAACTAAATGAGGACCCATTCTCTCATCATTACAGAATACAGAAGACACCTAACTCTATTCAAAAGTGGGTAGATTGGGAAATGGTAGAGTCAGAAGAACAGAGAGAGTGCGTCCCCCAGAGACAGTCTCTGTCCATGTAGTGAAAATATGGAAATAGCATGAATGCCCATTTCACTGGCCCTAGTGAACCCCATGGTAGAGGAAAAAAGACTCACAACACAAGCTGGAACCTAATGAGGAAAGCTGTGGTAGAAGTGCCCAAGAATACAGCCCTTCCAGTCTCTTCCACCATAAAGAAATCTGCATTCCAGATGAAATATGAAACTGTAGCCCTGAGGAGGAGAGTAATAACAAAGACCCAGGAGTACCCCTAATCTGGCTTCACAGGGAGAAGAGGCAATATAATGACTATGCACTGGGGTCACCCTCATATCCAAAGCCTGCAATATTGAGATCCCAGCTCCTTTCTTACCCCACCCTCTTCCTCCCCAATTGTTGCTCTGAAATAGAAGAGAAAACTAAAGCCACAGAGTCACCCTTTAAAAAAAAAGAAAAACACCCCTTTACTATTAATCCAAATGCAGCAACAGATAAGTATACTGATACGGTATAAAATAATTTGAAAAATCACAACAACATTGAATTGGAGAAAAAAAATAGTGTCCAGAAATTAAGATTAAAGATCCCAAATTTTGTGATCTGATGAACAGAGAATTCAAATATCTATCATGGAGAAGCTCACTAAATAACAAGAAACACAGAAGGGCAGCTCAATGGACTCAGGAAGTAAACTAAGAGAGCATTAGAAATACTTCACAAAAGAGATTAAATCTATTTTAAAAGATCCAAACAGATTCTGTGTATGAATAAATCAATAAATGAAATGAAGACTGCTATAGAAATCAAAGAAAGTATAGTAAATATTTTGGAGGAAAGAATCAGTGAAACTGAAAATAGGAATTCAGAAATGACTCAAGAAGGAGAGAAAAGAAGAATAAGATTTAGAAAAAAAGCAAAGAGACTATGATAATTATTAGATTCCTTTTGGAAAGAAACATAAGGATAATGGGTATCCCAGAAAGTGAAGAGAAGAAGACAGAAGAGAGAATAGCTGAAAGCTTCCAGATATAGAACTAACCATGCAAGTCTATGAAGCCAATAGAACACCTATCTAAATGCAAAAGACCTACACTAAGACACATCATAGTAAATTGTCAAAAGTCAATAAGAAAAAATATTAAAGACTTCTAGGGAAAAATCATGTAAAATACAAACACAGTCACTGCAATAGCATCAGATTTTTCAGCAGAACTCATAGACCAGAAGATAGTAGAATGACATTCGAAATATTAAAACATGTAACTACCAGATAAGAATATTCTACTCTGCTCAATTATCATTCAACTATAATGATGGAAATGCCACTTCTAGTAAGTAAATGGTAATAGTAATCAAAGCTCTCCTCTAAAACAAAAGCCCAGGACAATGGTTCCCCTGATGAATTTTTGCCAAACACTGTAGGGAGATCTGATACTCATCTTTCAGAAACTCTTCTGAGAAATTAAAGAAGAGGTATAGCTTTCTAACTCATTTTCTGAGATCATCATTATCCCAATTCCAAAATTAGACTAGGACATTACAAAAAAGGACATCAACTACAGACAATATCTATGTTAAATATAGATGCAAAAAAAACAAATTAAACAGTACTTTAAAAGAATACTATCCCACACATAATCAAGTGAGATTTACTGCAGGAATGCAAGGATGGTTCACCATACACAAATCAGCCTTACATATCACATCAACAAAGTGATAGATAAAAATCAGATGATCATATCAAAAAGCAAGTAATAAGATTCAACATCCATTTATGATTAGAAAAAACTCAATAAAATGAACAGATAAGAAAAGTACCACACTGTAATAAAGGATACAAATGACAAACCCATAGCTAGCATCATACTCAATGGTGAAAACTGAAAACTTTTAATCTGAAGTCAGGTAAAAGACAAGAATACCCATTATAATCACTACTATTTAACATAGTATCAAAAGTCCTAGTCAGAGCAATTAGATAAGAAAGCAAGAGATAACCAAGTAGGAGGAAAGGAAGAAGTAAAACTGTAGCTATTTGTGAGATAAATTTATAGAAAAGCCTACAGAAGCTATGCAAAACTATTCAAAGTAATAAATCACAGGCTATAGCACAAATTTAGAGATATCTGTTGCATTTCTATATGCAAAACAATGAACATTAGCAAGACAAATTAAGAAAATTATCCTATTTACAATTGCATCAAAAACAATAAGATACCTAGGAATAAATTTAATCAAGGAGGTGAAAGATAAACACTACTGAAAGAAATTGAGGGAGGAAGATTAAAAAAAGGAAAAATACTCCCTACTCATGAAATGGAAGAAGTAACGTTAAAATGTCCATTTTACCTAAAGCAGAATACAGTTTAGTGCAATACTTATAAAAATTCCAATGACATTCTTCACAGTAATAGGAAAAAAAAACAAAATATTATTTGTAACCACAAAAGACCCTGAGTTGTCAAAATAATCCTGAGGAAAAAAAAGAAGAAATAGCGGTATCATGCTCTCCTACTTCAAACTGTACTATAAAGTAGTAATAATCAAAAAAGTATGATATTGAAATTAAAACAGAAACAAATCATTGCAACAGAATCGAGAGTCCCGAGATAAATCCACATATATACAGCTAACTTATGACAAAGGAACTAAGAGCGTAAAATGAAGTAAAGAAAGTTTTCTCTATAAATCTTAGGAAAAGTGGAAACTATATGCAGAAGAATGAAATTAGATCACTACATTACACCATACATGAAAATTAACTCAAAATACAATGAAGAATTGAATATAAAGTCTGAACACATAAAATAAATAGAACACATAGGTAGGTGATAAACTCTTTGACATTGGCCTTAGTGAAATATTTGTGAATGTTTCCAATAGCAAGAGGGCATCAAAAGCAAAAGTAAAAATAAGACTATAAACTAAAAAGCATCCACAAAGCAAAGGAAACCATTATTAAAATGGAAAGACAACCTAAACATGGGAGAGATATTTTCAAATCAGATATAGACAAGGGATTAATATCCAAAATACAAAATTATTTATAAATTAACACCACTAACCACCAAAAAACCCAACCTGATTGAAAAATGGCATAGTAACAAGAGACTTCTCCAAAGAGGTCCTACAGAGGGTCAACAATCACTGAAAATATATTCACCATCTGTAATTATTATGGAAATGCAAATCAAAAAACAACAGTGAAAAATCATCTCACATCTGTGAGAAGAACTATTATCAAAAATCCAAGAAACATGTTGGAGAGGATTTACATAAAAGGGTATCTTTATACATTGTTTGTTGGAATGTAGGTTAGTGCAACCATTATGGAAAACAGCATGAGGAGTCCTAATAATACCATAGGATTCAGCAAACCCACTTCTAAGTATTTGTCCAAAGAATATGAAAATACTAATTTAAAGAAGTATTTGCACCTTTATGTTTATCACAGTATTATTTACAGTAGCCAAGATATAAAAACAATATAAATGCCCATCAACAGATAAGTTAATAAAGATTATGCTGTATACTCATACACACACACAATGGAATAATAATATTCAGATATAAAAAGATTAAATTTCTTCATTTGCAGCAACATGGTTCTCCAGGATATTAGACTAAGTGATATAAGTCAGATGGAGAAAGACAAATACCATATGTTTTCACACATATATGATAAAGACATAAACAAACAAAAAATCAAAATTCTTACTAATAACAAAATAGTCATGCATCACTTAATGATGAGAGTAATTTTTTTTTAAAGAAAGGTGCAGGAAGAAATGAAAGTGAGCAGGAAGGCAGGCAGGACAAGAGAAAGAAGGAATATTTTATTTATTTAGCTATTAATCATGGTTGTTTCCCCCAGCCCCAGGTCTTGAACCAGGGACCTTGAGATATCTGTGGACTGCACAACAATGGACTAGCCCATAGGCCACCAGAGTGTGCAGAGAGTATTTTCTAAGAAATACATCATTAGCTTATTTCATCATTTTTCATAGAAAGCAATTACACAAATCTAGATAGTCTTACTCTCGTGCACTATATTGTGTGTGTATATGCACACATACATGCATATATGTGCATGCATGTGTACATATATATATGCAAATATATATAGATATACATGAGGGAGAGAAAGAGAGAGAAATATTTGGATCATCGAAACATCATTAAGTGACAAATGACTGTAGTGGTTACCAGAAGGGGATAAGTTATTGAGTTTAAAAAAAGTAGACTGGATGATGATATAAGGAATTTGGACTTCTATCTGTGAACATATGTAGTGAATTTGAAATCTATCTAGTTTTACAAACAATGCTACTTCAATAAAAATGTATATAAATAAACTCACATTGGGTTAAAAGTTAAAAAGACATGATTATATGCCATTCATAAGAATCCAAGGTATAAAAAGTTAGCTGAGGAAAGCTGAAAACAAGATGTAGAAAACAATAGACAAGTGCAAAGTACAGTATTTATACTAAATTTTGAGATTAAATGGATTAAAAGAGGTAAAAATATCATTGATAAAAGCTATAAACTACCAATACCAATCTTGAAATGTAAGCATCTAAAAACAAGGCTTAGAAATATATGTCAGCTCTGATAGATCCATTTAATGGGAATTTTCTAAAGCACACACACACACTGAATGCCATAGTTTGTAAATATTGACTCTATATTTTATCTTCTCTATTAATTTTATCTTCTCTATTAATTAAATGCTCTCCCTCTTCTGCAAAAGTCTATCCATGGGCTTTATTTTCTTAGGACTGAAGAGGATGTGTATTTGCTGTTATTCACAGGATTTATAAGTCAAGATTGGGTACACCCTGGAGGCTCAGGCACTAAGCCTATGACTGAGGCAGACACAATGTAAAGTCCAAGGACTCAAGTCTGAGACTGAGACTAAACAAATAAAAATTCTTCCTTTCCTCTCCTCCCCTGCCTTCTCCTCCCTCCCTCCCTTCCTTCCTTTCTTCTTTCCTGCCTTTCAAATGCCTTTCCTCCTCTCCCTTCCTCCCTTGAAAAAAACAAGGAAATAAAAGCCAAAGTTGAAAGAAAAGAGTTGATACATTTCTAGAGTTTCTTTTAAACATATTACTGACAGATTTAGAGTATCTGTTCTCAGAGAAAAAACACTTCTGCATTTGATATATGACATGATGTTTGTTGTTCTATGATGGAAGCAGCATGTGTAGAGGTGAAAAAATGGCTATGGATTTCATCCTAAGGAATTATAGGAAGAAAATGGGAAACAAAGGAGGATGGGACAGCTAAGAGATGTTCTCTAACTGAAAACTGGGGCTTCCACATGCAATGAAGGAAGTGGGTGAAATTGGTATAGGGAATTACAGGGAAATAAAGTTTTCTATTAGGACATTGGACATTTCTCTAAAGACTTCCCTAAAGAACTTTGGAAAAGAGGTAACTTCTCCAGGTGGTCCTCAAGTAGTTTTCAGTTTCCAGCAATCTTAAGGTCCCCTGTAGTATGCCTGGAATGCCACAATTCCTAGAGTTCAAAAAGATGTCTTGGGGCAAGAAATATTTTGTGAGTCACCGTGAATATTGGTATATTTGGCATTCTTGCTATATCTCTGAGTGTGATGATTTCTTAAAATTCTTTTAGTCTGGCCTACTTTAGATAAGGCTAAAGTAATCCTACTGCCAGGTGGAGGATGTGACAGAATGCCAGTGAGAGTTGAGATGATTTGGGGTGACTCAGCATAGGCTATTAGAATTTGCTCAAGTTTGGACATACCAAATTTTAGCATCCATTGTAAAAATAAGCAAGATATATCATGATAAATTATTCAGAAGCAACATTAAGATGACCATAGGATATAATATATTTTTCCCTCAACCACTGGGAGTTCGTGTGAGTCCTTCTTCCCACCATAAACCGAAAAATCTAATGGTAATATCTAATATATTTAATAGCCAATATTCTAAGAGTATGGAATAATAAAAACAGTTTTTGTTTCTAGAAGATTTTATTGAATATCAATTTAATATCATATCTGGAACATTGTGTTAGAGAGAAATCAAGAATGAAGGTTATAAATAATGGAAAATGAGTATCCCTAAAGTCTCATCACCTGAAAGAATTGTTTAATTTCTTTTACTGGGATAAGTTTTATTAAGGGTTTGAAAACTAACATTTCTGCTTCATATGGGGCAGGGTTTATAAGAATTCCAAAGAAACCTTTGTAGATCTGTGTTGTGCGTTTTTTGTGAACCTCCAACTCTCTCTTTCTCTTCTCTCCCTCTCCCTCCCCTCTCCTCTCCCCTCCATCCCCCTCTCCCTCTCCCTCTCCCCTTCCCCTCCCCTCCTCTCCCTTTCTCTTTCTCCCTCTGACTTTGGAGGCCAGGAAGGAGAATCTGGATAGGAGTTCACTGATATACTGCAATCTCTTATGTGCTGGGGCAAGCTATGTTGAATTTTTATATTTGGTAGGACATTCTAGGTATGTCTAAATAGGTATGAAGCTCAAGAAATATTTTTACATAGGACTACCTTTATTTTGAAATCAAACATGAGGACAACATTTGATGTCAAAAGAAAAAACAAAAGATGGTCCAGAGTGAAATTTCACAATAAAAACAGAATGACATATCTATATTTAAATTTATGAATGTAAAAGGAGTAATCAATGATAGTTAAAGAAATAAAAAAGTGGTCTGGTCAAAGATCTATGAGACAAAACAGGAAAGTTCAATGTCATGAAGAAGAGAGAATAAATTTCATAAGTTCTTAATATCATGAAGCTACAGAATCAGACAGGTTTGTTTTCAGAATCTTGCTCCAGCACTTATTTATTGTAAAACTCTTATCTATTTTGCAAATTCTCTAAGCTTCAATTTTACTCTTCACAAAACTAATAGTACTTATATTATGGTTTTAAAAACAAAGAACAATGATATAATGCATGTACTTAACATAGTGGTTGGTAAAAAGCAAGTTTTCAGTAAATATTGGCAATGATGATGATGAGGAGGAGGAGGATGGTGATGTGATGAAGATGATGTCGGAATATGATTATGTCTTTGGAAGTGAAGAAAGACAAATATCCCTCATATATAAGGACTCAAGGAAAGAGTAAAACTTTAAGAAATGTTTGAGTATAAGTTACAAAGGATATAAAGGAAGTTATTTAGAGATGTTGTTCATCTCATTGCTAAAACTGAGGGTAATAACATGAGTTCATATTACACTAAAAAAGTTGATGGCCTGACTATATGGAAATGGAGTAAAGGAAATGAATATGGATTTTATTTCTAGCTAGGAAAAATCTAAAGTAAACAGTTGAAGGAATTAGAGCATATTTACCATGAATGATGATGGAATTTAGATTTATACAGAGCAAAATTAAAACAGAGCTATATTAGATGCAATAAAGAATGATAAAAAATATAAATAGATTAAAGGAAATATGTGAGCTATATATACCAGTCTAGAATATTTACAGAAATATTCCAGGAGATAATAAGTTTCAAAGCTTATAGATTTAAATTTGAGGTGTTTAAAGATGTGTCTGGGATTTTGGAAGAAATCTTAAAGTTGAAGCTGCTAAAATTTATTATAATGTATGTGTTAGAAATGAAGCCTTTAAATCAAGTCATTTATTGAGAAAAATAATAGAATAGTAAGCCCGTAAGTTAAGGCAGAGAAGATGAGGAGATCATAATGATCATTATATACAGGGGACTCAAATATTTTGCAGGACTGTAGCACAACAATAATCTGAAAAATGCAGTTGTTTATATTCAGCAAATATTTCTATGAAAACACCAGTATTCTTTGAAATATGTAAATTCAGAGAACACCTTAGGAAATGAGACTCGTGCTTGCAACTATAGTATTTACAGTAGTATTCAACCAGAGGTTAAATCGAGCCCTCTGAGATTTCCTCTCTAAAATAAGGTCAGTACCATTTTTGTAAATGTTATTTTTTCCCCAATGAATTTACTCTAACACAACCTCCTTGTTTTGCTTTTAAAGCTTAAATTAGGTGCCTCTGGAACCAATATTGGTTGAGATACTTGCTTATAAAAGTGATTTGAAAGATTCATTTGAACCAACTTATCTTTGCCACTGGCCCTTTTATTATCTATCAAACTGTTGCTCAAAAGAATGTGTTGAGTTAATTTAAATGAATCAACATCAATAAGAGGCCTTAAAAAAGAGGAAGCAGTAAAAGGAATTTTGAGATGTGAGGAAAAATCAAAATCAATAGCAAGACATGTTGCCGGGGTGAGCTGAATGTAGCAAGAATGTCTGTAATTATGAAGGCCTACACACACTAAGCTGAAAGAAGAGGAAGACAGGAAGAAACATTATGCACAATTTTCAGTTTGGAGTACAGAAGACTTAGTTGTCTATATACTGGACTCCCATCTTTATTTGTAAAAAACAAAAAGCAAAACATGTTTAATAAGCAGTTAAGCTTTCTTGAGCTGAGATAAAATATTTTTCACCGTGGAAATGCGACATTTTTTAGAAAAACCTTGCATAACTGAAGAATGGTGTGTAGGTACTGGTATAGTTCTCACACTTAAGACCAAGGTTTGCTAAGGGCTCAAGCAAGAGAGAAATGTTGCTTTAGACAAGTTGCAACCAAACCTAAAGGTTATTAGTTACATCGGTGTGATCGTGGAGTGGATATATAGTCTCTTCATAACAAATAAGGAGAAAATTCTCCATCTTTCAATTGCACTAAAAGATCACAAGTATTTTTGCTAAAAGTTTCAAATGGACTCATGGACATAATCTTGTTTTTGTGCTAGAGCCACCTGGAAGAGATAAGAGACTTCATAAATATCTGAGAATGTTTGATTTTCTTTTTCTTCTCCTCTTGCCAAATTACAAAGGCAGAGTATCGGGTACAAACTGTGAACTTTGTCAAGAGAACTCTGAAGACAGTGATGAAGTATTTGAAAATTGAAGCAAGAAGTGTGAAAAGAACCCAAGGACTCTTTGAAGGTATTACTAAAAGATGACATTGTTAACAGTAATATACCCAGTGTACCTGTGTGTGTATTTACTGTGGGGGCTTAATGTGTAAAATATTAATATTGATGCATTATTTCACCTTTCTATTAGAAACGTTTTTGCTGATATTAAAAAGGATAGCATATATCTGATATAAGACAAATTTTCAAAATGTACACACATAGAAGCAGCATTCTACCCAAGGACAACCTACTCTTTATTCAAGTTACTTTTCATTATGAATTACTTCTTGAGTAATAAATTCATAAGCATACACCTTTCAAAAGTATAAAATTCAGACATATATAGTAAATTGAAAATAGTCTTAAAATTCAATGCTACCTCAGATTTTACAATTCTAACTCAAGTGCTTCAAGGCACAGATTCAGATATCTACATGGATAGCATAAAAGACAAAGCATCCTGTTGAGAACTCCTGGTGGATGGAGAACTCAGGACGTGTTTAGAGGGAGTGGCCATACTCGGATCCAAGGAGTTGTTATTTTGTGGGAATGCCAGCCCAATGATGCATCTTCTGATTTAGAAACCTAAACAAAAACAAACACAGAATATTCTAGGTTTTAAATAAAGTCTTAGGTTTAACTTAATAATATTTATGAACCAAAAAAATTTATTTATTTATTAGGGAGGTTGGAGGAAGACCTGGCCAAATTTTACATCTAGGTCAATGAATTGCCAATGTCACCAGGTTGATTTACTGATAGAGCTTTATTTGCCTCTGTATATTCATTCACTTTCTTTGAGTTTATTCGATAAGGCCCAATGAATTGACTTTAAAAGAGAATCAGTCTTTTAACATAAATCGCAAATGAAATGAAATGTATCTCTTTATGAAAACTTTATAAGGATTTATAAATAATCTCTTAATATTTCATTGTGTCCACAGAGTAAAAATTTGAATGAATTATGAACCTGGAAATTATGACTCCATCATTTAAATCAGTTAGTTCAGCCTCAAAAGAATTGGGTTATTTAATCTGAAATAGATTATTTTGGTTTTCAACAGAATTCAGTTCTCTGAATTTTTACTCTTGCCCTCCATAGATTCAGGCTAAAAAGTCTGAGGTGACCATGGCCCAGGGCAGTTGAATTTAGTTTATAAATATTTTAAAGTTGTCAGAAATACCCCAGAGTTGTGCAAGGGCCAGAGATTAAGATCAATCCAAGAACAGGAAAGAAAAATCCCACTAATGATACCAGCAATTGGTCAAAGGATGACATTAAGGATACCCACTTACATTTTGCTTTTACAGTTTATTTGAAGGTGTGTGTGTATGTGTGTGTGTGTGTGTGTGTGTGTGTGTGTGTGAGTGATGTGTTTACTTTAAAAATAACAATATTATTCTGAAGGAACTTAAGATTTCTTTCAACCAGTGCAGT
Source organism: Solenodon paradoxus (assembly GCA_004363575.1). NCBI lineage: Eukaryota > Metazoa > Chordata > Mammalia > Eulipotyphla > Solenodontidae > Solenodon > Solenodon paradoxus. Next base: position 77,286 of record RJWH01000380.1, read on the forward strand.
TTATATAAGCAGTAAGTGGCTTTGTAAAATGTGCCTGAGTTTTTATTTGAAAGTTGGAAAAATTTAATGTTTAAAAAAATCTGAATTTATTAGCATGAAAAAAATGCTGACATTATTAGCTATTTTTGTAATCTTAGCATCTTTTCCATGGTGTTTGATAAAAGCACTTATATGGAAAATAAAATCAAATAATTATCATCATCATCATCATCATCATTATTACCAAAGTAAGGTTTTTTTAGAAAATATATTCTATTTGGAATTAAGCTGCATGAAGAAATGTTTAGAGAAAGATCAGGGAACAAGATTACCTATGTTCACTGGTTTTTTCCCAAAAAAAAAAGCCTTTATGGATTTAGGGAAAATTCCTAAAAGGTAACTGTTTCCAATTAACTTAAACATTCTTTCTTTGAATTTTTAAATTTAGGATTCTTTAATTAGAAACCTTAAGAAATTAATAATAAAAAATGGAAAAGAGATTACCAGTCCACCTTCAAGAAAAGGAAATGCATGGTAAAAAATGGCTGATGTATGACTAGTTATCCATTAATTTTTATTCTGCATTTTGGAAAATTCATGTCTAAGTATAATCATCAGTAGATAGAATGAAAAAGTAACCCCCAAACACTAATGGAAACTCGTAGTTTTGAAATTTTTTTTAACTTTATTCTAAACATTTTTAAGGAAGGGAGGATGGAAAGAAGGAGGAAAGAGAAGGAAGAAGCATCTTTATTCACTTATTTATTTTGGTTTTTCACTTTGTCCTGAGTCATGAGACCAGGCTCCTGGGCTTTATTTACATGAAACATATGCTAGCACCCCAGCTCCCCAATGGCATATCCTATTCTAAATGCATGATATCTCAATCACACTGTTTCAAGCCAATTCTGATATGTAAGAAAAGGAACTTTAAAGAGACATTATTTAGAATAAATAAATATATATGTAGTTTATGTTAAAAATGTATATAGATGTGGAAAAATGTACATTTATGAAGATTACTCTCATGGAAGGTTAATGAGCAACTTTAAAAAAAAGGACATTATTTGAAACCATGACAGCTATATTTAGACAAACATAAGACACTACAATGAAATTTCTCTAAATGCTTTGTGGAAAAACAATGTCCAGGACTTGGGTCCAGTCTTTTTTTCTCTTTCCTGGTTTTATTGAGGTCTAACTAGTATACAGAATTTACACATATCTAATGTTTACAATTTAAGTAAGGAGTTAAGCTGTGTGTATGCACTGCAAGACCATCATCACAGTCTTTGTCGCATTTATGATGAAGTTTAGCCTTTTTTTTTTTTTTTTTTTTTTTTTTTTTTTTTTTTTTTTTTTTTTTTTTTTTTTTTTTTTTTTTTTTTTTTTTTTTTTTTTTTTTTTTTTTTTTTTTTTAGTATATGCTTGTGTTGCTTTAAATCTTTCATTTCTTGAAAGTGCTTGAAATTCATTATGTTATATGGGGAAAAACAGTGACTGTGGAGTGAGGATAGGAGAATTTTAAGGAAAATATAGGTAATGATTACTCCAGTCAGCAGTTAACTTCTATGGCAAATACTGCCCTCTTATATTTTAAGTTTAGAAATTATGTTCCAGAAAGCAATGAGAAAAAAAAAAATCAAACAAAAACCTACCAGATGCATTCTAGTACTTTAAACTGTCTCTGAAAAACATAAAATGTAGAGAATAGCCTTGAATATGTAAAGCATTTACGCCAGACATGTGTTGTATAATTTAAATATCATGAATCCTGCCAAGGCCTGTAATCAGTTCTCACATACATGAGGATTCACATTTTCCTGTGATTAGGGCACTACATATTAGCATACATTTCAGAGGACATTATTGCAGTTGGGTTCCAAAAGTAAAAATCCTTGGAATTTAAAACTGCATAGGCCATAATCCTTTTGGACCAAAGAGTCACAGTATCTATTGTAATATAAAATATTCTCCATTTTAAATGAAGCAGATATATATCAGTATTAAGAAAGTGAAGAGCTCAACCTAATGCTGGAGGTCTTCCACTGACACTTCACTCCCTAGTAAGATTTTCTGACTGTAGGATCACTACATGAAGACTTAATAAGGGGCCACATAAGGCCCTGGACTTGATTGGTATATTGAATTATTCTCCTGTTACAATTACTTCATCTTTATTTTTCTGTGCTTAAGGAATCTGTTCGTATAAATGACTGCAACATAAATAAAGCTGACAAACACAAGTGATAGTATCTTTTGACATTAAGATAATTATAGATCATTACATGGTAAAAATAGTCAGTAGTCCTAAAGTAATATGATTAAATATTACACTTTAGAGCTGTAATTCACCTAAGCCTTTTAATATTTTACTATTTCTCTTTTGTTGCTCCAGAGCTATGAATTTCAAGATTTATATGTCACTACTCTTTATATTTTCTGCTGTACACAGTATTTGTGGGCTATGGCAACCAATCCCCTTGGGCTTTCTTTTGCTTTAATTTGCATAAACACAGGCATCATATGAATATTCAGTGAGTGGCTTTGCATTAAGTAAGTGCCCTTAATCAGCTTTTCAGTTCAGTTTTATTGGTTGCACGCAGTCAGTTATTTCATCCAGAAAATCTGAAGGCCCTACAAACTAACCAGGTAAGGATTGTAATTCCTTGATGCGTTTAATGAAAGAATATTATCATTTGATTACATAGGTTCTGGAGAATGCTAAAAGCATGGTGGGTTTTTTTTCCCTGTGTTTTTTTCTTCCCTGGTGGTCAGGTGGGTGCATGATTCTCTAATTTGCATAAACATCATCTCTATGAATAATTCATCAGGGTTATTTTAAACACTAGGCTTCTACTTTGGATGGCACTAGGGTACTGCCTTTTGATTGGCTGAATGCTGTTTTCATCACCAGCAGAATTCCTATAACATAAAAGCACCTAAAGGAGCTGAATTGAATATACAGTATTTGTTTTTTGAAAAATGTTATCTTTTCCAAGCAAAGTGTGCTGCTTTCCCCCACTCTCTAACATTAGAGTTTCTAGCTTTTCAAGATAAATACATTACATGCTCAAATGTGGCTACCGTTTGTAGACTTGATCCGTGTCTGTGATTTCTGGAGAATGGGGTAGCAGCTGTATTCTTTTGAACATGCATAAACATGAGCGACATGTAAATAAGAAACTGTCACAGGCATATGGAGTTCTGGACAGCTCCATTGCGAGGATCTATCTATTTTTTCTTTATCAGAATCCTCTCTTCCAGTAATAACCTTGAGAACATTTTATCTATTTCAAAATGCCATGGACAATTATAGTATTATATATGCATATATTAAGCATATATGCTCTAGCAAACTGTTTCTTGTTGAATACATAATTTATGGTTTCTCCTTAGCCCACCTACAGATTTTTAAATTTGGTAGCTCTTTACAATACAATAGGGACAAGAGAAGTGTTAATCAAGAGTGACCACGTAATTAATTTAGATATTAGAACGTAATTCATTCCTATAATTTACTAAAAATAAATTGTGCCTTCATGTTTGTGGAGATAAGAAATAATATGTATGTTCACGTCATCCTTTGTTAGTTACTTGAACATTAGCCATTTGCATTTCTAGTCTCAGAATTCTAACCGACAAGATTCTAATTGTAAACATTTGTGATCCTAAAACATTACAGGCATGCAGGATTGGATTGGAGAATGTTGTAAATTGAATTTGATTTGGAACATTCTATTTTTGCTTTTCTAGTCTATAGAGGAATGTATCACAAATAAGATGCTGAACAATTACTCTTATAAAAGGTATACTGAATGATATGTATAATCAGTTAGTCTATGTAATAAACTATAAAATACTCCATGTTACTGCATTTCCTATTCATTGTATGAGTAAAAATACCAAATACCATTTCGGTAATAAAGAGGCTGAAAATTTCTCAGTATTTAATAGGTTTTCCCTGTACAATTTTTAGAGTTCCCTCTAAATCAGTATTATGCTGTAACATTCTTCAGTGACTTTTTGTAGAGAGTATTAAAATATTTGAGTTTCATATGATGCTAAAACTGAAGAAAAATAAAATCCTCTTTATTATTCTTTCTAGCTCTTTCTATATTTAATGATAGTGTTGGGCTTGTCTCCAGTTGTTTTGAGTTATTGTAGTTAGGTGAGGGTCTATTTCTATTTTCTTTTCTTTCTTTTTCTGAATCTTTGGAATCAATATATTAAAAGAATATTTCTGAGACAGTATTCTTTCACTTAGAATCAATGTACATAAAAACAGTTGGCATATTTTATCTGATGACAAAACACTTCATAATAAAAAATGAAATAAATTCAAAACAAAAATTGTTTAAAATGAGAGTAATTAAGAATTTTCTTTCTTAATACCTAGTATGCATATAAGCTATTGTGTTTTACATGTAATTATAAATAGTAATTTACATCTCACATCTGCAGTGTGCTATGTTTAATTAAATCTTGTAGGATTCAATATGGATGCCGTTTATTTAATTATCAGCCATTAAATGTTTATATCTGTAATAAACACCAACCGATCTTTACCATACTATATGAAGATCATAGATTTGGAACTAGTTAACCAAAGATATTTATTTAAATGATGCTCATTCTACTGAATACTTTTCATATGAAATCAGCTAAACTTACATAACTTTGATATTTATCCCAGTCATTTGTTTCAAAACGTTACTAATTATTTTCTAAATAGGAAATGAAATTTCTAATTTCAGAAGGGAGTCTTGTCCTTTATTGTAACTATATGTTTGTAATTCTGTTTTAGGTGTGTATATTTTTGAAAATGAAAATTTTTCATCTAACATTTTTGGAGTTATAGTGAAATGTCCAGTTTAATAAAATGAGCTCCTTTATGCTTTTGCCATTTGTACTATTTGCGGCAATTATTGAAATTCTTTTGAGGGAAGCATATTTTAAATGAAGTTTGAAACTGCAAGGTTAGCAAATGTTCACAGAATTTACCATCCATTTCAGTAAGACAGCCTTCCTAGCAGCATAGGATTTTTCTTGTGTTGTGTAATTCCTTAAGGAAAATAAAGCATTTAAAATTTTTTTTTTAAAAAGAACATCACGTAACTAGAATTAAAAATAGAATGCATTACACTTCTAAGAAAGGAAAATAATTTGTATCTTGAAAATATATTCTGATTTTATGTAGTGATTTATTATTTTAGACATTTTAAAAAGAAAAGCAATAAGGTACAATATATTAATTTATACTATGATAAGATCTAATCATTTTGTTCTTGGTGGATAAAAAATATTATTCAGGCACCATTATATATAATATTAACATCCTCACTTTAATCTTCTGATTATATTATTAAAAACTGATGGTGAGGTATTTTTATCAAGATTGTATATATATCACTGTTAAATCCCCTTGTAGTTAAGACAAATTGGGGCCAACAATTGTTTAGGTCTATACAGAGTAAAAGCTAAATTGAGCTATATGAGATGAAATCTTAAACTTGAGGAATATGTCTGTACAAAAGTTCTGAAACTCAGTATCATGTTTATTGATATCTATCAGTTACTTTGTATGGATGCTAACAAATCCACATTCATCTTTATAAGACACTGAATGTTCTCAATGAAGCCAGGACATCCCTTAAGAATTCTTACACTAATTGACGGTGTAAGCGTATGACATGAATGCTCATATGCAAATCTCTCTACCTAGTGTCGCTCATCTCTCAGGAATTCAGTCACTCAAATGTATTAATTTACTTGAAATTTTGTTTTCATTTTTCTGGACAGAAACTGTTTAAATAGACTAAGTCTGATTTAATAACGTTAATAACGTTAGCCAGTTAACTTTCTCAGTACAGAAGAGGACAAGTGGAAAAGTTGATGGAGTGGCTTACTTTAAGTTTTCCTGTGCATATTGGAGTGTCTTTCTGTTACTCTGATTGCTCAATTCCATCTATTACAACTGAATACTGAATATTTTCATTGGACAAATTTTTCTAAAGTTATTGGGTCACTTGAGTTTTTATCTTAAAATCTGATCCTCATCATATCTAAGTTGTTAGCCAATAGCAATAAAGATACTATAGGCTTATGCAGTATGTTTTTATCAAATTTTTAGTTCAGACCTTATCTGAAATTTCCTAAGTTTCATACATTGAGTAGCATTCTGAATTTGGTGATGAGGAGAGCAACAATTAATTATTTGTGATTTTAATTACATTTTAAATGTTAGTTATTTTGTAGGAAAATGTCTTCTATGATGTTATTTAAGGAAGGCATATATGATATATCACATATATCAAATATATGATAATCTACCTGGGATAAATCCTTAAAGGAAATTACAGAGAAATTTTTAACAAGGGAAGCTCTTTTAAAATTACCATGTGCTTTCTTTATATTTGATAGTATAATGCACTAAGTTTTAGAAAATATTAATGGTGAACCTTCAATAAGTCAATCTGGATTTGAATAGTGCTTTACGTAGTGTTTTTGTTTTTAATTATAAGTGAGAATGGTTAAAATGTGAGTGTTATTTTTTGTCACGTATTAGTATCAAAATTGCATTTGCCTTATAAAATGTGTTGGACAGCTTTCCTCTTTTCTCTGACATAGATTGTATACAAATTGTCTATTTCTTTGAGTTTTGTATAAATTATCTATAAATATGTCTAGACCAGGCATCTCTTGGGGAAAATATTTTTCTCCATCTTGATTTAATTTAAGTGGTAGTGATCAATATGGGTTATTTATACACATACTTACTATATGTATTTGATATTTAAATTTTTCTATGAATTTTTTTCTTTTCATATGTATTTTCAACTTTGCTAATATAAACTTACTCATATTTTCTTATAACCTATAAAATGTCTACTAACTATATGAAATGATTCCTTTTTCATTTTGCGTTTTATTTATTTGAGGTTTTTCTGTTCTTTTTTTTCTTTTGGACATTCTTGCAAGAGGTTTTTATATTATCAATATTTCCAAAAAAACAGTTTTGAGTTTTTCAGTTTGCCTATATTGTTTCCCTGTTCTTTATTTTATAAATATTTGTTTTTTAAAGCTTTGTGGTCTTTAGTTCCTATCTATAAACTTTACTCCAACTCTAAATTCTACTGAAAAGTTAATCTATGTTTAGAAGTCAATGGAACTCTCACATAAACATAAAATGAGGTGGATGTTGGTTATTACATTAATCTATTTTTATGTAGAGACACTTTGTCTTGATTATCACAACCAGACGATTTCATTTTTGGCTATGAGTTGACCCTAGTTTTTGAGGGTATCTAATTTGTAAATACTTTTATCTTATACCTCCAAATGATGATGCTATTTCTTAAGAAAATCTATAATTTTAGTTTGACTGAGAGGATGCAAATATCTTGCATAGTAGTATTTGGAATATGTTGTACTTAGATTTAAATCTGTTTGCATTCATTGCTTAGAAAATGTTTGTTGAAAGTTCATAGTACATCATGCAACTATTTTAGATTCAGTTGGAATGTCATTTTAATCTAATTGGGATCTTGTACATTCTCCATTTTGTGAGCAGATATATAAAATTATATCAAAATCAGGCACAGATAATGAAAAAGTATATCAGTATTCTTCTTGTTTTGAAAGTAGTTTCTTAGTTAAAATGATATTGACACCTTTGGCATTTTACCATTGAGTCAAGTTAAACTCTTAGTTAGTAAATAGATACACCAAATCACAGGTTGAATTATTTTCTGTGTGAAGAGCTGGGTTTTGGTTTACTTTCCTGACTGTTTAGCTGCCTGTCTGTAAATTGTCCTGGTATGAATTGTTTTTTCACATCAGCATTCATTCATCTTCTCAGTCTGGTAACATGATAAATCATATGGTCTAAACAAACATTGTAATTGAAGCTACATATTGGAAATGTTTGAGATTTTATACAAATACACTTAAATAAAATCCAAAAGAAAATAAGAACTTTTTGAAGAAAATATTTTAACGAAATGACCAACTGTTTTTTGGAATATTATAATCTCTACTATTGTAACATTAGGATTTTGTCATTAATTATAGTCTCATCATACTTTTCTGATATACGTAATACTAATTTTACTTATGTTAATTAATAAAGGTTGTGGCTCATTCATTTGCCTAAAAATGTAACATTAATTTGAGAAAAAAATAATTCTTTAGATGTTAGTATTACATACAAGTAACTTAAATTAAGTTGTAGAAACTGTTTAAATACAAATCATACATTACTTAAAAACCTTTTTAGCCATGATTATTTTTTCCAATGTGATCAATTTTACATTTTCTTTTTAATATGATTTCAAGAGTAATTCTACTTATTTCAAGGTCTGTAAATTGTTTAGTTCAATATCTAGTTCCCAGATACTTGTATCAAAATATGTCTGAGCTTGCACCTATATTTTCACATGAAATTAGACCATTAAACCTAACTTCAAATACCCAACTCAGTAATTCTTTTTCTCTGAGAATATCCAAATTCCTTTGCCACCAATTTTAAAATCTTCTGGTCACAGTGAGAAGAATTTTGCCTACCAGCAGACTTTTAATAAGTCATATAGAGTACCCTGGAGAGAATTTGATTTCACGTAGAATAAAGAATAAAGTCTCAATAGTGGTTGCTTCCGGATGCATTTGAGACAATAAATGACATTTTTAAAGTTGTAATATCAAGATTTTGAGCATTTTTACTTATAATTAACTTACAATACTTTTGTGCAACCTGATAGGATTTTTACCTGATGGCAGTTTTGTATGACATAGTGGAACAAGCTGGGAATAAACTCAAATCTCTTAACAGATCCTGCAGTTATGTAAGGACTCTCCTGGAAAAAAGTTAATATTCTTTTACATGTGCAATGCAATGTTATATTGACAGTATTTATATTTTATAAATCAAACATCAGATGTCTTCTTTCTATTATTTCTTAGAGAAATAAATGATAAATAACTTTCACTACTGAAACTCACATAAGGCAATTTTTAAGGGGCAACCACAATAAAAATGTGTTACTGAGAAACACCTACCTTTTATGATAGAAATTGTAGGTTTTTTCCCTTTATATATCAGAAACAGAGAAGACTCTTGTCACAAATGTTCATCTATTTCTACTGTTTATTATCCATCTGAAATGCTAATGCTTGATAATTTTTGTTGAGACTAGTTATAATATTCCAAACAATAGATGCAAGCAGAGAAAGGATGCTATAGATGATTTTTAAAATAAAAATGTATTTTCATGTAAATTCCTCAGGAGAGAGTGGGGAGAGAAATAGAGTGAGAAGGTGGGGGCGGTGGGAGAGAACGAGAATCTATTATAATAACTAACATTTAAAAATGAGGTGAACTTTCATCTGACAAAAATTTCCTTAAGACGGATTTAGAACCTAAATATTAGACCCTAAACAAACTTCTTAGAAGAGAACATAGGAGAAATGCATGACATTTGAATTTGAAGTTGGAATTATTTTTTAAATACACTAAAGTACAGACAACAAAAACAAAAATAGACTAATAGGTTTAAATGAAACATAAAAATGTTTGTGCATTTAAGGAACACTACCAGCAGATTGAAATTGGAGCCTGTGGAATGGTATAAAATGTTTGCAAATCATATATCTGGTAAGTAGTTAATCTCTAGAATGTATAAATAGCTCCTGTAACATTTCAGCAACAAAAAATAACCTGATATAAAAATGAGCAAAGAATATAACTAGACAGTTCTTTAAAGATAATTTGCAAATGACTGAAAAACATGAAAAGATCCTCATCTTTTCAATTATCACTAGTCATTGGAGAAAAGCAAATCCAAAATCACAATGAGATTCCACCTCACACCCATTATTATGGCTAATATCAACAGAACAGGAAATAAGTTTTGGTGAGAATGTGGAAAAACTTGTTGGCAGAACTGTAGAATGGTATAATCACTATGGAAAACAGTATGGTGGTTCCTCAAGAAATGAAAATTAGAACTACCACGTGAATCAGCTATTCTTATATATCTAAGAGTATAAAAACCAGGTCCTCAAAGAGATACTTGTACATCTATGTTCATAGAAACATTACTCACAATCACCAAGAGGTGGAAGCAATCCAAATAGCCATCTACAGATATATGGATAAACAAAATGTTTTACATATACACACACACATTGAAATCTTGTTCAGTCTTAAACAAGGATATTCTATCACCTGCTGCAACCTCTGTATGACCCTTGAAGACATGACACTAAATGAAATAAACCAAAATGCATAGAAAGGCAAGTACTGTATGATGCCACTTATATGAGATATTAAAGTCGTCAGATTATAGCAACGTGAAGCAAAATGGTGGTCACCAGTGGCTGGGGGAGGGGAAAATGGGGGAGCTTATGTTCAATGGGTATTGAGTTAAAGATGAAGGTTGAGAGCTCTATTGCACAATAATGTAAATAAACTTAACACTATTGAATTGTACACTTAAAATTTTTAAGATGATCAATTTTGTTTTTATCATTATTGTTATAAATATATAATTATTAATTATATAATGTTATAATGCAGTGTTACTTTGATTAAAATTATTTTAATTAAATGCAATTAAAACATCGCATAACTCGAGTGCATTAGCCAATATAGAGGACTTACCAAATTTTCACTGATAAGAATTGATTTTAAATGAATTAGAAAGTATGGCTTTACAAATTTTCAGGGAAGAATGATTTCAAGGTATTTTTTATAATGAAAATCAGTAACATATACAACATTAGAATTTGAAAATTCTGTGTAATTGTTATATTCCTCAGAACAAAAAGGTGCAATTGGCAAACCAGAATGTATTTACTTTATCCTAAGATATTATCTACTTATGTTTGGTTACAAGAGACTCAGAACATATTTACATTTTGTTTTGAGGCCTGATTAGATTGTTTATCCATCTGCCCATCCATTCACTATTTGTTTAATGAGTTATGTGTATACATGCAGTTTTCTTCCTTTCTTTCCTTTGTGTCCTACAATACTTGGGAATACTTACCATGGCCTTATGGTCCCCAATATTTTAACTCTCTAGGAATGTCAAGAATCGTGTAAGAAGATTTATCAAGAATTTTTAGGAATTACCATAATATTTGATGAGACTGTGGATATGTGCTTTTTTACATATCTATAAAATTTCCAAAATGATAAGCAACAATAAACATGACATCCTTTTTATAGTCTAAATAACAAAAGTTATCTGCAATGTTCTTCAAAATAGATGATCTCTTCCTTACTAATAACCATTACTGAATTTGCTGTTCTTCACACTAGTTGCTGTGTCAGGACAACTGAATATTTTGCACAATGTTCTCTAGCAAATTTTTTAAAATTTATCCTCTAGAGACCATCTGCTATAAATGAGCTTCAGTTCAGTTAATGAATATTTTAGTACTCCCCCCATTTCTCTCTCTCTCTCTCTCTCTCTCTCTCTCTCTCTCTCTCTCTCTCTCTCTCTCTCTCTTTTTTTTTGGTCTAGAATGAAAAACAGATTACGTGTGAAATGTCAAATTAACAGAAATGTTTTACTGAATCATTAATTCTCCAAAAATGTAATGTTAAATATATACGCTTCACATAATCAATTTACTAATGTGGATATATACCAAAAAGGGCAAGTGACTCAGTATTAATATATCCAATATTTTCTAAGTATAATTTATGGCACTAAAACACATCACTTTTGATTGACTTGAAATAAGGCATTCATTGGTTGAATGATTATGGTAAGTCATAGGTTCTCAAATGCTTTGAGAAAATCTTCTGCACTGAAATAATTCACCAAACACCATTTTTCTGTTGTCACTATTTTATCTTTTTCTTGGTGGCTATGTAAATGAGTGCTGAATATCTCAGGTAGCTTATTATTTGATTGTTAGAGAATTGCTCTGTGATTTGGGTCAAACTTGGAACTTTGGCCTTTCAAATTTCTTATCTGTAAAATAACTCAGGAAACAATTGTATTTCTGTTTAAATAATTGTATGTAACATCACATCTTTGTATTCCAGTGATTGCATATATGTTTTCTATGGTTTTAAAAACAGATGAGTTGAAATACCATGTGAAATTTGACAACTTCATTTTGCTCTGGTCACAAGGGTACAATCAAAGAACATTTGAAGATCTACTCTGTATCTGATATAGTGTCAAAAATTTTAAATACATCCTCTCCTTTTATCCTCACAACCACAATGTAGTATAAAAATTTGATATCACCTGTATTTTATCGTTGGAGTTCAAATTTATAAAGGCCATGTAATTTATTCAAGGTCACATTGTTTATGTGTTGAGATTTGTGGTAATCTCAAACAAAAGGCACTACATTTTTCTACTTCATAATTCTGGACCCCAGGTTAATATTGATAGTCCTTTAAAAATAAATACAATTATTTTATAATTCGATTTACAGTAGAAAAATTCACCTTGCTATTTTAGAAATAAAAGTGGAAATGAGAAGAGAAACTTTTTAGTTCTTATTTGATAAAGTTATATAAGATTACTTTCAAATCCTTTCTACTGAATCAGACTAATATCAGATGAAAATAATCAAATAGGTATCTAATATTATCTGTAAATAATACATTTCAATGTAATGTATGAGTTGGTTCCTAAGATAAAATTCAATAGAAAGTAACTTCCATGATGCAGATATTTCTGGTTCACTGTCCAACTCTAGCTTCTAGTGAGTACCTGGCATATAGTATGAACTCTATGACTATTTGTTAAATGAATGAATAAATATAGCAAGATAAATGTGACTCTGTCATTGATCTAAAACCAAAACATACATTATCTATGATGTTTACACAAGGTTAAAAAATCACTTATCCATCTTAGTTGATAACTAGAAAGAAATCTAGAATCCAGAATTCCAACCATACATTACATTTACTATAGAAAGAAACCTGACTTTATTGTATCTTTCAATCTCTAAGTCGTCATTACAATTTTATTTCAGATCTTAAAAGTTATTCCATATATTAACTGGTTGTGTTTATTCTCTGATTACCTGAACAGAATTAAAAATATAGAAATGCAATTATGGTCATAACTCTTAAAGACAAAAAACTCAGAAACAAAGGGTGGGGGCAGGTACAATTTTCAAGAAAGTTCTTCATGTGCTCATTCTTTAGCCTAAAAACAGATGAACATGGAAATAGGAAACCTGTTGTTAAGAGATAAATTATTTTTACCCTTTGTTGCTTACGGGTAATTGACACAAGAAGGAAATTTTGATCCTGAGGCTTCCGGATACAAGTTGAGTTATCATTTTATTGCTGAACCCACTGTATCATAGAAAAGGGCTTTTTAAAATTTCCTTAGTAGACTTGACTTACAGAATTGGAGAAACTAGCCTGAAATTGCAGTATTTGCCTATATCTGTACATTAAAAAGTAGAAATATCAATAGCTTGTTATGTGGAATTATAATTGGTGAATACTTAACATTTAAAATTAAAACTTTAAACAGTATGTTATTAACTTCTTAAGTTTCATGAATAATAGATAGTTGACATGAATTGGGTTGTATTAGCTTGATAATTGACACAGATAATGCTCATGGAATGGTGTAGAGTGAGGTGATTAAAGAGGAAATGGCTCACATCAGACAATAGCAGAGACATTCTGCCTAGCTTACCCTAATTTAAATGTAGAACAATCTTACACTAAACATTAATTTATATATGAATTTATTAAGGTCTGAGTAATTTGATAGGTGTTGGGGATACAGCAGTGAACAAAAATAACAATATCTCTTCTTCAAAGAACTTACCCTTTATTTCTATATATTTTTGCTACTCTGGTAATATTTATAAAGTGATACTCACTTGCCTACATTATATCCACTTATCTATTTTCCCTTACTAAATTAATCTTTATATTATTGGGGGTTCCAGTGTTCTCATATGAAACTACATTTCCCACCCTCCCTTTAAATAAAGATGTTCAGTAAAATGTAAGCAAAAGTCAATGGATGAGGCATCCAGAAAAGTTGTTTAACTGAGAGACATAACCCTCTGCTCTTGCTCCTTCCTCTTTTCTGCTGTTTAGAGCATATATACTATGACTGGAGCTGAAGAAACCAATTCGAGATTAACTTTAAGATAGAAACTATCTTCTAAAAAATTTTTTTTCCTATGTGAACATTAAAGTCACATGTTCATCTTATTCAGGTTACTGCTATTTGATCTTTTTTTTTAAAATAAGGATTCTACTTTTTACACATACCCATAGACAGAGCAAAGACACTAAATTCTGATACCAATTTATGCACATATTGAAATGTTATTCCAAATGTGGACTTGATTATTTTAAACAAAATCTTTCACACATTCCTCCCATTCCAGATTTATAAAGCTTTGTTAAAAGACTGCTTTGAGGTATTTTAAGAAAAGATGCCTAGCCAAAGAACACAGTTGACAATTTTATGCAGTTTGGGTGCTTGAACCAGTCAAGAACCCTTTATCTAATAGTCAAGATATACTAAAATAAAAATCAAAGTATGCTACTTTTGTGTTATGATTTCTTCTACATTTGCTTTGATTTCTATTTCACCATTTTCTGAATTCTTCTAATACAAACACTATCTCACAAAATGGCAGACAAGAGCACTGTCTTCATGTTATTTTGGCCACCATGCTCAGACTAGATATGGATACTTAATTATTATCTAAGTAATTTTCATCATCTAGGGGTCCTTGTTTAGTGAGTAAATCATGGTATTTTGATTTTTATTAGAACACTTAAACTACTTTGTTTTAAAAAGTTATATCTTAATGAGTATATTTTGTAAGATAAATATGGAATAATGCACAAAGATTTCTTTTGTTGCAAAAGATGAGCCCATTTTTAGAAGAGTCTTTAACAGAGAGATGAGTAATAAATTTAGTAATACTAACATACATACAGCATGCATACTCTTTTATTTTTCATTTAGCAGATCTTTTTTGAGTATTCTCTAGTAGCAGGCCTTAATCTTAGCTGGAGTGGAGGAGTGAGGTAGGTGAGACAGGAAGGAGAAGTCAAAGACTAAGCCACAAGGAGTGATTCTAATTGGGAAAGTAGAGTATAAACAAGCATGTGAATGTATAATATAATTCTAGATAATGAGAATGAAAAGTTCTAGAAAGAAATGAAAGCAGGTAGGAAAGTGAGAGAATGAGGAGGTAAGGACTATTATTGATGTAGAAATAGCAACGCCTACAGCACAAATATCTAAGAAAATAAATTCCAGTGTCTGAGTTTTAAAATGAGCTGGGTTTACTCCAGAAACAACCAGAAGGCCAGTGTGACTGGAGGGCTGCAGGAAAGGCAGAACTGTAGGGGAGGAGTGGACAGAGGCAGGCAAAGAGCAGATGAGTCAGGACCTTGGAGGTGAAAGTGTGATTTTTCATTTTTCCAAGGGTCATGGCAAGTGCCTGGAAGTTTTAATCAGGGTAATGTATTATCAGATTTATATACTAAATTGTTCTGGCTACGAGAATAAGGTAAAAACCAGGAGACTAACAAAAAAAAAAAAAAAGCAAACAGAATAACAGACATAGCCCAGGTGAGATATAATGTAGATTGGACTGGGGCATAATGGTGAAGAGTGAAAAGGGATCAAGTTCAGAAAATTTTTAGCAAATAGAACTGACAGGACTTGCTGATGTAGGAAGGTGTGGTTGACAGTGTTTTGTTCAGAGTCAACATACAGAGCATATGAAATCCCAGAGTGACAGCAATAACACACTCAAGTATTGAATAAAATAGTCTCACTTTATCCTGAGAAAACAGAAAGAGTTGGCCTTTCCATTGAATGACCTGTCAGAAGCTAAAGAGAGTCACAGGATCCTTTAAAAAGAATTCTTATTTGTACATAGTGATTTTTATTAGTGACTAATCAAAAGGTGCAAAGAGATAATAAAGGGATAATTTTTATGATGATAATTATTTGTGAACAGAGTAAATGATCTGGATTCTAAATTACAAATGTTGAATACTTCTGTTTTTATTTTGCCTCAGACTTTCCCTTTGTCCCCTGGCAACTGGCAATTTTAATTATAGTACGAAAAACATGAAATTTGACAACTTAAAAATTTATAAAACTAGATTAGTTAAGTTGAAAACACTCTCAGAGTAGGATGCTAGCTATACTTTATTTTTGAGTTATTGGGTATCATCAGAAATGTAGACATTCAGAGAAAGCACATATCAAAAAATTGACAGCTTTGTGGATGACTTGAAAGATAGGAATAAGATATATTTTTTAAAAAAGTAGAAGAAGAGTGAAGCTTCCCAAATGTAGAAAACTCAGTGATTAAACATATTGTCAATAGATTTTGACAGCAGGCACACAATGAGAGTTTGGGTATTTCACACACAGGCACTATTGTGCCATACAGACATCCACTAATTTCCTCATTGGGTTTGATGAGTTTATTATAGTTATGCAATCAACAAGAAATGTAATATAATGGTATTTATTGTTGATTCTACTGGGAATATCTATCTGGATGATTTGTTATTGATCACAGTGAGAGATGAATCAGTTTGTAATCGACAGGTAGGTAGGTAGGTATGTAAATAAGTAGGTAGGTAGGTAGGTAGGCATATAGATAGATAAGCATCAAAACAATTGTAGCCAAGCAGGGTGAAAATATTGAATGTGGCATTGTGTAAAATTTCTTCTTTTTTAAAAATATAATTCTTAGATTTCTTTGCAATTTTATAAATTAAAGTTTACGAAAGTATTTATAAATAAAATGACATCATTCAGAAATACTTAAATTTTAATATTCAATTTTCATTATAACTCTCAGTGTAGGAAACGTCTGAAAATGAAGCATGATCAAATAGTATCAGTAATAATAGCTTTGACCCAAATAAGGGTTGACCTTTCCAACTTAGACTAGGCTCTCATATATACAGGGGAGACTATGCAACACGTAACTGGAACTAGCAGTTGGCGATTTGAGACTGTGTTTTATAATCATTTCATTTAGGATTCAAATAACACTATGATGTGATTATTATTATCTCCTTTTCATAAGATAAAAGAAACAGATTTAAAAATTTAATTATTACCTGAGATTGATAAAGAAAAGTGAAATGAAATGGTGGAACTGTGACTCAAATTCACACACTTTTCATGGTATTTCTATACTTATTACCCCAGAACATCTCTTCTTCAGTAGTGGGGAATCTTCCACTAGTTTGAAAGAAATGCTTACAAGGTAAGTTTCAGCTCAGTACAAGAAAGCACTTTCTACCTATTAAACACTCTGCAAACAAAATGAACTTTCTCATGAAATATTCAGATCTTTGTACAATGAGATACAGTCTATGATTATGTTCAATAATCATGATAAAACCAAATAAGAATTGGGTGCTATCATGAACTTTAACTTATTATAAAAGGAGGCTCAGGTATATTTCACTGCTAATGGCCTCCAGGGAAGATGGGAAAAGGTGGACCTGTAAGCCCTTCAGCACTGCGCAGCAGCACAGCAGAATAATCACTGGTCATCCTCAGTTTCCTTGCAGAGCAGTAAAGGCTGAAACAAGTTGGATTATGAATACCATCCATAGAGAGCCACTTATGAGTTGATTCGTGTGTTTCTCAGATCAACCTGTAAGAATAAAATACACCAGATAGTTTCTGACCCTTGTCTCATGCAAGTTTTGAAGTGACATTTAATATCTACTTTCAATTTTGCCAAAAATACTCTCTCACTTCTGAGAGAAGTGAAACCAAAATTATTGGTCTGGCTAGAGACTCGAGGTACTTTAGACTGTTTTGAGTCCAATGCAAATATATTTAAGAGAAAAAGTACTTTCCTAATCTAACTACCAATGCCTTTATCCTAAAGATATTTCTAACCCACTGATGACTAGAAACACATCTGTCATAGTTCTATTTCCTGAGAAATTACTTTCTCTAATTTTTTTCCCCTTTTAAATTTTCAACTATAATTCCAATGGGCTTATTTATAATGTTTATATCCATAAATAAATAATAATTGTGGTTTCAGCATTGAATTGTATGTATTTTAAGTTTTGGATGATCATTTTCATTGTGGTTACTGATAATGACAATAAAATTAACAGAAACAACTTTTCTCAAGATGCCCTTGAAAAATACATATTTTGCTTCTGCCTTTGAACCTCTTCAAATGAATTGTGCTTTATATTTCATTATCAATAAATGATGTCTTATAGGAATGTTAAGACACTGGCAATTGCATAAAAGATATAAACTGTATTTACTACAAGAGTTGTCAATAATATAGAACAACCAGAACTCTCTCACATTGCTAGTTTGAATAAAAAATGATTCGACCATTTTGGTAAACAGTTTGGTAGTTTCTTATAGTTTTTTAATTATGCATCTATCACATGATGCCTTCATTCCATGCTATTTACTCAAGAAAACAAATACACTCATCTATCAAAGATTTATATGTGAACATCCATAGCAGCTTTAGTTATTATTTTTTCAAACTGGAAACAACATAATGTCCATCCACAGGTGAACAGATAAACAAATATGATGTGTCCATACAATGGAATACTATTTAGCATTGCAGGGAATGAACTATTGCTGCATGCTACAATGTGTATGCATCGTAGAATTATTATGCAGTGAAGAGTATACACTATATAATTCTGATTACATAAAGTTCTCAAAAATATATTCAAAACTAATGTGGAGTGTCACAATGCAGGTCAATGGTTGCCTGAGAAACCAGATGGCGTTGGTCATGGGGAAATGAGAGACTGCCAAGAAGCATGAGAAAATTTTGAGGGGTGGTGGATGTCTATTAGCTTAGTCTTGGTGATATTTTCATGGTGAATGCATACTTCAAAGCTGATATTCTACAATTTCAATATGTGCAGTTTATTATGAGCCTATATCTTAAAGTTATGTTAAAGCAATAAAATGCTTAATTTTGATGAAAAATACTTAATATAAGTTTTCATAATAATATTGATGAAAACTTCTTAGCAGTTTTCTAATATATTCAGAAGGAAAACAAATATCAAACAAGTCATTAATATGTCACTGATAATGTCCTCTTGGCAGTATCTATTGACGTATTTTTAATTATAGAACTCTTGTGTTTCAAAAACTGGTATTAGAGACCTACAAATGGAAAGAAAACCTCATATGCATAAAGCTTTCCTCTGCTCATGTTGGGTATCATATTTGGTCTATAATTTGGTTCCATCTCTACCAGAAAGCTAAATATACTTTTTATAATGAATTCTGCATTTACTATTCTCTGCCATCACTATTTATAGTGAAATATTATCTAAATCCCAATCATTTATCATATAATGATAATAATAGTTACTTTGGATAATACTCACTTCCAGGAATAATGGAATTGTACTCTAAAAAATATCTTCATTTAATGTTCCTTGAAGTTGCTGTTGTTCATAGTGAAATAGCTTTTTTATTCAGTGCTGATACACCATTTTCCTAGGTGTCTTCTCTGCGATCATATATCTTTTCCTTTAATGATGAAAGAATTATTTTGTTTGTATTGTTGATGTTCTCTGTCCTCTGCATATTGCACTGTTATCCAAGTTCGGTTCTAATTGATGCAGTAATAGTTGCTATTAAAATATATTGTAAAAGGAGCCCCATTGTGTAGAATAGTATTTAGTTGTAGATCCCTTTTGTAGTCTAAGAACCTCCTTTGTTCCTGGCATTTACTATTTTTAGACAGAAACTAAGTAGGGAGTTTCAATTCTTCTAATACTTTGATATCCCTCTGAGAAACTCTATGATACAGGTGGGATTAAATATCCAAATCCTGTCTGAGATAAAGTTTCTTTCAGGCACTAAAAAACAAATGGTCAATTGACGATTACTTAATAACTCATTTTCCCTGTGGAATGTGCCACTTAGTAACTTATTCAGGAGAGAGGAAATATAGCCTAGAGGTTAAAAGCACAAATATAAAGGCAGTGTTCTCTTCATGGACTTATAATTTGTGCTGTCCCACAGTGACATGAGTTTAAAGCTCTGCTATCACTTCTTGAAACTCAATACTAAGGGTCCCAAATTTTCATTTTGTACTGGGTCTCAATAATTAGGCAGCCAGTACCAATTAGGGCTCAGACAAAATATAAGCTGCAATTTTCTGAAACCCTGTTTCCTCCATAAAATGGAGATAATTATTATACCTACCCTTCAGGATTGTTCTCAGGTGTCTATGAGAAAGACTTGAGCTTAAGTGCCTAGTAAATATCAAACAAATACAGACAATTCTTTATTATTGAATCATCTTGTTCACTACTATAAGCTAAATTAAAATATCTACAAAAATCCATAAAAATTACGTTGAAGATGTGTCTTACATTGTGCAATGTCTGTTGACCTTTTATACAGTCTGTTAACTTACAAAAAAACACATGTGTATGTAATAACTTTAAATGAGTTACATTATCCATGATTTACATGACATTCCCTAGATTTCCTCAGGAGATTTAAGTTTAACATCTTATGTTGGATGTTTGCCTTGAAAATATCTTAACTCATTCAGTAAGCTGCCGTTTTACTTGTTTATTTCCTTTATAAATATTCTTGTTTACTTGTTTATTTTCTTTATTAAAATAGACTGTAAAATTTGGTCAGGTGCCTTTTTGACTGATGATTGTTTCTTTCACAGTGCAGAAGCATTTTGGTTTGTAGAGTTCCATTTATTTATTTTTGCTGTTTTGCCCCTTGCCACTGGAGTCAAATCCTCAATGACATTCCTAAGGCAAATGCCTATGAGTTTATTGCCTATGTGTGTTCCTATGTATTTTATAGTTTCAGGTCTTACTTACAAGTTGTTATCTTATTTCAAATTAATTTTTGTGTGTGGTGTTAGATAGTGGTCCTGTTTTACTTTTCAGCATATCATGGTCCAGTTTTACCAGCACCATTTATTGAAGAGAGTGTCTTTACCCATTGTATGTTATTGGCTCCTTTGTCATGAAATAGTTATCCATATATATCTGAGCTTATTTCTGAATTAGTTCTGTTCCATTGAACTGTGCATCTGTTTTTATTCCAATACCAAACTGTTTTGATTGCTAATGCTTTGTAATATAATTTTAAGTAGAAGAATGTGAGATCCCCATTTTTGTTTTCTTTTCCTCATCTTTTTTCTATAGATAGTTTTGTCTCTTAGGGATCTTTTGCGGCTCCAAATAAATTATGTAAGTTTTTCTCCCATTTCTTTGAAGAATGCTATTGAATTTTTGATAGAGAATGCATTGAATCTCTATATTGCTTTAGGTCATAGAACCATTTTAATGATGATAAATCTCCCAAGCCATGAATGAGATAATATTCCATTTCTTTGTGTCTTTATTTCAGCAATGCCTTATAGTTTTCAGTTGTACAAGTCTGTGTTTCACCTCTTTGGTTATATTTATTCCAAGTATTTAATGATTTTTATGGATTATTATCTAGATTTCTCTTCTTACTGCTTTGTTATTTACACAATGAAATACAGCAGTTTTGTATGTTAATTTTATGGCTTGCAATTTTTCTGCATTTGTTCATTATTTCTAATAGATCTTTTTTAAAACTGTCCTCCCAGAATGTAAAGACACTGCCCCCCAGACCTAAGCAGCCTCCCTATAAAACTTCCTGAGCAATGATGAGTTTCAGAGAAGCTAGATGCATAAATGGCAAGTGACAGTGACCTCCAGGCCTTCCCAAGAGTGAGGGCCACCAGCACTCCACCATCCCCTGGATCTGAACTTATCTGGCACCCTCTGGCTATATTTCTGCATGTTTGTTTTCCAGACAACTAACCCAAATAGATCAAAATAAAGGAACTGAAAACCTTAACTTGAGAGGTCATTTCATCCTGAGTCCAGCCTGGCTTTCATCTATATAGATTGAGTCTTGCCATTACTACCCCTTTTGGGGATTCCCTGCTGTGGTCTCAGTTCTTTCCTCCCTTTATCACTTTGCTCTTCATTAGAAGATCTTTATGTAACCATTTAAGAAAGATGTGTGTAAGGTAAATATGTTGGTCCTTTCTGATGTCTCTAGAAACATCCCTCACCTTGAATGACAGTTTGCCCTCAGTTTGATAATTCTCCTCATGCCAGGTGGAGTAGGTCTTCAAATACAGGCTGGTACTAAGGAAGATGATGATACAGTTTAATACTCTTGTCTTGGATGATCTGAGTGTTTTGCTTGTTTGCCAGTCATCTAGAGAGTTTTAGAAACATTTCTTTTTTAAAAAAATGGAGTTCAGGGTTTTCTATGCATATTATCATGTCATCTGCAAAAAGTAATAGTTTTACTTCTTTATTTCCAAGTTGCATATGTTTCATTTCCTTTTCTTTTATTATTGCTCTGGTTAGGACTTCTAATATGTTGAATATTTGTGGTGAAAGTGGTCATATTTTTCTTGTTCCTGATCTTAAAGAAAGAGCTTTCAGTTTTTTACCATTGAGTATGATATTAATCATGGGTTTGTCATAGAGAACCTTAATTATGATGAGTTCCATTTCTTCTATATCTATTTTGTTGAGAGTTTATATATACACATATATATTTTTATCATAAGTGAATATTGAGTCTTGTTAAATGGTTTTCCCGCATATATTGAAATGTTCTTATGATTTTTATCTTCCTTTTGTAAAAGTGGTATATCAAGTTATATGATTTGCATATGGTGAACCATCCCCCTTTATCATGGTATGGTATATAATTCTTTTAATATATAAATTTAATTTTGCTAAAATTTTTATTTATTTGTGAGTCTCACTAAAGTTCTGTTAATTTTTAAAAATCATTTAAGAGAACCAGCTGTTGGTTTCATTATTCTCTTGAATTGTCTTTTGAATTACTATATTATTTTAAGTCTAATTTTTATTGTTTACTTCTGTCTACTGACTATTGGCTTTGTTCTTCTTTTTCTAGTTTCTTTAGGTATAAACTTAGATTTTTTTTATTTGCCATTCTTCTTGTTTCCCGATGTATATTTGCATTGCTATAAACTTCCTTCCTACTACTGCTTTTGCTGTGCCCATAGGTTCTAATAAATTGTTTCTGTGTTTTCATTTGTCTCCAAGTATACTTTTTATTTCTCTTTGACCCAGTAGCTGTTCAATAACCTGTTGTTTAATCTCCATATATTTGTGCTTTCTGTTTTTCTTCTTTTAGTTGATTTCTAGTTTCTTAATATTGTGACCCAAAAAAGATGTGACCCTGCACTTTAATTCTGTGTTTACTTTTGCGGTTTAAGAGATTTTTCTTGTAGGGATCATATAGTTGAGTTTTGTCTTTGATTCATTCAACAACTTTATTCCTATTGATTGATTAATGCACTCCATTTGCATTTAGGCGATTACTGATCTATGAGGCAACTGATTTTTTCCTTTGTTTTCTGATTCTATCTAACTATCTAATGTTTTGTTCAATTTTTTTGGTGAACTTTATTTTCCTCAATTTAGTTAGAAGTGTTCCTTTATACATTTCTGTAAGCGTGGTCTCTTTTGATAAACTCCCTCAGCTTTTGTTTGTCTGAAAAAAAATTTACTTCTTCCTTATATTCAGAAGATAGTTTTGCACCATAGAGTATCTTTGAATGGCAGTTGTTATCTTGAGCATTTTGAGTATCTCCTTCAACTATTTCCTGGTAGGTAGACTTTCTGCTGAGAAGTCTGATAGTAGGTTGATGAGGGCAGCTTCATGTTACATGCTCCCCCACCTCCTGCTACCTTTAATATTGTCTGTTTGCCTTGGATTCTTGATAGTTTCACCAATATATGTCTTGGTGTCAATCTCTTTTTTGTGTAACCAGGTGTTCTTTTAGCTTTATGAACTTGTATATACAGCCTCCCTTCCCTCAGATTTGGGAAGTTTTCAACTATTTGTTTGAATAAGTTCTTTGCTCCTTTATCCTTTTCTTCACCTTCTGGGATACTGTTATCCTTATGTTAATATTCCTAATGGAATCAGATAGCTCTCTTAATAGTCCTTCTGTTTTGTTGTTTTTTTATTTTGTTTCTTAAATTTATCTCTCACTTTTCTACCTGAATCATTTCTAGATTTTTGTCTTTGAGCTTACTTCTCCATTTAAGCTATTCTACTTCTATAGTTTTCTAGAACACTCTTGATCCCATTTTTCAACCTCTTCGCATCCGGAATTTCTATTAGCCTCTATTTACAGCTTTAATCTCAACTTTCTCCTCATTAACTTTATCCTTGAGATCATTAAGTTGCTTTCTTAGCTTTTTAAAAATCACTTTGAGTTTCTTTATAATAGTTACTTTAGCTTCTCTATACATTAGGTTATAATTTTCCATGTCTTTAAGTTTGGTTCTGGACACTTGTTATTTTCTTTTTGATGTCATAGAATTTTGAAGTGTCAGCTTACCTGGTAGTATATTCCTTTGCTTACTCATTGGTCTTACCTAGCATCTTTTAAATGATTACTGTAAATTACTTTAAACTATTCCTCTTCTTTTTAAAATTAAAATCTAGATGTAAGTCATCAACTGTGTATAATTTCCTTTTCCAGTAGGTGGTGCTATGGTTTTATTATTTCTTTTTCTTTTCTACCCCTCTCTCCCCTCTCCCTACCCTTTTTTTGGTTACTGATGACTGCTGTAGATACCTCAGGCAAGCAAGGGGTGTTGTAGGAGCTTCTTTTGTTTCAGTGGGGAGATGAATAGAGAGGGCCAGCTCCTGTAAAATATGTACTGCAGAAGGACTGCTTCACATGTATGGCTTCACTGCTGTCCTCTTTGTGGTCCCAGATTTGAGGCTTAGCCACCTATTGATTATCAGTGCACTTCATGGCACCAGTACAAATCCAAAGAGGTAGGGGTGGGGGAGTGTTTACTAAAACTATTTCACTGTTTTCCTTTTATGCTGGGGTCCTGGCCCATGTAAAGCATCTCAACTTCTCCACTTCACTGGTACCAAGAACAGATCCTCTACAGCATCTCTACTCTTCCCAGTCCAGGGTCTTTGTTTGGGCTGGTAACCCTGCTGTCTACCCTCTCAATATCCAACTTCCTGCAACCCACTCCATCTACCTGTGTCACAGAAATGATTGGATATCCCTGGTATCTCTTTTATTATATCTATGTTGGTCTCTGAGGTGCAGGGGGTGTTTAACCTATAGGGTTCTCAACAGTAGTATTTCATTTGTAAGTAGTTATTTGCTCTTCCTTTCATAATGGAGAAATAAGCAAGGGATGCCCTCTGTCTCCAATTTGGTTACATTACTCCTATAGGCTTTTATATCAGTTATTTACCTTCGCACTTAAAAGCCCTCCACTATTTGTTTCAGCAGAGTTTATTTCATTTCTGTCTCATTTATTCTCACAAAGATCCACTGAAATAGGAACCAAAATTCATTCTCTCTCTTCTTCTCTTCTCTTTTCTTCTATTCTCCTCCTCCTCCTCCTCCTCCCCCCCTCCTCCTCCTTCTTCTTCTCTCTCTCTCTGTGAATAGGTTCAGAGACACTAAGTTTATTGTTTAAGTTCATATGTATAGTAACAGGCAGAAATGGAAGCAAAATAAATGTTAGCCTCCAAAGAGCTTTATCCAAACAAGAATATTATGTTAGTATATAGGTAGATTTGATAAACAAGAAATACACTGATGGATTGGGAGAATCCGGGGGCAGACTGAGCATAAGCTATTTACCTTGTTGAAAATAACCTTTTCAGTGGTTATCGAACATAGCTTATCCCATATTTCTATCTCCATCTCTTAGATTTGTTTTAATCTCATTCAAGTTGAAATTCCATCTCATATATACATTTTCCATAAACTCTAATACCATCTTTAATTCAGAATTGTAATTGTTTTGCTTTGCTTTTGCTTAGCATTTAGAATTTGAATAATTTTATCCCAAATCACAGTTTTTTGTTACATGTATCTTTTTTATTTTTGGTTTTGTGAGAAACATGCATTTTTTTAATTTTTGTGGACAAAAAGTTATTCCAATAACTAATAATCCAAATTATTATTTGATAAAATTATCAAACAAGTATCCCAATACAATATATTTAATAGCCCATCTTTTCCCACTGACATAATCTGCTATTTCTGTCATAAATTGAGTTTCCATATGTGCATGATTCACCTTCTAGGCTCTCTTTTAGATTTTAAATGCCTTAGGATAAGTCATTATCCTAGTCATTTTGAGTCATCACCACCACTAATACCAAACTATATGTCTTACTAGGTATTTAAATAATACTTACTGAATTTAACTAGAACAAACCTATAATTGTTATATTCTTTTGTTTTTTCATTTTTACTATCTTAAATCCATGAGAAGATTCATGGCAATATTATATTTACCAGATCTGAAAGGATATGTCATTTAGATACACTTACATTACAAAGTCAAAAAAAACTTATTCCTGTGTTTATAACTACTTGAATTGGATTATAAATATGATATTCAATTAGGTTCCAGAAAAGGAAAATATTTTAACATTTTGATTTGAAGCAACCAAAGTATTTATTTCAAAACAAATGTAATTATTAGAAAATTATTTTCAAATTTTATTTACCAATATGGGGATACTGTTTATGAAACAAACTGTTAATATCTTGGTTTAATAAATTAATCCACCATTCACAGTATACATCCCAAAGACCCAGGTTCATGACCCAGGACTGGGGGTAACAACTAAAATGAACAACTATGTAACATAAATAAAAGGCTTCTTTCTCTCTTTTCCTGTCCTACTTTTTCTTAAAAAAGAAAGAAAGAAAGAGAGAGTCTATTGATATCATAATGAAATGAAATCATGGGATAGCAAAGGAGTGCCTTCTTGGGGAAAATTATATAGAAGATTATTGTCAAGTTTCTAGCTTTTGAGTAGTGAGTTAATAAATGTTTACTTTAACAACTAAAATAAACGAAAATGGAAACATAAGCCATGCATAGCTCAATGAAGAGAATACATTAAGAACTATATGCTACGACTAACTGAATTTTCTACAAATAAATTACAATAAGATAAAAATGGTCAAGTTGTCAATAATGTAGATAAATGGGATGAAAAACTGTCTATATTGGCCAAGTTAAATATCAACTCACTTCAAAATATATGTATGTATGTATATACAGAACATGCATTATGAACTTAGCACTTGGCATTTTTTAGAATAATCATTTTGAGGTAAGTGAAAACGGCATTTTCTTAAATAAAGGAATTGCTATTTCAAAACAGAACCTACAGTAACATAAAGTACTTCATTTTAAAAATTCTTCCATGTGCTTTTACCACAGATTTCATTAACTAGAAAGCTTGGAAATTACAAGCTCAGTGCTGATATTTATTTATTTATATTCATATATCTATACTTCACTATCATTGACTTTTTGCCTGCTAATGGTAGTGGATGTAAGTATTTCAATATTCACCTCTTGAGTTTCAATTTTTAACTTCTTGATTCATCTGATTATATCATCTGTGCATATGATTCACAAAGAACTACTACTAGAAGCAGAAGAAATTTCAGCTGTCTTTTTCCAGGGATTCCCTTATATCTAAGTAGGAAGTAGTTTGTTCAATCACTAATTCCCTCACTATTTGCTAGGGATGTTTTAATAACAAAGTAATATACTCTGGAAAGCCACTTAACCAATTGCTTTAAAAGTAATGACTGGAAGTGAATTAAGAGGGTACTCAAAAGGCTTCTAAATGATGAACACTCTCACATACACCTGGTGAGTATTTTTGCAATATTTCTGAAGAACCTATTTAAAAACTTCATGAAAATAGCAACAAAAAAGATTCTCAAAAGTCCCACTTCAGGGAATTTATTTTAAAGAAACTCAGTAAAGCAAGGATTTAAAAATACACGTTCCCAGAGCATTATTTTAGCATTGAAACTAATTAAAACTTTCAATAATTTTTAAACTAATTAAAATTTCATTAATTGAAAAATGTTTAAACAATTTACATCATCTGCATGCTAGAATAATAAGCAACTATTAGCATGGTGTTTCTACAATACTTAGTGAAACTAGGAAATGCTTACAACCATCAGTAAAATCAGCAAAAAACAAAATAGTATATGTAGTATATGCAATTTGAAAATATAAATGTAGGAAAAATCGTTAAGGTACAACATTTTATTTATTTCTTTATTCTGTCATTTAAATTGCGAATTCTCCACAAGTGCATACTATATTCATAATAATAAAATTCCCTTATAAACTTACTTTAAAATTAACACTCATAATCCTCCCACACAGAGATAAGCATTATTAAAATTTTGTTCCTTCACTTCTAGTATTTACATGTGCATACTAGGATAGTTGATATACTATGTATACAATTTTCATATCCTGCTTTTTAAAGTTAACATTATACGATAAACACAATCAGTATGCAATTGTAGTTAAGAGGTCTTTGAGTCACGTAGATTAAAGCTTAAGTCTGATTTTACTCCTGATGGCGGTAGCAAAATGGTGTTTGGCTGCATTTAATATAAATCTGTATTATGTGGCTTTAATCAAACAAAATTAAGGGTCTCTTAAGCAATCATGAACTAATGCAATCCTCAAGAAGACCCAGGCTTCTCTTAGCTCTTGTTCTGCCATCCTTAGCTTATTGGGTTTTAGCCATCTTTCCAAGAAAACTCTTAACATCTAGCCTCATTTGGGAAAAGACAGGAATAATGAAGACTGTAAAGGCTGATTCCCGTTGTCTTCCTTGTTCACAGTAATCTCTGCTTTAAGTGTATTGGCCAGAATTAGGCACATTGCCAAACTCATCTGTGTTAGTGAAGTGGTTGAGTATTTTTAGCTGAGCACGTTGCAATCTCAAATAAAACTGGAGTTCTGTTAGTAAAGAAGAAAAGAGAATGGAATTTAGGTGAACAACCAGTAGAGCCTAAACGATCTGTAGAAGTACAACCCTCAGCAAAACATCTAACCTTGCTCTGATTTCTCACACTTGTTTTTTTATACTTCAAATGGGATGGAGAAAGTTTCTCATGGAGTTACTGTAAGGACTCAGGCCAGTAAAACAATCATTGCAATGGCTAGAGTATGTAAACATTCAACTATGTAAAATTTCAACAATTGTTTGTTAAAACACAGAAACATAATGCTCTGTCATCTAGATGTGCTTTGATTTCTTTAACAATGTTAATTATTTGGATTACTATATAAGAAATAATTGTATTTTATTTAAATTAATGCTTCTGTGAATAACCTGTGCAATATTTTTTCTATCAGTTGGTATTATATTCTTAAGAAAAATTCATAGATTTTAAATTAATGGATCAAGGAGCTTGAACAATTTTAAAACACTTGATTCATCTTGATGACTTGCTGTCCAAATTGTTTTAATAATTTATTTTCACAGCAGTTCTCGTATCTTCACTGTAAACTTTACCTTTCTAAGTATAGTCATTGAAAATGAAATTGCTAATTTGAGAGGTGATATGGTACAGACTATTACTCGGCAAAGCCCATGCTCTCCACTTCTTTCTGGAATTATAATGTATCTCTGTTTCTCAACCTCCTTCACAGATAAGTGTGTTCATGGGACCAAGTTCTAGTCTGTAGAATGTGAGTAGTC
Organism: Solenodon paradoxus; assembly: GCA_004363575.1. Lineage (NCBI taxonomy): Eukaryota > Metazoa > Chordata > Mammalia > Eulipotyphla > Solenodontidae > Solenodon > Solenodon paradoxus. The sequence goes on from RJWH01000380.1 coordinate 106,883, forward strand.
ATGATGTGCACCATCTAAGTCTGGCCCATAACATTCTCTCACATTTATCTCTCCATGTTCTTTACTTTATGCTGGTTGAGTTGGAACAATGATGGAAACTCTGAGAGCTACATACTAAATGTGGCAAGACCCTATCAAATAATCCCTGGCTCACTTCCTGATAGCCCATTTCTCTGCCTTCCAGTGCAGGAACACACATGAACAAGAAATAAAATATCTCTTGCAACAATTCTTAATTTGAGGTCCATGGATCGCTAAGGGTTCATATAATTAGGGTGTCTGTGAACTTGGAATATCTCATATCTTCATTGAAATTTAGCATTTTATACTATTATGAAGATAGTCATCAAAATAGTGAATTAGCAATAACTGTAACAGTTATTTTGTATCACACTACAATTGTAGCAGGTGTCTGAAATTTAATTCAGACTCATGAAGACTTCGAAATTATGACAGTAATTACACCTGCTGCTATGTTTTTCTATTTAATGTCTTAATATTAAAATATCACAAGTGATTTGAACATTTTATGACTTTATTTTTTAAAGGAAAGGTTCAGGCAGGAATGAAGGTGAGTAGGCAGGCAGGTAGTAAGTGAGAAGAAGAAAGAAACTTTATTTTATTTTAATTTAATTATTCACATTGGTTGTTTCCCTCTGGGCCTGGTACTGGAACCCAGGGGTATGTGGCCTGCACCTTCAGAGGAAACTGACCTAACTGCTAACTCCATCAGGAGTAACTTTTATGTTTCTTGTGGAACATATTTAGTTCTTTTCTATATGTGGGCCTGCTTTTAAGTTGTTACATGTTAATCTTTACCAGCACTATTTTTTTTAAATCATGGTCAGTTTTATGATATTGTTCAGTAGTTGTTTGGGCAAGTTTTCAACTCTTAATTTTTAATTTTTTGATATCTTGAAAAAGTACTCTTTCAAAAAATATATTGCAGAATATGCTTCCAGCAGATGATTTTCCAAGTAAAATCTATATTTTCAAACAAATAATGACTTAATGATTTCTTTGCAGATTTTAGTCCAAAGAAAATACTTTACCTATTTTATCCACAAATCTATGAATGATTTAACTTCCCATTTTCCACTTAGACTGACTGGTATAATGAAAAGAGCTCTGGAAAAAGTCAGAAATCCTCAAATTAAAGCCATCTTTAATTCTCTTCTGATATCGAACCTTAGACAGATAGTTTATTGTAATGGAGTCTTAGTTTCTTCATGGGTAAAATGTGAGTATAATTTCTATTCTACCTCTACACAGGATTGCCTGAAGAATAATATAATTTATTTGAAATATCTTTAAAGATTGCAAAGTATTGTATGCAACAAATTAATATTTAATTAAAGCTATTGTTTTATTGGAGATACAGATGTATTTACTTTTGTCTACATTCAAATGATCACATTCTCTAGAGTAGAATTTAATACAAGACAGATATGTCTTGGATATTGTCCAAAAGATTTAGTTTTACTGGAAAAACCAAAAGATCTCATTATAAATTAGCTCCATAACATGGACTCTGAGGATGGTGTGAGATAGGTTACAATTTATGTACCTTCCAGTGTTTGAATAGGATAATTGGAGGAAAAATATGACATGACCCAATGTTAAAATTTGGGGCTGGAAACTGAGAAAAGTTTAACTAAGAGAATGAATCTTCTTTTAGTTGTATAATAGACTCTTTTGGAATAGGGGTCAAGATTCCAAATGGTTCAGATTTGTCAAATTTATGCGTGTCAAAGTCCAGTTTTGCAAGGAGTTTGAATGCAATGTAGACACAGCAGTGATATATGCATAAACATTTGTTGTGGAGCTGTGCTTTATTTCCTTGCAGAACAAATACATTCCTTGGAGACACTTTATAGCACACTATGTCTTCCAAAATTATATGTACAAATTGTGATTGATATGTTTCCACTCTAAAATTACCATTATGTGCATACAGTCTACTCTGTTGTAAAGAGAATTACCATAAGCATCAACAGGAGGAGTGCATTTCCCACCAAATGATGCCCAATACTGTAAATATGTTTACAAAGAAAGTACATTCTTTAAACAGACTCCATGTGCAGTCTTCTGTTGCTCTTTTAAAAATAAGAAATGTTTTTACTAATTATGAGGCGCAATAGAGAGAGAACTAGCAATTTATGGACTCCTACTCTATGTCACCCCCGCACAAGCAGTATGCAATAATCATGACATTAAGTGTTTCCACTCATAATAGCTTTGCAAGTTGATGTCCAAGTTTACAAATGTCAACATTTTAAAGCAAAGACAGTATTCCATAGTGTGCAGACTCTAGAGTCAGCAAAACCATTTGAAAAATAATTCTGGTTGTTCTAAACTGTAAAAGAGTATTTGCCCTCTCTAAATGTAAAGTTGATATTTTTTTACTTCTTTAAATCGGGGATGATATTACTACTACTAACAAGAGTGATGTATTCATATATCATAATAAATATTATTATTAAGTAATAATTTTGTGATAACAATAACCAACTGAAGAGTTTATTCAGTGTCCAAGCTTAATTAAGCAGTAAGTAGCCATTCTTAAGCATTTTAAGACTCCAATAACTCTTACTGGTAAAAAAAGAATTTCGTATTGAATTGTGTTTGCACGAATGTTTTTCATTTTGTGCTGGAATTTAGGTAGTTCCTGCTACAAATTAGGATTATTTCATTGAACCCTATTACTAGCTGATTCTCTTTAATGCATATAGTTGAACTGATTAATTTAACTTCTAGCTTCCAGAAACAAAATTAATTCTTTGTAGACTGATCTATGTATAGATAGCATAAAGAGATCTATTTTTATAATTCATATATGCATATTTCTATGGTGAGCAACTTGAAGATTTTTAATATACTTAAAAGCATAGTTAAATTATCATTCCTTAATTTCTCCTGTAAAAATTTCTCAGAGCAGTGTAATTGTTCAAGAGAAGACTAAAATGTCCCCAGATTCTATTCCAAAGAGTTTCCATTCACTCAAAAGAAGACTGACATCCTTAGAATGGCCTACGAAGTACAAAGTCTCTCCCCAACCCCAACACTTAAACTTTTCCCTTGATTCCTCCCCGCAGCCCTCAGTTCTAATCACATTGACATTTTTATGAAGCAGGCAGATTCTCATCTATATGCATCTGCTTCTTCATGGGTCTGAAATGCTTTCCAAAATATTCTGAGAGCTCCCTTTCTTACCTTATTTGGAAATTTGCTCAGAGGGGATTTTGGGGTAAGACCTACCTTGATTCTTCACCTAACCAATGCCCCTTTATCTCCAGGGCCCCCTGTCTCTCCTCGTGCTCAATTTTTCTCTCAAACATTTATCGATCATCTTACATACTTTATTAACTTTATTATTCATCTCCTCTGCAGCAGAGTTTAAGCTGTATGGTAGTTGGAATTTCAGTTTTGTTCATAACTTTTTTCCAGTGCCTCAAGTGCTACTATGTCACCTAGTAGAAATTTATCAAATCTTGATTGAAATATTTTTTATTCAAAAGTGGAAGTTTTAAATGGTGGTTTGTAAAATGAAAAAGAAAATGGGCATGTACTTTATGAGACATGAAATAAAAATATTTAAGATGTCTATTTCAGTCCGATAACAAGAAAGAACTCCAGTAGTTCAATTGTTTTAAGAGGACATTCATACATAATGCTATAGAAATGGAAGGAATGAAAAATATGAGGAGTTTAATGATAAACAGGGGAGATTCAACCTGGGGCATGGGAGCAAATCTACAGATGTACATGCCAATTCATTAATCATACAAGAAATTATTAGAAAACATATATAATTGAGTACTTCTACAGCCAAATGAAGTGTTAAATTAAGGAATGGGATGTAATTTAAATTATAAATAAGACATGTCTTATGCTATCTTCCTCTGGTTGTCACATTGAATTTTGTGTTCCTAGACTATTACTACAATGCTACAACAGACTATTTTTAGTTGTAGATCCAACAAAATTGCCACTATTACATTTTTGCAAATATACTAACAATGTTTTTACTCTGTCTTAATGTCTGCCCAACTTTTCTAAACTCTGCTCCAAGCTCAAATGCATCATCCTTTCATTGTAACCAGATTGACAAGGTCAAGGTTACTTCAAGAATGCCAAGTCATCATTTTTCCACCCTGATAATTGAAGCAAAGAATATGTGGGCAGAGAGATGGTGAAATGGAATTCACTCGGTTGTTGTAAATGATGCAACACACCATCTTATTAACGCAATAAAGGCTCCATGACAGACAGTCTTCACACTCTCAATGTGGCTATAATGAGCATATGAAATTTTCCTCCATTAAATATGGCAGTTGGCTTATCTTTAGTGATAAATAAAAAAAATTCTATGTTAAAAAAATGTTAAAACAGTCTACAAATTTTCTATGTTTCCTCTATGAGCTTTTCGGATTTTGGAGCCTTTTTCCTCTCATTCAAACGAAGAGCAAGTGAATAGCTATCTAGAGGTAGTGCTGAGCAGAGCTTATGAAAACATCTCTAACAGAAGCAAAGCTGTTTACTTCTGATGCAGTAATGTTAAGACAGAGACCTTCATTTTTACTTTTGTTATTTCATTAATGTTGACTAGCTTCTTTGTGGAATTGGTTACGAAAAATAGCTACTCATTCTAAGTTTCATCACTTAGAATCTTAAGAACTGCTGAGAATATTTTCTCAGAAATGTTCAGATCATTAATGACAACAAACATTAGTTTTTAAGCCATATCTAAGTGCTTACAATTCCAATATTTCCTAATGTTGTTTTTAACAAAACATCATCTAATGGTATACTTAATCAAATCTGAACAGTTGTCTCAGACTCACACCTCTCATCTGCCTTTTACCATGACAGCAGAAAAGGAATTCATTATTTTATTTAAAACACCTCGTTTTTCCAAACCTCTTCTTGTATTTACATCCTCACCATGTGAGGCTAACATTTTTTTTTTTGCTGATGAATGGCAAAAAAATAATTAAAAATTAATTTAAATTAATTTAAAAATTAACATATCACAATTTCTGCTTGAAAAAATACCTCATGGATATTCTGATAAATCTGTTTCAACTCTCTAATCATCTCTACCTTGTTATGTGCAACAAGTAGTTGAAATCAAGAGAAAACCCCAAAATGAGAGCGCGTGGGCTAGCCTTTTGAATATTTGCTCTATGCGCAGACAGATCAGGATTTATGCATGGGAAAATGCTGTCTAATTTTTCTCAAGTAGCCTAAGATATCCCTGCTTGTAAGGATATTCTAGAAACATACAAATAATCTTGTTTGAAGCTTTCTACTTTCCAAATCAGACTGCAGAAGTCAGAGTCACATACTGCCATTTGTCTACAGGCATATAGTCTTTATACTTTATAGTATAAGAAAGCGCTTTGCTTTTTTTTGTTTAATGCTATCTTATAACCATACATTACTTTCAACTTTTCAAAGTATTTCCACAAAAATGTGAAAAGTAATTTTTGCCATGAGAGATTTATATTGCCATAGGTATTTGGCTTAAGTATGAAATAAGTTAAAATAAAAAGTAGTGCAAAATAATTTTAAGTGTTTCAAATCTTTTTAACATTACCAGATACATGTGATATAATTCCCGGATCATCTTTCCAGTCCTCACTGTATGCAGTGTGTTCATACAATACTTCATTCTTTGCTATCTAATTTTACTTGAATTCATTCCAAAATGAATACGTGAGCTAGCAAGGATCTGAAATAGAATGACTGGGCTCACTTTTAATTGGGATCACTTTTAATGCTAAAATATTAGCACTGAGTAATTGTCCTAACTTTCACTTAAAGGATAGTACTTTCATGAGAGCAAATATCATGCATATCTTGTTTAAGCACCTCTCCTTTTTATCTATATTCTAAAAAACAAAAAGAATTCAAACCAATGAAATGACTGAAAAAAACATAATAGTAATGATAATGATTTATTAAACATTTCCTATTTTTTAATCTGCTTTCAAAGCACCTAACATACTTTTATGTCATTTCATGCTTAAATTGTATGGAAAAATTCTACAATTGTTCCCACTTTAAAAGTAAGAAAGATAAGACACCATGTCCTCCTTATCCATAATGCAACTTGCCCAAGTGTAAATGGCAAATGTAGCACTTGCTATGACTAAAAAGTCTATAATAGATGGAAATTTCATTTTTGTAACAGGTAAACTTTTTCAAATATTTTAAGTATCAAGGTGTCTAAAAGAACAGAGGAGCAAACTTAGATTGTCCTATACATACCACAGGACGCTGGTATGGAGCACTGTTTTTTGGACTTAGAAGGATTAAGCATATGATCTTAAATAAACTGACTTGATTTCTTAAACCCTCAGTTTTCTTGTCTGACATATTGTTAATATTTACATTAATACGTGAGAATTAAAATGAATTAATAGGCAGGTAAGGACCTAATAGCACCTGACTCGCTTTAGTTATCCAATAGATTTTTTTCTTTCCTGTAGACCCGACGCCTAAATTACGTAATACTTTTGTTGCCACGCCGCACTGAAAATTCCTATCTAATGTATTACAACTTTTTAAGATACTTGTTCTTAAATTTATCACGCCTAAATACCTCATTTTATAATTGAACCCCACTTTAAATTTAGTTTCATATTTCTACTTTCTGTTTCAAAGCTCTCTTTAATATTAAAGCTTTTGTCATATTCAGTAGATGTTCAAATTTCTAACTAACTTAGGAGAAGAATGACTTTTGTCCTTGCTGAATGTCTTTTTTTTCTGTTATATGGTAGAAGTGATTGTTACACTCAAAATCTACTATTGTATTTTAGATGCTACAGAAACTTTCACCTACTTTATCTGCTATGAAAACTTGTTTTATTCTTTCTTCTTGAAATATGAGACTCAATCATTTAGAACCTATCATTGACCAAGAATATGCCATGGAGGCTTCTCAGTCATTTAAAGGGAAATGGAAAATCTCAAATATTTAAATTATAAAGAAAAGTATGTATCTAGATTCAAATGATTTTTCCATATTGACTTTTTTGTTACTTTGTAATATGATTATTCATAGCAATCACTTAGCAACAAGTCTTTTTATCCTTAACTCTTTAAAATCATGGTATTAATTAGTAGGTAATCATCTACCTTCTGAAGAATATTTCAGGTGGAAAATGCAGTAAGTTCTCATAAATAATTGCTTTATCTTAGAAGTATACAAAATATTTGCTAAAGTCATATCTGCAAAGTCAACATGAACTGAGAGGAAACATCAGAATAACTCATGACATAATATGCCAGGATATTTATGTATTTGCATATTTCAAGGTCAAGATATGAATGGCAAATTATTTTAATAGCTACTTCTAATTATTTGAAGATATGTATATATATATATGTATGTATGTATGCATGCATATATTTAACAGCTTCTTGCTACCTCCATTAACTCCATGCAAATAGGCCAAATAATTCAATATTATATTTGGTTTTAAACAATGAGGCATTCAAAATTTATTTTCAGGTTTTTCTTGGTCTTTTGCTATATATCATCACTTCTCCCAATGTGACCATAAGTTTCAACCACATTCTCTCTCATCACATCCAGGAGCTATGACTTATTTTAAACAGAAATAATGACTACTAATGGTACTAATTCTCAACAGGGGGGCAGGAGAGGGGCAAGTCAAAACCCAAAAGGTGCTGATCAAGGAAAAACAGAAGGGTACAAATAATTTGGAAATCCTTACCACCACACAAAATGACCTGAGGATTGATATGCCTTCTTTCCACCATATTGTGCAAACTAAAACCTGACCAGAGACAAGAAAGTGTTAAAGTGAACTGGCTCAATACTGACACTCACTGGCATCTCACTCTAGTGAAGCTACCTTGGAAGATGTTTAAAGAAGTATGGTATTTAAATAAAGGTAGCCTCTACTTGGTTCCAAGTCCCACTATCCACTTTCGGCTGTCTTTCATTTCTCTGGGGTCTGGCCCTGTTACCCAGACACTTTTTTCGCAAGCCCTTATTCACCAACTCTAGGCCTCTGTCAGGTTCATGCTTACTTCCACTCTAGAACTGTTTGTTTGCACATGTTTGTAACACAAGATGACTTTTTAAAGCTGAAAAGACATTGAGAACTTCTTGGATTAATATTTTTCAGAGTTACAAAGAGGGGATCAAAGATTTTCCATGTTCTAAAAGCCTATCTTGTGTATGTCTCATCATTCAATATGTTTTCCTCCTCACCATGACTACCAGTGATGGGTTTTCTCAAAATTAAAATATTTCTTATCCACACTTTCCCTATCATATGATCCCTCCTTGCTCAATCATATTTCTTCCTCTGTGTTATCTTGTGTTTTCTGCTACCAGCAGTGTGAGTTGTCTTTTGCACACAATGCAGTCTACACATGGAATGAGGCTGGTCTGCATTCAGACCTCCATTTGTTCAGACCTCTTTTTCAATTTAGAGAAGCTGAGGAGCATCTGATATCCTCTAAGGAAATAGAAAAATGTCATTTACTCAACAGAAACATAGAATTAAGATACTGATTATGAAACCTGCTTCCATCTCTAATTTTCCTATCACCTGACCTTTTCATATGCATCCGCTACTACCACTCATCACTCATATCTACTTTTGAAGTGGACCTGGTGTGAATGTCTGACGTTTGAAAAGTTTTGAAAGTTTTCTCCCATAGAGCAATGTGAGATCCATTTTGTAGTAAATAGGTTTTTCTCCCATCTTTCCCCAAAACATAACTAGTGGATACACATAGTTCCAATGGCAACTGTTTTGAGATTCAAATAGCTAGTTTCAAAATGAACAGTTTAATTCATATAATCCATTAAAAAGTTTATAGCCAGTAGAATTTATCAGTTTAAAGTTGTCTTCATTACTCGTGTGGTATTTGTGGATGATATTTTAATATAACTGAATTTACTCTCTTGCTCAGTATTGATGGTCAAGTGTTTATATATCAAGATGAGAAAGAGGTAACAATTCATTCTCAAATGTCTGTTAAAGCTCTTTCTTTCTAGCAGGACAAAAAAATATTCTATATAATGTTAAAGCAAGACACAGAGTTAGAAGGTCAAGGTTCTGAACAAAATTGGCCGGGACTACCTGTGTGACCTCAGATTGCTTATTTCAGCTTTTTGCGAGTCATATTCCACATCTAATGAATACCCTCAGTCCTTGTTTGTAAAATGCAGAAAAGTCCTTGAGAAATGCATTATGTGTTGCAGTGCAGAATATGCTTACCATTGAGAAGAATGTACTAAAGAGCTCATCAACCACTTTTTTGTACATAAAATCAACCCATGTTCCTGGAAATATATAGACTGTCAGGACTACAAAGAAAGGATACATCTAATACAATGAAAGGTTTTACTAGCTGAACATTGTGTGTGTAGTTCAGTTCCTGAGGAAGAGACCCTTAGAATTTTTTATCTGACAAATCTATGAAATTCATTTTTCTAGAGTCAAAGAAATTGCTCTCTCAGAAGGCATGTAAAAGAATAGGTTATATATGTATATGCTCTTATTTCATAAAACCTAGGGAAAGCTAATTGTTTCAAGTTGAGGTCAGAAGTAATATGACAAAGGTAAAAGTGTTCATTTGTTTTATAAACCTGCCCAGTATTTGTATACATAATGAATGACCCATTCAAAGTCTATATTTACCAAGCGTTTATGAAACTGGGCCAAATCAACTGAGCAGAGTAATCACCAGGCAATTCAGATGCAGACTGTGAGCACGGCAGAAAAGTGTGGATAGCTAGTTAACTATTGGTAAAATTGCTGACTTTAGTCATCAAGACCAAATGTTAAATATGTGTTTGCTTTGTTAGGGATGAGTCAGGCTGAACAACCATTTAGCAATTGTGGTTGTGGTAATAGAAATGAAAGCAGCTATATGTTGTGACTGACTGGCAAGTGCTCTCACCCTTTCTGAGTCTGAAAAAAAGGAAATGTCCCTATTACTGCTTCCTTTGGCCAAGTAATGTGATCATTTCTAGGGTATGAAAATATGGCAGAAATTTATATGAATTCTTCAAGCATAACAATGTACATTATGTACAAGGTGATGCAAGCTATAGTTAATTAATATTAATACTATTGAACATAAGGAATATGAAAAAGGGTGTGTTGAAAATAAGATATCAACACTATGTAATTAATCATACTTTGATTTAGAGAAGTGCAAAGAAGTGTATCCAAAATTGAAAGACTATAACTCTTGACAGGTCCATTCAGCTCAGCATGCTTGTATTAACAACTATTGTACCTTAGCACTGTGCAACTCATTGTGAAGGAGATGTTTAAGGCAGAAGAATTAACAAGGAAAGACCATTCCTCATGAAAATGAGCAACAACAATAGAGGCAAGCTCATGTACTCCATTGTAATGATTTTAAATCCCCTAAGAATTTAGAAATAATTCAAAATAAAAGTGAAATGAAATTTTTTGATGGTCTATTTTTATATTTGATCATTTGGGAAGCAATATTGTATTATAGAAAATTAAGTACATAATTTTAAGAAAGTTGCTCATTTTGTTTCTGCTTAAGTTTCATTATTTGCAAATTGAAATTAGGTCTAGTAAAAATAAATAATGTTCACTGATTATATGTTTTATTCAGCATTTCAAACCAGACTTAAAAACCAGCTAGGAACCATTTTTTCACTTCCAATGCCTTATCTTTGTGTGTGCCAAAAAAAAAAATTACTGGATCAAAAGGTAAGTTTCTAAACCTAAAGTTACATAACATGTCAGTATGGATTGCCTGAAACCAATGAGGCCTAGAAGCAAAACATAACTCTTAAATTAACAACAAAAAATGAATAAAGCAGTATTTATAATAATTTAGTAATTATACAGTTACTGATAGGTCATCCTTTAAAATGAAAATTGGAAATATCTGTTATGCTCACATTTTTTTGACCTAGTGATTCCACATCTAATTATCTAAGGCACAATATAGGGTATAGGAAAACTATTACTACAAAGTTGTACACTCCATCCTTGATCAATATAGCAAAATACTAGATGCAACTCAAAAGAAATAGAGGTCTGATTAAGGAAATTGATGGAATATCATGAAACTACTAAAACCGATATTTATGGAGATTATAATTAAGGCAACCTAAATGCTCATCCAAGTGAGGAAAGTTGAAAAAAGTGTGGTATTTTCATGGTGATTTATTATATATAGTCACAACGAAAACACAGAGTAAAATAACATATTATGAATTAGTTTCATTGATAAGGTTATTAAAGGAAAACAAGTAGATTTCAAAAGATTACATGTAGTATTCCAAACTTTTATAAATACAGAAATAAAATATATACTTTTTAGGGTCACATATTTTCAATTTTCCCTCATAATAAGTAATATTGTGATATGTATCTTCATATTTCTATTGTTATGAATCCATCTGTTTACTGACAAATATCACTGGAAGCAGAAATTCTGAATTACATATATTACTTTCAATTGCACTTTAGAAAATTCCTACTCATTTTACTCCGGCCAGAATCTATTCAGTCTCAGTCATACTGGACATTTTGCTTCTTTAACTCTTTCATAGCCCAATATCTGATGAGGAAGTAATTTTTCATGGTTATGATGAATGCTAGTAAATAGAATATTTTTATAATATATTTTGATCATTTACATTTCTGATTTTTGAAACATGTCTGTTCATATCCTTTGACTACTTTCCCATTGGATTATTTTTAATTACTAGTTTGGAAGATATCTATATATTAACTTCACCCCTTTCTGTCATGCATAGATATATTTTTCTTCATTCGAAATTTGCTTTTTCACCTGGATCGCGGTACTTTTCCCCATAAAAATGTCTTAAAAAATTTACTTAGATCTTTAAATTTGCATGAGTCTTGATTTAAAGGGCTATAATCTATGTACTTATATTTTCTTCTGGTAGTTTTAAATTTTATTTAAATTATATTTAATCCACTTGGATAATTAATTGTACTTTCAAATGTGGATTAGGGCTTTAAGTTGATTTCTGCCAAGAGGTTGACTGGTTACGGTAACATTCTTTATCACAATGTCCATTTTTATTCATATATTTTAAATACTGTTTCAGTATATGATTCATTCTTATTTGTAGTTTTGTCTGTTTTTTTAAACTTTCTGTTGCTTTATTGATCTCTTGGCAAAACTTCATATTGCTTTGATTTTTGAAGCATTATGATTTGTTTTCAAAGTTAATTAGTTGTATCTCCCTATAGTTATTCTTGTTTTAAATCTTTCTTGACTCATTATCCCATGTTTAGTTTAAGTTGAATTTAAAATCATTTTGCTGATTTCTGGAGAAACATCATAAGAACTTCAGCTATAGTTTTCTTAAATGTATAGATCACCTCAGGGAGAGTTTGCACCTTTAGAAAACAGAACTCTCATTCAAAACATGGAGGTTGTTTCAATATAAGCACATCCTTTTTAACATCTCAGTAAATTTGTGTAACACTTGCATATTTCTTGTGAAATGTATTCCAGTTTTATAAGGGATTTTAGTTGTATGTATTCATTTACTAGTTTGATAGATATTTATTAACACCTTATGTGCCAGACTCTGTGCCAAATCTCATGCTCAAGAAATAGCAATGGCTGGAGTAGCACTGTTCAATAAAAATGTAATGTGGGTACATCTATAGCTTAATATTTTAGTAGCTATAATAATAGAAAATAAAGGAAACATTACATTAATGTTAATTTATTTGCCTAAAATATCAAAAATAGCATTTCAGTTGTAATCAATATACAAATTATCAAGATATTGTTTGTCCTTTTTGTCTATATCTTCAAAATTCAGTTCATATTTTATACTTAGAGCATACTTTAATTTGTACTACTTACATTTTAAGTGCTCAAGGTCACATGTAATTAATGGCTACCATACTGAATAGGACTAGAGTGCCAGACTAGAGACTTTAGGATAGAACAGGAGGGGACGGAAGGGAAGATTTTTATTAAAAGTGAGGCTGGTAGAGTTGTTTCACAGAGAATGATAGATGGATATTAAAAGACAGCCACTAACAAAATAGAAAGAAAGCACTGAGAGGTATGAAATACTTTGGAAGAGGAGTTTACAGAAAAGGATGAGAGAATCATTTAATAAATAAAACAGAAAGAGAGAACATCTGATATTTAAAAGATTAAAAGAGTATTTCAGGGAGGAGGACTATTGTTTCTTCGAGAGATTTGATTAATAGCAAATTGCATCTTCAATGAAGAGTTGAAGATCACCTAAAAACTTACGGGCAAGAAAGAAGTAATGACTGTCATTTTCAGTTGATTATCTAGCAAATTCAGAGTCAGAGAAGAATTTTAATTGTTTAACAACTTCTCATTTTAAATATTTACTTCTCACCTGCAATTCTTATTTAACTGTAAAGTTTTCTATTTCGTTGTGTAATTGAATCGTTCTTTACTCTCTTCTTACATCCCTTATCTATTATAAAATTTATTAATTTATAACTTTAACATCTCTCTCTTTAAGAGGCAGGCAGGCAGGCAGGCAGGAGGCAGGAAAGAAGCAAGAGGAGGTAGAAGTATTTTATTCATTTATTAACTCATCCCTTCCTATCCCAAGCATGAACCTGAATCCTTGGACCTGGTGTGGACTGAGCTCCCAAGCACGAACTTAACACCTGAGCCATTAGAGTGTGCCTAAAATCTCTTCTTACAAGTCATTTCCTGGTGCAAGCCACCATCACCTATTGTGACAGATGATCCGGAAGCATTTTGGAGTGGGCTCCCAAGTTTCCATTCTGTGTTTCACTGTGAGTCAGAGTGAGACTTCTACAAAATGAGTCAGTTCCTATCAGTCCTCTGCTAAAATTCTCAGATAGCTTCCTGTCTCTCTCAGAGTAAAAGGGAAAGCATGTACAGTTTTCCTGCAAGTGCCCCTGAGTCTGACCATCTGCTGCCTCATTCAGCATTTTTACAGCCCTTTCCCCTTCCTAAATTCAGTCATTTTAAGTCTTTGATTCTAAAAGCCCACACCCACATCTGAGCTCCCTTCTTTTCTTTATTCAAATCTTTGCTCAAATACTATTTTACCAAAAAAACAAACAAAAACAACCTTTTCCAGTCTCATAAAAAAGCTTTCCTCTTTCTTTTGTTCTATATATCCTTAGCCAACTTAATTTTTCTATGTAACATTTTTAATTGTACTCCCTTCTCCTTTCTGCTCCCCTCTCCTCCCCTTTCCCTTTTCTCTTCTCTTCCCATCCTCTCCCCTGCCTTCCTCTCCTGTTCTGTCCTATCTTGTCCTTTTTCATTCTATTTAATCTCTCATACCATCTCATCCTAGGAAGACATGGACTTCTTTTTGCTCACTTTGAATCCTCAGAGCCCAGAACAGTGCTGGCTCCTGGCTCTTAGTTAAGTGTGCACTATTTGTTAACTAACTGACTGACTGAATGACTATATGTCTGGATATTTTAGAAATAATCCTAGGTTTTCTAAATCATTGCTGGCATTAAAAGTAAGGTTTCCAATTTTGAAGACTTTCAGAAAGGTATTTTTATCCACAAGAGAATATTTAATGTCATGCTTTGAAAGATTAAATGAAAGGGAATTTGAGTTATGAAGATGGAAATTTAGAATATTACAATTTTAAGAGATTTTTTTCTGATACAACTTCATTGGGATTATTGAGAATGAAAATATTTCTCAAAAAGGTCATACAATATAGAAATGAAAAGGCCAACACTTTTCAGACTTTACAGGAAGATAACCTGACATTGAAAGATAGAATACTTCCTAATTATGGTAACTTAGTATACCCCTCTGTGCCTCAATTTTCCGATCTGAAAAGTAGGGTCATTAATTGTACCTAATTTACAAAGCTGTTTTGAGGATTAAGTGATTTAGCTTGTGTGAGGACTTAAAACACTGCTTTGACAGTGTCTCATAATAATTTACTATTTTGGTTTCTTCAGTAATAGTATTATTGCTTCACAAGAATGTAGGCTGATACATTTTTTGGTTTCTGTTTGTTGATTTTTTTCTCTGCAATATTTCTAAGAAAAAAATCTCTTTTAGGAGAAATCTAGGCAGTGTAAACTGTGTAGGTAGAAAAACTAGATAAGAGAATTGAGGCAGTTTTTAGTTTTTTGCAAAAAACTCCTTATTTTCTCACTTGTGGGATTCAGGAAAACTTTTGGGGTCCTTATATTTTGCAAATGAATGTCTTCTTTCTCCATTTCACTCAACATACATAGGTGGACAAGGGATAATAAGATGGATTCAGAAAGGGACTCCTGAATAGGATATTCTGTGAGCAAGCTGTCTGTGTCCAGAGAAACGTTATTTAGGGAAAGATGAAATTAAAACAGTGAGACAGAGTGGAGACAGTCCAAATACACAAATCCTAGATTTTAAAAAAATTATAAAAAGTCAGGTGTTTAAATATTTGCCTTCCTCAGGTAAATTCAAACTATTCAGCTATACCTTTTTATCTAGAACATAACTGCAATGGTAAATTTTTTAGCTTCCAAAACACTTGTGAAGTTCTATATATTACATCTGATAAATCCACTGGAATGATGATACTAACAGTGATAATGGATGTCAAGATATGTTGTTTAATTATTTTCATCACCTGTGTTTATATGTATTTATCATCCTATTTGTAACCTTGAAATAATTAGGTCTTCCATTCTCTTAGTAATTCCCCAAAGAGCCAAGAATAGTTCTCAAGAAACAACATTTAATGGTGGTGATATAATAATCAAACCATTATTAATAATGTCCACCATGCTTTTCCTCAAATATTACTGCTTTTGAAAAATACAATCTGTTATTTAAAAGTAAATTTTAACAAGCATAAGACTACTGTACCATAGGTAAAACATTTGACATAATTCTTTGAACACAACTGAAAGTTGATTTCTCTTGCCATGATCTGAGGCAAATTTATTAGCTCTTCATTGCCTCAGTGTCTGAGACTAAAATCCATGCTCAAGACTTGATATTCAATTTAACCAAGGAAAATATTCACTTTAAGGATAGAAAATATAAAGAAGAATTATATGAAGTTATTTTCCCCCAACTCTGCCCCAGGGTTTTATAGTCTCGTCAGAGAGCAAGCCATACCAAAGGGAAATGGCATCTAATGAAAAGCTGAAACAACAGCACTGAGAGAGCCAGAAGATCAGAAAGGGACTCATCACTTCGTTATTTTCTTTGGGAGAAGATGGGCCTGAACTCCAAAAGGTTTAGAGTTGAAAGATGAACATTCGAGAAAAAAATGGTTAAAAATCTGGCTTTGGGAGCCATATTTTTTTCCCATGGCCAGACACATTTACAGATGATCTTTTACATTGAAACAGGATCTCACCCAACTTTGTAACCTTCATTGCCCCCTAATCTACTCAAATGTGGCCTCAGTCTTTATACACAATGGTTCAAAAGATCAGTTTGAGACAAATTTTATAGGATTGTGCATAAAAATGTTTCTGTATTTTTTTAAATACTGAAGGGTTTTGATTTTGCAGGGAGAAAATATTAAGCAGGGAGAGAATTAAAATATATCAACATCATAATAGAATCTAGTATTTTTTATTTTGTCACTTACACCCAGAGGAAAGACACTATGTACCACATTTTTACCTGCCCACTTCCTTCTTTTCTGTGTAAATATTAACACATAAAATATCCAAAGTTAAAGTAACTGTATGAATATAAGTTAGAATAAAAAATATACTAAGTAAAATGGAGGCGACTGTTTCTATAATTCATATATCTGTCATTTTTCTGACAAGAAACTAAACAACTACCACCGGCTACCACACATAATTATTTACAAGACATAATCTGGAGGGAAGCAATAGATTCAAAGAGACAGGGGACGAGAGAAGATAATTCTTTTAGATCCCAGTTTTATTTTAATATGTATCATCCTATAAAAATCCTGCATCTTAACTTTAAAAGAAAGGTATTGATCCAAGAATTGGAGGGGAGTGGGGGTAAAGAAAGAGGAAGATGCAGGGACTGGGAGAAGTTTATAGCCAGAGTTGATATTGTGTGAAAATTTAGAGTGCATACCTAGCATGTTTTGTGCTTTCTTTCTTCCAGAGAGGAAATGACACTTTAGATTCCCTGGGATGCTGGAACCACATGCAAAAAAGGATGGGCAAATTTGTCATTCAGAATTTATGAAGGATATTTTTTCTTCTCACTGACTAAAAAGAACAAATCAAACACTAGGTTTCCAATTCTGAAAATTAGTAGACTCTGGAGAGCCAATTAAACATTATTCCCCTATCTCGACTCTGTTTTAACATCCTTCTTTATTGCACACTGTTTCTTTCGCTCACAAGGCAGGTAGATGGTGTTATCAGGCTAATTTGGGGACAGTTATCATTATAATGTAATTTTTTGCAATTATGTGGCAGACCAGGTGGCAGGACAGCATGGCTTTGCATTGCCAAGGTGCAAAACAAATTCAGTGTTCAATCAACCCGAGAGAGAAAGGACAATTCTCATTTGCATAAACATGTAGCCACGGAAACGAGATGCACAGAGGTATAAGGGGAGAGAGACCTATTTTACATGATGTGCATAGAATATTTGACAGTTTAGATTGGAGGCGTCATTGATGTGGGTTGGAATGGTACGGTTGGTTGCCATGGATATGGTTTTCCCTACTGGCAGTGCAGAGATTGGCAGGGATGGATGCTGGAAAAAAAAAAAAAAACGCCCAAACCACTGCAACACTCTGGCAGCCTCATTCTTTTCTTTTGTTGAAAAGCTATGTATCCTTTCTGCACTAATGACAGCTCATCAAGTATGCAGTGTAATCTAGAAACACTGATATTTCTGTAATAAATCATTCATGTATAATATATATGTATTTATACATTCTATGCACATATATATGTGGCGAGCTACATGTATATATTTGGAATAACACTTATGCAGATTAATAAAAGATTAGAATCAGGTAAATATTTCCCTTTTTGCTGCTTTTGTATTTAGTATTAATTTGGGAAATTCTTAGATAAGAGATTTTATTAAATAAACAATGTATAAGCTGTTTCTAGATTACTAAATTATCATCTAATTTAGGAAAAGAGAATTGCAGTTTCTTGGTGGAGATAATGCAAACAATGAAGGGAAGAGGAGTGGTTCTTCCCCACGGGCTAGTCTCTGATGATCTGACCCCCGCAGCCACCAAATCGCTGTAATATCATTGTACAAATGGCGTTTGTCCATGAGAAACCAGGTAGCTTCTAGTTTATTTAGAGGTTCTAGCACAATATTTAGCATAGTATAAATCCAAATAAGTTAATAATTCTGTTTTTGTAGAATAGCTGAAGGCATTTACTTTTTATCTCTAAATGCTCACCCATTATTCGGTTTTCATCCAGTTAGTCTAGAATCTTGCTTTTATTCAAAGGATGGCAGGATGTCTTTTGTCTTTAAGAATTCATTCAGTAACATATAACGTGAGTAAAGTTTAAAGGAGCAAAGCTTTCAGTTACCCAATCCTGCAGGCTGAGAAGCGAGATCTTTGTTTCCACTAAGGCAGCTTTGCACTCGGCCATGCTCCCGAGGTTCGAATTCTGGTAGACAAGTTCTTATGACCTTGTGAATTTCCCCTCTGCTCCTTCCAGACTGTGAAGGAATGTTGAGTGGCGTGGCATTTTCTAAATTGTCTGCCCATGGAACACAGAAACTGAGGAAAGAGTTGGAAACAGGAATTATGCAATCAAAACACCAGCCTCACTTTTAACATGACCACATCATTGAGCCTTAATAATTGACTTTGCTGTCCATGCAGCCACAATTTGATGAAAAAGTAGCAGTCAACTAGTCTATATTTGGATTAAGATTTCAGAGAATGTGTAACTGAAAGAACAACTAAAATATTATTTAATCTTTTAAGAGAAGGTCTTTGAAATGGTCAAAATGAATGAAGTGTGCATTGATATTATATATTTTCTTTATTTTAGATGAAGATTTATTATTTATCAATAAAGAATAAAGAAAAGAAAGCACTGGTTACTTTTGCTATTTCACTTTTTTACACGAAGCATACTTGCAGGTCAGTTCCTGCAATAACTCCAGCCTTACTCCACCTTCCCTCCACACACGTCATCATTTGCAACTTTCTCTAGAAGCTTCTCAACAATTGCTGCTTTCCTTTCTATAATAAACTAGTTAGAGGCCACTATCTTAAGATGAAAACCAGCAGTAATCAGATTGTTTATTTTATTATCCTTATTTCCTAGTTAGCTTTTGTCTGTGGTTCTTAGAATGATGTGTCTTTTTGATTCCCGAAATCAATTTATGTTGTGCATGTCAATATTAATAAATATTTGTTGTGAAAGAGTTATTAATTACTTTGATCTCTACATTTCATTGCTGTCTAAGTTTAAAAAAATAAAATAGAACCTCAGAGTTATATCCAGATAATAAGTTTATAAGATCTATGTGTAAACAATGGCTTCAGAATGATTAAAAAGTGAATGAGTACAAATTCAATGTTGTGAATTAACATAATGCACAGGATCAAGTTGGTTTTACACATCATTTCAACACATGTGAATATCCCGGTCCAGGCACTCCTCTTGCCTATACTTTATTGTTTCATGTACTTTGCTTTCTTTATTTTGTATAACACCTTGCAATTTTTCCCTATTTTTTCCCACTTCTATGCTTCCTGTTTGTGTACCACTCCTTTATTTGTAATTGAGATAAAAGATAGTGTATTGATGAAATTCAGGTGATTCTAGAGCATGTTTGTAATTGCCCAAATCTCTTGGAGAGATGCTTGCTAGATCTTAGCATGTTCTTTTATCTTATATAAAATATTTAGTTGCTACAACTCCGAACTCCTCCCACATAATTGTATAGTGAACATCAAGCACTGGTATGCATCATGCACTGAAATAAAAGTGTTAAAAATCCTGATTCTATTTCAAAGACACAAAATTGCTTGCTCATCATTAGAAATCAATTCTTAGTCCTATGGGAATAAAGAAATATGAATGTGGTTATTTTATGAGCGAAGATCTGATTATTTCATGCTGTGAGTGTGATTCTTCAATGGTCAGGAAGGGAGTTTTGGAAAGGTCTACATTTTTGGGGCAAGTGTGTACTTGCCTCAGTCTCACTCATAAACCTGGAGACAGTCACATGCACTGGGCCTTAAATGTGTTCATTTCAAATCAGGCCTGACTCGCATACTAAATTTTCAGGATTAGCGTCTCCATATCTTTATCATTGCATATGCAGATTGATTCATTTTCAACCTCTACTAACTGATTCAATAGTATATCGTTTTAATGATTTTTGTTAAACATATTGTCTCACTTTTATGTTGTTAGGACATTTAATGCTATCAGTTTTACTCCCTTTCATGAAGAAAAAATGTGAATTTCATAAATGATGTCATAGATTCATTTTTCCCCCTGCAAGTAGATGTTTTCCTTGTTTCTCATACTCATTCAAGATATAGGCAGTATTTCTTCCTTGAAGGAGAATAAGGCAGGAAACTGATTATTTGTTGTGATCAGGCTTATTAAAGTAGAGACAGAAAACCAGAATTCATTTCCTACATCTGTCATTAGGGTGATTAAAAGGGGGAGGATTTCTTTTGCTTGTCTCACTTTCCTCATTTATAAAATGACACCCTCTGATCTTCATAAGCACATTTGACACAGCTGAAAATAGTAAGTCAGGATTTCCAAATTCTTTGTGATGAGGAACAGTGATTGGCTTTCCTTATGTATTCTGACTACAGCTTCAGGTGGGACAGGTGCTCAGCTGACCACGATGAAGCTGGTTTCTGACACAGGTAATGAAAGGACAGGTCAGGCTATGACATCTGATAACAAGCGTTGCTGATTTGGACTGGATGTTAGTCAATATGACTTTAAGAGGTAATGTTGCTTTATGATCAATTTATTGAAAACACTTAATTGTGTTTGTTTTACATGTTCTTGTAGAAAGAATTGCCTGTGCTGATATGCACTTTATACCTCAGCTTCTTCATCTCTAATTGAAATTAAAGATGCTTTTGTTCTCTATTTAAATCTATCCTCTTTCTTGGGACGGCATACTCAGTGACGTCGTAAACATAAGGAAGCTATTTTTTAGGTAAGAGTTACAGAAATTTCTGATATAGCTTGCATCTCGTTAAGGTGGCATTACTTTCATGCAATACAATTATTCAGGTATTAAATTTTTACTTATAAACTTGTCTATCTACCACCTACTTAACATGACCCCACATCTCGGCCATCAATTTTGTTTTCCTTTTAGGCTACTTCTAAATAATTACTAGGAAAGAAATATTTTTAGACCTCAGAATTATTGGTTAGTGTTTATCTAGTTAAGAGAAAGCACTTTCATTCAGGACTAACGTCAAATTTTTATTTTTCTGGCCTTCAAAATGCCACATGTCATTTTCTCATTGTATCCCTGTTCCACGTCACCCATGATGACATCAAACCATGTGCCAATATGAACTTACACTTATCCAGTCGGCTCAATAGGATGATGCCCTTCACCATGCAAATTAAATCTGAACCCAGTGTCACTGCTCCTAAGCTGCTATTCATCAGTTTTCTCATGTTGTCATGTAGCCATGCTGTGGCTTTTTCTAATGTCCTTATCTGTGTCATTAATTTTACCTTCTGATGTAGTAGCACTGAATGATATGATTTACAACTTAATAAAATGAGTTTTTAAAACATTAGATAAACTAGTAAATCAATTTTTTGTAAGAGTCAGCAGTCTAGAGTTTTGAAGGCAGACTTAATTTACCTCCTTTGCCTGATTTCATCTCAGGTGAACTGAATGGCAAAAAACAATACAGCAAACAATGCAGTCATGCATAATACATAGCAGTTGAATCCAGTTTTAGTGGTTCTCCTAATGGTATCCAGATGGAGACAGGGTGGGAGTAGAAGCGTTGATAGGTGTTTTGAGACATCTCCTTGACTTTGACATCTCACTTCCTTACTTTTTTTAACCCTTGCACTTGAAGATAAAATTGATTTCTGTGGGTACAAAGATTTTTGGGAAAGATGATTATTTTTCACTGCTTGGAATGCCAACTTTTTAGAAGATGTACTCAGTTGAAGGAGAGTC
Organism: Solenodon paradoxus; assembly: GCA_004363575.1. Taxonomy (NCBI): domain Eukaryota; kingdom Metazoa; phylum Chordata; class Mammalia; order Eulipotyphla; family Solenodontidae; genus Solenodon; species Solenodon paradoxus. The sequence continues at coordinate 129,029 of RJWH01000380.1, forward strand.
TAGCACAGCAAAGGATATTGATTAATAATTGGATCCAGTTTTCTGCCTTTAGGCAGGTAATTAGCCAAAGCACCTAAGACAAATATCTAAAACAATCAAAAAAGATACCTATCATATAAGTGGAGAAAGAAACAATTTGCTCTCCCTGCTCACCAAGGTGCCTATTAAAGGGACTAAGGCAGCCCTAATTATCACCCAAATGTGTATTTACTATGGTAATCCAACTTCTATAATGGGCTACTGGTACGTTCCAGAGTAACAAGTAGAATTTAGTCTATTACAAACTGTTGTATTTTTAAATTAAGTATGGGCTTGGCAGGTTGTTATTAATTAACTCACAAAATTCAATATAAGCTCTCCATGTCGTTTTAAAGCATGTTGTGTATATCTGTAGAATCTACTGCCAAAAATCTAAAGAAACAGACTAACAAAAAAATTGAAATAGTAGAAGTAAGAGTATCCTATATCTTCACACCCCTACTTACCACCTCAGCCTCCCTCAAATGAGTGTTAAGTAAAATTTCCAGACTTTAAAAAAAAACTTTTCCTTTTTTAATTTCGAAATGCCTATGTAAAACAGACTAAAATCAAATAAGAACTTGCAGTGTGGGTGGAAATTGAGAAAAGCAACACATGAACTTCACGGTAAACAAGGGTATGTTACTGTTATTCTTTTAGTGACAAATAATGGCAACTGTACTTGTGAGAATCAGGTGCCAGCAAGAACAGATACAGGCAGCATTGTAAATACCCCTGAGGGATGTTGACCTCACTTCCCTGCACTTCAGCCTCTTACACATGAATTAAAGTTTGGATAGCTTCTAGAGTCACAATTTCAATGTTATTCTGCATTGTCAAACTCAAACAATTCTGCACTCATTAAGTGACCCAATATTTCATTGGTGATGAAATAAATAACAAAACTGTTTCCAATTAATGGTGCATCTGCCCTGGAATTTTTCTGGCATTTGAATTTCCTGCAATGTATAAAAAGAGTACATAACATATGTATCACAGGTGAAAGCTCTGTTAAAATTTAAAGATTTACATCTAATTAGTACTTTCATAATTATATACAAGAAATATCTATATTCATTGACTCAGATAGGCAAAGGCTTATTGGATGTAAGATCTAAGTTTACAAAATCACACAAAAAAGATGTATTCAAAGTAAACAGATTATCTCATCAAATCTTGAAACATTAAAATTGAATAGCCATGAAAAGTTTAAAAACATTTTAGCATATGTCATTATACCAGAAAGTATTTTATTGCCTTCCATATTCAACAGGTGCTCCATTTTTCGGTCAATATGAAAGCGTGGAGCATGATTCATATACCCAGGTAGTTGCAATCTAGTTGGGAGGGAATATCAAACAGATAAAACAATAATAAAAAAATGAGTTTATGAGTATATGCTAAATTGTATAGATATATTGGTTTGCTGTTACTCTTTTTATTGTGAGTGATCTAATAAGTTATGCAAAATAATAGAAATGCAAGATTGGAAATTAGGATATCTTGAAGTATGTAACTCAAGACATTAATCATAAAGAGTATTCTTTATCATGTGACTTTTGAGATTTTAAAAACTGTATATTACATCCCTACTATTGGGTGTTAGTAATGATCTTAATATAATGAAGGCTCTAGACATCATGTAATATTCTGTATAATTTTGTTTAATCCTATATTTTCCAAATGTAATTAACCATACAAGCCTTGATTACTCAGCATTTATATTCCTCCAAAACACACTAAAAAATGCTGCATTTGGTAAATCCATAAATAAATCACAGAACTATAATGTAGTAGTAACTAAAAATAAGAAAGCCAGGAAAATGTCTGCTTTCATAAGGATAAATTTCAAGGTGACTATCAGGATGTTGGTTGGCATAAAATTTGACTGATGGACCCTGGTTCATCTAATATGACTCTTATGGGCATTTGTTATGATCTTAGGAATTCAGTCTAATATTGAGACTAATATTTTTGGTGTTTTTTTTACATAATCACAACAATGTAAACATGCAAGAAAAAAATTACTGTAAAAATAGTCATTGATGATAGTCATTGATTTAACTAAAGGCTGCCTCAGCAACATCATTTCCCTTACCCATGTAGGTGCTAACACAAGGTGTTAGCTGATGATGGGCTTGCTGTAATGATAAGAACTTAGTTCAGCTTATAAAATGTTTTGATTATAAACAGGCACTGACTAATCAGAGAGCTTTGGTCAAGGCCCCATTATGTCCTCTTCAGGGTAAATTATATTATTTAAAGAGTTAATCTTGGAAAGAAAGCAAACACCGTCATCTTATGTATATAAGTTTTTCCACCTGTAGTATAAAATATTTCATGAAAGCTAGTAATGGTGCTATCACTATTTCAACCAAAATAATTGACTCACGTCATTTTATGTCAAGCCCCACCAACTGCTGGATCTCAAAGTTTTAGTACTATGCAGTTAGCCTAATTTTAAAATGTCTTGTGTCATAAGGTTCCTTGGGACACATTGACAGAGGGGATTGAGAAATAAGTTGCTCATGAAGAATGGCATTATTCTTATTTTTTTATTAGAACTATTCACTGATGGTCTCCATTGTGAACCCTTAACTGGGAGCAGTGCTTCCCAGACTTTCATGTACAAACACATGACTCGGTGAGTCTTGTTAGAATGAATATTCCAATTCATGAAGCTAAGAATTGGCCTCCGGTTGTGCACTTTTAATAAACTTTCAGGTGATACTGGTCCCTGAACCACTCTTAAGTAGCACAATCATAGGACAAAGTCATCCTCTTCTGCTCTGGGAGCTTATTGGTTTTTAACTGTCCATGACATCCGGTACAGGGATACCAATGGCAGAGCATTTGGGTCAAGAATGTCCTTCTATTTATGTATTATCCCTCTCTCTAAAAATTCTAGTCATTGGGACATCCAGAGCCACGCTTATCTTGATGTGTAGTTTGGTTCTTCAAATAAACTATTGATAATTCACTTATTTTCAATATTTTAGAAAAGAACAAGAAGTTATTTGTAGAAAATTGCTGATCAGTCACCCCTTTTAAAAGAAAGCCTGGATAGATATACTGCCCTGGCTCGGGCCGTATAGCCTAAAGCCAACAGACCCTTGCAGAGACATAGTTGAGAGAGTGTTTGTGGCTGTGTGGGTTTTAAATCTCTGCGTGTGCGCAGGACACTCCTGGGATTGGTTGGAATATGGCGAGGGCAGTCTTCAGGGAATGACCACTTCATTTTACTTCTAATGAGGCGGCAATGCCAAGCTGCTGTGGATTTTACCCAAGGTGTTGTGTAGGCATTTTTTAATGAAGTCTCAGACATATTTTGCATGCTTTTACCCAGCAGCCTAACTACGCTTCAAAGTTTCCATCTTTTGATTGATCTTGCTCATCTTGTTTGGGGGCGAGAGGATGGGGGAAAGCTTCTGTAGCTGTTTGGAGGCAGATCCCACAAGAAAGCAATAAACTTCCGAACTGAATGAAAATCTAATTTGTGCACCCTAACTCTTTTTGGTAGTGTTAATTTTTTTTTTTCATTCTCTGTGTGCACTTCCAGGGCCATGACTTCCTTTTCGTCGGACCACTCATTAACCATAGCCCACAGCAGTTCATTTCCTGCTTTTCCCTCCCACTACTTCACTTTATTTGTTTAGCTGACAGGCTTTTGAAGCAAACCGTCTAAAGCCTGCAAGAATTCCTGGCTTTTTTCCTCCTTCATTCTTGTTATTATTAGGAATATGGACAAGGTGCTAGTATGTGTATTCCATCTGAAAACTGTGCCGGAGTTTCTCTCTCTTGGGAAAGAACCAAATTGCTTCATAATCGTTATGGACCCAATTCTGTAACTATTCGTAGACAAAATTCTTGTTAGTGCCAAGGGGAGTTTTGCCCTCATTTAAGGTTACAAGATCAAGTGGTGAAAGTATTTATAGTCACCTCACACTCCCCCCAAAATATAAGTTAAATAGCTATGAGAAGAAAATTATTGAATGTGCTGTAGGTGCTTTCTTTTCACTAGAACAATTCTTCCTAAGATAAGTCAATGAAAAGACAAAGAAAAAGAGAAAATTAAAATTAACTGCTGACTAGTGTTTTAGCTAGCAGTTACCTTCTTTTTCACTTTTCATATTTCGAAGTACATTTGAAGGAGACATTGGTTTCACTTACATATAGTATATATAGAGAAGCCAAGTAAACAAATGCACCCAATCAAACAAAAGGAGACTTTTAGCCAATAAAATCATATTAGTGGTTACAGGAAGAGAAGGGAGAGGAGTGGACAAATTGGGTAAAGGGAACCAGTTGAACAGTGAAGGAAGAACTGAAGTGGTGGTAAACTTAATTCTTATTTACAGATGTTGATTTATAATGATGCACACCTTAAGTCTGTAGAAAATGTTACAAGGCAATGTTCCTTTAGTGCAATTAATTAAATAAATTAAATAAATGTACTTATTAAGGAAAAAAAAGTACATTTTACTTACAAGGCTGGATGAAAAAAATTGCTGGCTCTTCTTTCTTAGAATGCATATTCTAACCATTTATTCCTCAAATAAAAGCTAAAAATGTTACCAGACACTTCAAAGGTCAGTCACATCCAAACAATATTGTCTTTCAAAAACTGTGCTGACATTGGCCTTGTCAGTGCCCAGTTTGCTCTGCAGTCCTACTTAAGTGTTTCCATGTTCTCCTCCCAACACTTCACCTTCAAAATATGATCACAGAATAGTGGGCAAATTAGAGAACTTCAAGTCAGAACTTTGGTATATTCTAGTTTTGTAAACTATCCCTCTGGTGGAAAGGGCTTGACCTTCTTGAACTTAATTACTTCATATATAACGAGTGGGGTGGATTAGTTATTCTCAGGATTCTTTTGGATTAAATACACGATGAGTATAGGTTATAAATTCTACATAAATATTTAAATGTATCTACAGAATGGACAAGCTGAAAAGAGAAAAACCAGTAAGCGTATTGCATTTTCCCTTTCCTAGACAACTCTATAGAACTGTTGTGATCTTTTCTCTTAATTAAATAGGTAGTTCTACAGCAAGAGGCGAGACTTTGAATTCAGACAGATTTTATTGGGTTGCTGGTTCTTTAAGGTGACTTTAGGTAAGTTGCTTAATCTCAAAATAGAAATTTATAATTGGCTCATCAGTAAAATTGGAATATTAAAATCTATCTTGTTAAAAGAATAAAGCAAGTTAAGATTTCCCATGCCAGACACATAACAGCCCAACAAATGGTAGCTTTTCTGACTATACATTATGTCTTAGGTGGCGTAGGCGGTAGTAAAAAAATTTGGTTTAAGCAGAAAATGTGAATTCTAGTTTTAGTTCTCCCACAACTAAACTGAATGATAATTTTCTCATTTATTAAATGAAGTGTTCAACAAAAAGATCTTTAGCTCTTCTTCTAGCCTTAATGTTATACAATTTTAATATATGTGAAGACAGCATTGAGTCTCTTTGTCACTCAAAATTTAGACAAGCACTTTTGTAAAGATTTTATAATCCTGATTATTTTCAATATTTATTACAACAGCATTTATTTATCTATGACTTTCCTAATATATATTCAACCTTTTTTTTTTTGTGTGTCTACATTAGTGGTACTTAGAATTAATGTAGATTTTCGAAGGGCAGAAAAATTGATCCACATTTGAAAACTAAGTCCATGAATTTTATAACAAGATATTTAAAATATTAAAATATAAATATTTTAGTTTTTAATATTCAAATAAGTCCTTAGCAATCTGATTTAGGAAAAAAAACAAAAAGAAAAGAATATAGAAAAGGTCATACTAGAGTAATAATTACTTAAACACACAGTATTTCCCTTGAGTTTTAATGTGAAGTATGTTCCTTTCTGATTCAAAATAAACCTAGAACAAGAAACATAACTGGCAGAATTTTCTGTATTGCAAATTAATTTCAATTTATATTTTCAGGTTCAAACTATTTTTCACTCTAAGGTTTCCATTAGGATCAAATATTAATTTGATAGTTGAATGAATTTCATAAAATGAGAACCTGATTGACAACCCTTTATGTATTAGCTATTGATCAATAAGTTCTTTGATATAAACACAACAAATCTCTTTAAGTTGTAGACCCTAAATACCGGGAGTCACTCAAAAATATCTATACTTCTGTAGTTGAATTTTACAGGCACAAAGAAGTCTTGGTTAAAATTATTTTTTTTTTTTGAAAAATTGAAGTTAATTTTGTATTTGAAGCCACCAAACTAGCAATGGCAGGTAATGGTTCGAATCTATTTGCTAGCAAAAATTTCTCTCCCCAAAATGATCCCGTGAAATTCATATTCATTTTAGAGGAAAAAAAATGGATGTTAAATTGTCAATGAATTTTTCAAATGGATATGGATAAAAATGTTGATAGAGCACCTGATCATAAAGACATAAAATTTGAAATGTAATATATTGCGTGATGAACCTATATACATATTCTTAAAGACCTCTTGAACCATCATTAACTCCTATTACTGTTGATTTTCATTTAAATAAAGGTTGCAAACTGCAATGCCTTCAGAGCCTAAGCAAGTATTGTAAATGTAGGAAGGAGTCAGAAATTAAATAGCTGAGAGGTGTTAGGAACTGTGATTTACAGGACAGTATAGGCCTCATCTAAAACTATTCAAATCATATTAAAAAGAAAATAAAAAATCATGATAACCAAATTAAACCCATGATTCTTCTAAACCAATAAGAAAGTCTAATTCACACAAGATATTTGGATTTATATTCCTGCTTTAAACAAAAGATATAGAGAAGTTGAGGATGGACTAGGATTAAGTGCAAAATTAATTGAATTTAGGCATTCAGAAGTCAGAAAACAGTTATTTTAGAATTCAAATTTCAGATTCAAGGCATTTCCTCAGTTTTTCAGGAAGGAAAACAGAATCAAAAGACTAAGAAATATGCTCTTGTAATCTTTGACTCTAATAATGAAAATTCCATAACTGTGGTTGAAAACTTGGAAACCAGTGACTCCTGAAACAGGATTATCAGCTTCAAGCTCCTTCAACTTTCCTCTCGTAAAAGGAGGAAAAAAATGGAAGAAGAAGAAGAAGGGAAAAAGAAATAAAGAAAGGAAGAAGAAAGATCAGAGGTTTTTTCTGGCACAAGAGTTTATAAATTAGACTGAGAAAAATATATCAATTAGCTTTCTGAGCTAGTGGGAGAAAGTGGTCAAATGTTTCTCCTATCTCAATAGCCATTATCCAATTTATCAGCTTATTTTTAATTTCAGAAAAGTGGAATTATTTGCCTATATATCCAGTTGATCACCAAGTACTAATAAGAAGACTGACAAACCTTACCCCATGGCTTCCCTGCCTGACCCTACGGGGAGGGTGTGATTGGCTTAGGGCTTCTATTTACTGGCATCTTGCAGTCATGATTCTTAAATGTGAGGCTGTCTTATTTGCAATTTTCATGTCTTCTTCGGGCTTTGTGTAACTATATTTTAGGGGTATGGGTACCAAAGAGCGTTAAGTCTCTACATTACGAGACAATCTAGAAATGGCAGTCTTCAGATGCTGGTTCTACCTCTTCCTAGATCTGTGTCCTTAGGAAATGTACTCAACCACCTAGAGTCACAATATCTTTATTTGCAAAATGGCTTTGAGCACAGTTTTCTATTAAGGTGATGACATGGCTAACTGCACTAATAATGTGTGTGAAGTATCTAAAACAACTGTGACACATTGGAAGTGAATGCTAGTAAACATATGTTCCTTTTCACACTCCTTCTTACCAATAATTATAGCAAATCAACTTCAAGACTTTCAAAATAATATCTCTTATTGCTACATTGGTTCAACTGCTCCTTCTAGCTGGAAATAAAAACCCTTAGGCAAAGAAAATATAAATCAATGCCTGAGTGGAATTTGAGAATTCAGTAGCCAGTCAGGGACAAGGGGAACAGCTCTTCCAAACCTGAAGAGCATAAAAGAATATACTTCTTGATGGTAGATACAGAAGCTTTTTTAAAGAGCAGTCATGCTTTCTGAAAGAAAACCAAAGGCAAGTTTCTCAGTATGGTTAAGAGAAACAAGATAGTCCCATTGAAAGAATTTCTATTCAGGTTGAATTGCCAACTAACACAGGTTTGCTTCTGGTCACTAATCATAAAGCTGTGCCTAAAATATACTTAATGCATTCAAGAGCAATCAGCAAGAGCCTTATTATTTAAATTTCATGATCAAAAGTACCCAAGGACCCTTGCTCCCCAGTCAAGTGAGTAAGAGCTGGCAAATTACCAAAATCTAAATTTAATAAAATTGTATTAGCCACCTTCCAAGGTGTCATCTCAGAGTAATGCTGAGATCAAAACCCTGATTTGAACATGTCAAACCAATTGCAAGATGCCAGGTGTCTTTCCAGTTGAAGAGAAACTACTAAAATAAGTTTTGTGTAGCTTTGCTGATAAAGGAAAAGCACTTGACTTCTATCAGTCAAGACAAAGGATATCCTTCTTGTCTAATTGCCGGTTAGATCTGGGCTATATTTTGTGTTTGTTATAATCACTAACACAAAGCAGTCAAAACACAATAAATGTTTTAGACCATTATTCTATTCTATGAATTAAGCAAAATCTTTAAGAACAATGCCCTTATAGCTAAGATGAAGATGATAACATCATCCATTATAAAACACTCTACAAACATGATGTTTATTTAACAAAAATTTGTATATACACATTCCATGTGACCAGCACATTTTCATGTTCCTGGGACAAATTCAGAATAAAAAAGAAATAAATCCGTGTTCTTATGTAACTCACATTCTAGCAAAAGAGACAGACAACAAGCAATAGATGTCTAAAAAAAATATATAGGTAAATGTCACCATATGGTACAAGGGATCAGTATAATGAAAAAAGAGAGTGGAGCCAGATGAAGGAACTTACAAATGTGGGCTGGGGAAGGAATTACAAAATGAACCAGGGATATCAGGTTAGGGTTAGTCTCTGTGAAAAAAGACTGAAAGGTGTTGAGGGAGTTGGACTCAGATATCTGTGGGAGAGCTATGCAGATCAAAAGAACAGCCCCAAAGAAAAAGCACAGTTTATGTGGGGCAGGGGGTGCAGAAGAAGTGTAGGGGTGAGTAAGTGAAAGGAGGAGTGGACATAGGTGGAGTCATCGAGGTACTATGATCAAGATCATATAAAGCCTTGTAGACCATTGTAAATTAGGCTTTTACTCTGAATTTAAAAGGAAGTCATTACCAGGTTTGAACAGAGGAGTGACATGCTCTGACTTTATTTTGAAGAATTGTTTCTGCGGACTGTAATAACAATAGATTGTAGGAGTACAAGATGTCTGCTACACATCCAATGAAAGGTGTTATATGAAGGTGTTAGATGAATCTGGAGATCAGAAAAGAAGTCAAAGATATAAATTTTGAAACTATCGTAATTAAATCATAAAAATAAACAAAGTCACTGGGGAAATGAAAAAGACAAGGAAGAGACCTAAAAAGTAGATCGTGGAAAACGGACATCTACTTTGTTAGAGATATGAGCAGGAGCTATCAGAGGAGGCTGAGAAGAAATAGCTCGTGACATAGAAAGAAAAGCAGGAGAAAGTGGTGTACTGGAAGTTAAATGAAGACACTTTCAAGGAGAAAGAATGAACTGTGTCAAATGCTAATTGATAAATCAATTGAGATAAGAACTAAAATTGACCATTGCATTTAGCAGACTATCAGTAGCAAGTAATAAATAATAGTTTGAAAAATAAAAACATGTTCCTAATCTCGAGCTCTAGATGCTTGAGGATTGTGAGAGAAAAATAGTAAGCAAATAACAAAACCTGAGAGGCAGTGTAGGAAAAGCTGGTTTTCCAGCAGAGTAAAAATAAATAAATAAATAAAGGTGAAGGAGGTGTTCAGACAAGGCGAGGAGCTGGGTAATTTTGTGGACTAACGATATTGAATTCCCAAGGGCAGAGCGGATGAATTTCATAAATTTGTGAGAGTGAAGGGGAAGGGAATGTATCAGAATGTAGCAGCTGAACAATGCTCTATGCAAATGAAAATGACAGATAAGAAGGTCTGCTGTGATCCTGAACTTCTTTTGATGACAGATATAAACAAGGATAATAGGAATTAAATGATTAATCCTAATAAATCCAAAGAGAGCAAGGTAGCAAAGCGTTAAGTATGAGAAGACTGGAAGGTGTGGCTCTGTAGGTCTCCTTCCTGACCCTTACAGAGGCCATGAGGTCGGGGAAGTTGTGGGTAAGTCTTGATACTTGTGGATAGAATTACGACTTCTGAAGAATCTGAGTTTTTCTATAACTCATGCTCAATCCTCTTCTTTAACTATGAAGAGGGTTAATGAACTAGCAGGGGCATTGTCCTCATTTGAGAGTTCTCTTTAGACCTCTCTTGAGAGAGGAGAGGAATTCCTATAAATACTCTGACTCTCTTTGTCCCTTATTAATGAGATTGAGGACTTTTGGAGAAGCCAAGTATGATTTCCACCATATGAATCTTTATGATGAGAACCTAAGACCTTAGAGAAAAGTGTGGTCTCAGGAAGATGAGCTGAAGCCATGCACTAAATGAATAGGATAGGAAGATGTGGGATGGGAGAAGAGACTAATGTTCATTGCTAACCTACTTTGAGCCAGCTTACTACACATATGCTACATTTCTTTTATTTACTAATGTAAATTAAGTAGGATTAACCATCTCCATTTCAAATGACTGACATTCCTGAGCTGCTAGCTCTAGGTGTGATTCCACTGTGAAGATTTTGTTGGGATCATCTTCCATCAGTAGTTCCATTCTTGTCGTGATAATCACTCTTGCTAGTGTATCTAATTCTAAATATTTTATAGGAGTTGCTATACATTTTCATTAATTATTCTAAAGTGCCCAGTATATAGGCTGATTTTCATTGTTTGTTATTTGATTGAATGGTTCATTAATTAAATGTTTTTTTTTCATTCTACAAATATGGGTATTTATTATATATATATATAAAGTACCATAAAATCCTTCCACCACACTTTCTATTGGCTGTCCAACTTGGTTGACCGAATCACATTTTATTTTTATCTTTAATATAAATATTTTTGTGTCACTTGTAAATGCCATTAATTCCTTAAATATTCTAGAGAAAAAAAGACTTCTTTGATATTTTAAAATATTGGGTCTTGTAGTATATTTATTTTAAACACAGAATAGAGTTTTACATTTTAACAATTTACCCTAATTTGGCAAATGGATTTATTCATCTTACCAAGTTACTAAAAACTCCAGTGCAATGATGAAGAGTTTTACTCTGAAGTCATAATGATTTGAATATTGGCTCCATACATACATACTAGCTGTGTAAATTTGGGCAAAAGTCTAAATCTCTCTAACTTTTGTTATCTTCATTTATTAAATGTTATAATAAATTATACTATAATATAAATATAATATAAATAATAATTCCAACTTCACAGTTTCCCTGCAAGGACAAAAGAGATAATAAGTGAAAACTTTGTAGCATGGTGCCTGGAACATATTAAATGTTCATTAAATGTTCACTAAATGTTCACTGATATTATTATAATGAGTATCGATTCAAAACACTTTGAATAATATAAAAGTAAGGAAATCTGGTCCCTAACAACAAAGAGTTGATAATTCAAAGAGAAGACTGGAAGTATACAAATAATCAGTATAGCAGGCAATATAAATATCACTACAAAGGTCTATATCAAGTACAGGGGAAGAATAAATCACATCTTGCCTGAATCATCAGGCAAGATTTTGGTTGAGGTTGACTGAATCAAACGTTGGCCATTGGTTGAGAATTATGAAAGTGAATCTAGAGATTTGAGGATGATAATAAACTAATAGCCACCAGTCATCAAAACCAGTCCAGAGAAGAACTGTGACATCCAGAGGTAAATCAGAACCCACTTATAAGGGAAGAAGGATATAAGAACTGAATGAAATGAATTTTGAAATCAAAGTGGTTGCCAAAGCCAGGTCAAGCTGCTGCTTGAAGCAAATAAAGCATCAAGATCTGTCATGAGTGTAAAGAGAGAACTCTGATGCCAGAATCAATTTTTTGCACGAAATCATCTTGCATAGATTTTTTTAAAAAAGAAAGAGCACAACTTCACAGCCACATTGTCATTTATCTTAAAAGAATTTCACCATTGACCAAGCAGAGTTTAGGAAAGGAGTTTTCTGTAGTAAAGAAGGCTTCCGATGCATGAAAAGCAGTTCAAAGGTGAGAAAGTCTGATGGAAAAATGGTCATTCTACGCTATAGAACTTTGGGACACACTCAGAAAGAAAATTCTTTATATAAAAGCAATACTTGGGGTAAAGTGAGATTTTAAAAATCAATTCACAGTTTGTTTTTGACTTACATCTTATTTCAGCATTGCGCTCTATAAAGGCTGTTTTGTACCATTTTCTCAGCCTCCCTGCCCATTAGATGCTGTTATTTTTGTCTTGGGCTCATTAAACAAAGTAGTGGCAGGGTATAGGCTCCAGCTTCCCTTGAAAGTGACTTCATCTATTGTAATCATGTTGTGCGATAATGTAACAGTAAGCTCTCTGTCAGAGCTCCAACTCCTAAAATAGAGCGGCAGGACCTGGCTTACTTAGCCTGAGCACATCACCATTGTACTGTGGTTTTGACAGCCCTGGCAAGGAAACCCAGAGGTGGGGCTCAGTCTGTTTGTTCTCATCTCAAAGAGCTTATAATATAGTATCAGTAGCTAGAAACACTCCCAAAGGAAGCACATGCTAATATAGAACCTAGACTTTATTTCAAAGACATGAGACACAAAGTCTAGCTGATTAGAAAGAAAAGAGAAAAATCCACTTACGATTAGAGGCTGGGTTGCCTCCTGGTTAAGAGCGCAGGCCCTCGAGTCAGTCAGACCAAGTCAGAAGAAAATGCTATCAGGGACCTCAGGTAAACCAGTTACCCCCTTGAAACCTCAGTTCCTCATCTGTAAAATGGGGAATTGTAATACCTGTCTAAAATGTTTATTGCTGAAAAGATATATGATGTAATTTACAGAAAGCACTTAGCTTTTGCTTGAGCATTGTAAATAGGAGATTGTTGCTATTAGTCATTCATAGGCCCCAAATTGTCAATTATAAAAGAATCAACGATATATCTATTTTGAAAGGCTGGCATTTTGTACCTTTAGTTCATTGCATATAAAGGTTGATGAAAATGTGAGTTAATTAATAAGTAATGACTAACTGTCATTAATTTTATTAATTAGAAATTATTAATGCCTATCAGAGTGTGTCCCAGAAAAGAGGTTTCCCAAAGGCTGGAGGGCCCATCATGGTTCTTGGTGTTTACTCTGTGATGATCTCTTTTATTGAAATGTGATGTCCACTGGCAAAGAGGTTCAACAGTCCTGACACTTTGAGTTAAAGGGCTTTGGGACTGTTGGGCCAGCCTCCTCAGACTAGAAGGAAAACGGGCCTGGTCATCTTTAAAGTTCATACTACCATATTCTCTAAGGGGCAATAAAATCAATCAATGCAGCAAAAGGAAGAACCAGCCCATTAAAACAAAAGCCACTGAACTTTGAAAGGAGAACACAAACAATAGTTTAAAATGATCATAATCACCAGATGCTTATTAAAAATGCAGATTCCTAGACTACGGGATTAAAGGCTCTGGGGACGTGGATTCCTCAAACCTATATTTGCAACAAGCGTCTCCATGTACTGGTTTAGGTGGACCTTGTATCGCACTCTGAGGATCCTTGGTTTAAATAAAGCTTAAATGTACTGGGGGGATCTGAGGAGACTCCTGCACACAAAGGAGCCAAAATGACTGAAGTCATTAAGGAAAAAAATACAAATAAAAAAGACTAAGCCTATTTCAGCTAAAGCAATGCAGATTAGGGGGAAAAAAAGGTGAGTTTCTTAGTAAGCTACAGCTGAATTTTATTATTATTTAGAGTGGTGAAAGACACTTAATTAATCGACTTGGCTGCAATATCATTTTGGACTCCACTGCAGCAGCTTCTTAGATATGTCAATTTTATTCATAAGAAGCCATAATACAAGGCAATTTATTTTTCTAGGCCACTCATGCTTTAAGACATCCAATATTTATCAGCTCTTTACAATGCAAGTAGTAAAAAGCAAATTAAAACAAATAAGAAATAAGAGCTGAGTGATTAGTCAATCTTTTTTTACTCCATGGTTAAAATTAAAATTCTAGCAGAACATAAGATTTTTGTAAGCTTTAAGCTTAGGGAATTTGCATCTCCTGGTCTTTTCCCCCCATTTAATTCACCTCTGTTGCCAGGGTGGCATTATTTATTTAATTTTTTTCAAGATGGCCATGTGTTTATTATGAGGATTTCCTTTTAATTGCTGGAATACAATTCTCTCCTTTAGCAGAAGATACTAGATGCCAGCATTCATTATTATCACGTATGACTGAAATGTGGACACTGATTTGGATAGGGCAATAGAAGCGATGTTATTTTTTTTCTTAAAGACAAGGACATTTCTGTGATTTCTTTTGCTTTACTGGGGTTGAGGGTTTCTTTTTTTCTCTCTTTTTTTTTTTTTACGTGTAATGATAAAATATTGTGATAGATGGCAGTTCTCCTCTCTTAATTGCACTAAAAGCAAAACACTTATTCCTAAGGAATAGTTGTGGCTTATACAAATACAAATCTTTTTCTTTTCAATATAGAGTAAGCCACTCTCCATTTAAAGGATCACAGTCCCTGGTAGCCTGCCAAACACAATGGGGCATTAATTAACATGTGCTAGGGGATTCATCAACATGCACAGTGGTAGCATGCAATTGGAACTGTTTTTTCCCCTCCCCTTGCCTCTCTACGTTGGCAGAATTCATGAAAGATCTACTCTAGTATGTAAATCAGTTCTTGCTAAACGCCTCATAATGGAGTTCCTTTATTTTTCAAAGCTGTTGTCAGAGCTACTCACATATCCTAGAAAGACACTTACTCTGTCTCTTTCTCATGTTGAAAATCCAACTACAGTGGGCAAAAATAACATATTTGTTTACTTGTCATGCAGACTGCACTGTAAATAAATCATCTGATAAATTACTCTCCCCAAAAGAACAGAATAAGATTCATTTCCCTTAATGTTGTACCAGTGGGGATAACAGAATTACTCTCCCTGTTAGCCCTGGGTGACAGGATGCTGGCCTGCTAACTTAAGTGATTATTGAGAGAGCCACGTAAGTCATACTATATCTGCCTCCTACCACCTGGCATGAGAAAGCGAACAAAATAAGAAGGGCAAATTTGACTTTAATTAGTTCTAAGTTGGATTTTGGGCTCAGTTTTACCTTGGTAAGTCCTTGCTAAACTGACTTCAGTACCTTTTGCAAATTCTTTGGAGCTAAAGTACATATTTAATCTTTCAGAGCTGTATGAACCAGACTTTGGACAATAGAAAATCTGTCCTCTTGCATTGAAAGTAGAATCAAGGAAATGGAAAATTGTGTCCACATTCTTCACTTCTGAAAAAATCATATGCATGTCTCAATGTACTTTGAAGTTTAGATTGTAAAACTTATGACTATTTCTTTTTTTGTTAATGAAATAACATATGTAAAGTGCTTAGCAAAGTTCCTAAAGTAAATGCCTTGTAGTAAAAGATAGTAGAAATTATTTGTGGAGATGGTAATAGAGGTGTTATTATTATCATTTATCATCTTTTATAGCCCAGAAATCACTAGCATTATAAAAAGCACAATGAAATTTTTGTTTTAATCATTTTTAATATATATCAGTATAATGCTTAGTTTTGGCATATAAAGGATGTGGATATGGAACTTAAAGACTTAGTATGAACCGTTCAGCTCTTCCTTAGATGTGTACCCTTTGTATGTCTTGTGTTGAAGAGAAGCAGTTTAGTATTCAGATGTTTTTGGAGTTATGCAGGCCTAGTTTCTATCCCAGTTCTACCATTGTGTGATCTTGAGCTAATTCTTTAACTGTACAGAGGTTCAGTTTCTTCTTTTGTAAAATGGGAATAATAGTTGTAAGGATTCAATGAGACGATGTGTATCAAACACTTGACAGCGTCCTGCCAAACAGAAATGACTCAATAGATGGTAGAGACACACTCACACTGCTATGTAGAAAGACTCCAGGAGTATTCTTTGCTCCTGCTCAGGGTGAAATTACCTCCTTTTTCCTCTAGAAAGAGGAAGGGTTCCTGTCACTGATACTCAAAAAAGCTAAGAAAGCAAATCAAATAGTAAATATTCTATGTTGCTGCTTCTCCTTGATTTTTTCTCCAAGATCTACATACACATTATTATTAGTAGTCAAAAGAGTCAGATCATTAAACATATTTTAAAAAATTAAAAAGCAAAAATTATCACCTTTCATAAATAGGATGTTCTAAAATAATAACATTTAAAACATTAAGTGAAAACGATCTCTGTAAAATCATATTTTTCCTTACTAGAGATTGCTAGAAAAATACTTCTGTTTTATGATCTTTCATTTTTACATAGATCCTAGCATCAATTTTAAAAATTTCTCTCTAAAATTAAAGAATATTTAGGGCAGTGTTCAAGCTACAGTTGCTTAAGTGTGAAAAATTAATTATATTAGCTTATAAATTGTTTTTCACTGAGAATATTTTTTGACAATTAGTACAAGTGTGTCGATATGTTTCCAGAGATCCATTTTCCCTACACCCCTATTTATATCATAAATGATTTGGGAGATATTAAAGAATTCACATCTCAGATTGCAAATCTCTTATCCCAAACAAGAAATTACAGGGAAATTTCAGAGGACAGTTATTCCTGTATGAAAAAATCAGAATATCTATTGTGCTTTGCATTCGTTGCTTCATTTTAAAGAAATAGATAACTGTTCAACTTGTGATCGGGAAGACATGCACAGAACATATTTAATATTAGCAGATACGGGAATTTTAATGTGGATTTTTTCTAATTGAGACCATATAATAAGTCTGTTTACATGGATTTTCTGAACTTGAAATTACAATTTTAGTGTTAATTGAAGAAATATTTGTAGGAAAAATAGAAGCTGCTCTTCTTTTCTAGATTCAGGAGAGTCTTGAAAAAACACTCTTTCTAGGCATAACTGAGACTCAGGGGATTTGAACTAAAGTGAGATCAGAATGGAGTGGAAGAGTGTCACAACCACAGAATGTGGACGTTTTTCTTTCTGACTGCTACTGCTCCTTTATGTAATCACAATTCCTCAGTCCATAATGTTTACTGAGAACATTTATTTATTATAAATGCCAACATGGAGTTTTCCATGTGCCAGGTGCCCCCTCAGATCGCATTATAACTAGTAGCTCACTTAATCTTCCTAACAACTGTATGAGTCATGTACCTTTATGATTCCAGTATACAGGTGAGTGAAGATTAAGCAATTCACCGACAGTCTCCCAGCTAGAGATGGTGAGCGATGATTACAGTTCTAGACAGTTCAGTTCAAATGTCCAACTCTTGGCCACCGTTCCCTGCTGCTTCTCCAGAAAGCTGTTTTAATCTCTCTTCTACATGAAAAATTGAATTGAATAGCAGGTGACTGGGAGAGGAGGCATTTTCAGCAGCCTGTTACCCATTCAAGGCCACCACAGTGCATATTTGGCATCCTTTCAGACCCAAAGGTGGGGCTAGGACTGATTACAGCAAATTCTTATTAATTCAAAGAGCAACAAACCCAAATTCAGCAACATTAATTAATTGACTTGACGTTAAAGTCTCTCAGATTATTCAGTATTTTGTGAAGAACGAATAATATCTAATCAGTTAAGGAGTACCAGTGACTTTGAATTACGTATTCTTTTGAATAAATCAGCCTTGGTTTAATACATCTTTATTAGTTCCTAATGACTATATCCTTGTTGGTATCTGTTGATATGAAAAATTAGTATTAATATCAATTTATTTAAAAATATCTGTAATTTGAAGCAATTGTCAAGATCTCCCATTGATTTTTAAAGGTCCTAGAAGAGCAAATAACCAAGCAGTAAAGTCTTTGACCTGTCATCTCTGTTTCTCCCTGGATTAACCAGTCACTTTTAAGGTCTATAAAGAAATGAGGGAGGGAAAAACAAGAGAGTTTCAGAATTTTCCCCATGTTTTTTAAGAAATCTGGTTCTGAAAATATTTTCTACTGCCATTACATAATACAATAGCACAGACCCAATACTATTCCATGCATAGGTAACTGTGTATTCGTGTGTGTAGTGTGGTACATAAAAGATAATCTTACCAATTATGAATGAAATAATACACAGAAATTCCATACTCAAAAACAAGACATCATAATCTAAAATAATTTAAGTTTCTTGGATATGTAACTTTTGTTTTCTAAGCAAATAGCATTAACTTAAGGCTAGGACTGTAAACCTCGGGAAAATTGAGGTCTCACGTGTCATAATAACAGGCCTACCTCATAGCAAGACACCTTTTTTGCCTCCCTGCCTCCTCTCCCACCTCACTCACACCCACATATACATATGAGTGCATGCACATACATGCATATTCACATACCAATGGCATACTTATAATTTACAGCAGTCTGTTGGAAAATGAAGAACTGAATATTTTTGTCTACTATGACATGTAACAATTTATCTCATTATTCTCCCTGCCACCAGTGAGGCTAAATCCATCAGCAATTAAATTGACTGATTTGTTGGGTTTTTTCAAAATCAAATTACCTGTTCCCTACTGAAATCACCTTCTTTGATGATGGCTTAATGCTGCCCTTGACCAACTCAGAAACTTCTTTTTCTTTGCTCACTCCTTTCCAGAATTCCCTCACCACTTGCCCAATTCCCTGGCACCCATTCCGTTTGGAATGGGGCTTTCAGCATCCTCTCTATGGAATTTAAGTTCACATTTCTTATTAACCCATTGCCTCCCGACACATTTTGGTGGAAGACCTCTTTATAATTACTATTAAGTATAAATTACTGTATAGCTCACAGGGGACACAAACTAATTTGCAAAATTTCTCAATCCTCAGTGGCCTTTCCTGTCAATAGGGTCATTGAGTTCTTGTGCTTGATGAATGAGTGAGTGAGGTGTGAGTGAATAGGAGAGCAAGAGGTGCTGTCCTTTCTCTTAATGGATTTCATATTTACTTTATTGATGCGTCAAAGAGCCCAGTTTTGAGACTTTACTACAACATTTCCTATGCAGAGAGAGTTCAATAATAATGTAAACAACAGAGCACAGTGGTTACTTGCAGACAAATAACGATGACATGCCTGTGCCAAAAGACTAAGTTTCAGGGCTTATACTCAGATCAGAGACAAGTGACAAATGTTGGTTCAGATGATTTATATCACAAAAGAAATTTACCTTAATACTTCTGAATTGGGAGAAGATATGTGAGACTACAGTTTCTGTGTTTGGGCTTTTTTTAATCAAAAAATATTTTTTAGGATGTGCGGAACTATCATTTTTGACACATTTTTAGTGATTCATTGGTTGGTCCTATTAAAAATTTTTAAATACTTTTGTATAAATCTCTGATGATAAATGCTTCATTGCCATCCCTTGGTTAAAGGAACAATATTAAAGAAAGAAGAAACCCTTTGGAGTCTGGTTCTCCATTGACATTCAAGGACTTTTTATATGTAAGATCCATCAAGGTTAATGAAAGTTACCCCTTAATTCCTTAGGCAATGGTGGGAGAATGGGTGATATAATTTCTATTCAGATGGCATCCCCACACGGAGAACCTGATCTGTTGGAGAAGTGAAGGACACCAGTTGGATAAACTGGAAGCTGACATACACAGTGGGTCAGATAAAATTGAAACTGGCTTTTCTATTTATTATCTTCCTAATTAACATTATGTGACCAAACTCTCAGAATGGAATGTTATTTAAATCCTTTTTACCCCATTGGAAAATTTACTCTGCCCTCATAAAGCATAGTGGATTAAGACAGAGGCAAGCCTTGAATATATTCATTTGGCACAAAATAAGTAAGAAGAATAAGGTTTATTTTTGGATATCCCCCAATTTCCAAGCTTCAAATGGGAAAGCCAAGTCCTGTGTTCTTTGTTTTACTTTATTTAAAGTCATATGTCACCATGTCTGACATTCATCGCTGTACTTATTTATGATGAGTAAAAATTGTCCTCTCTGCAAGATATGCCCATCTCAGAGAGCAAACACTGGATAGGAGGGATCATTCATTTTGATCTCATACGGTGACCAAAATAATCATTGTAAGGGATCCTACTTGACTCTAACAGAAAATATGACTCTAACAGAAAATGTGATGCCTACAAAGTAAGTATAAGACAGCAGAAACCAAATCAGTTGAGAGAAAGTAGTAACTACTTTTACCAAGACTTGAAACCTGTCATCAGATTCAGAAAAATGGTTTCTGACTTCATCTGAGATCTTAGTGTGGCCCATGCCCACACACTCCTTTCATCTCCCCCTTAATGTTTCTTTGCCTTCCCCACAGTGACTCTGGATCTTTTCTTTTCCTGAATATACCATACCCTTCTTTTGTCAAGGCCTCTGGGTATGCTGTTTCCTCTACCCAGATGGTTTACTCTGTCAATGACTTCTTGTTTTTTATTAAATGTTATTCTCATCAAAGCTATCCTTCCTGATCATCATCTGTAAAATGGCACCTTGTCACCCTCTGTCTTCCTTCCTATTACTTATCACCATCTGATATATATGTGTGTGTGCATAATTTGTCTTTTTGAAATGTCTCCTTCTCAAACCCTCCTCTCCAATAAAATATTAGATCCACAAGAGCCAGTTTTGTTTGCTGTTATTTCCTCAGTCCCCAGAACAGGGCCTGACCCATAGGAGACTTTCAGTAAGTATGAGTCAAATTAATGAATGAAAACCTTCCTCATTGACCCATTCCTAATAATAGCTTTATCATTCTCAGAAAGCTACACTTTAAGGAAACAGTGTATTTAATGGCAAGAACTTAACTTTAAGTTTGAGATCTGATTTTGAATTACGATTTTATATTGTATGAGTTATGAAACCCAGAGCAAGATGAGCTGAATGATATCTCTGGGTTTTATTCTCCTCATCTGTATCATCACTGTAATAATATCTGTCGTATTAAGATATTTAAAAATACAAATATGTATGTTACTACATTGTCATTCTTAATTTGAAAGTACTTAAAATAGTGAAACCCTCTATGACATAGTAGGCAGAAATTTTCTTCTATAACTTATGGAATTTAACTATTATCACTTTTCTACTTCATTTTTTCTAAAGGAGATAAAATTGCTTCAAGCCTTCTCTTCCTAATTGGATGGTATAGGGAAAATCAATATTAATGATAATTTGGGGAGTTTTATCTCCTTTAAGTCATATTGTATTCTGGGTCTCAGTGATTGCAGAATGTTCTCATTCTCATACCATGCTGGCTCCTTGGGAGATGCATTGCCTCAGACTGCAAAGTCCCTTGGAGACACGTGGCTCTATTGCTCCAAATGTGAAGCAAGGGTTATATGGTACACCCTCTCCAAGTCTTGCCATAACTGCTTCCATCTGAAGTCTAGCTAGCCTCCTCTTTATGATATCACAGGAGACCAAAACTCTGTCATGTAAAACCATACCCTACCCCTGCTCTGCCTTATCTTCCGAAAAACTCTATAACCCTCTCTCACTCTCCAAATAGCTCACTCCGAACTCTCCTAATACTTTAAGGCCTCTCCCTATTGGCAAGTATAGTTTCACTGTGTCTAAGAGGGTGGGAGTTTGCAAATCAACATACTGGGTGGGGGTTATCTTTGATTACAACTTCTGAGCACAGAAAGTTTTCCTAAGACATGTAAAGCAGAAATATGTGTATCAGTAAAAACGGAACACAAATGGTCCCATTAATTATCCTGTCAAAATTGAATCAAATCAGGATTCTTGAAAGTGTGAATAGCTTTCTTCCTTCCCAATCATGTTAAACATCCCATTAAAAGAAGTTGACTTCAACTTGGAGTTCTTGTATATTTAAATATCAGGTGTTTTTCCAGGTTTCACTAGTGAAAGGGTCAAATCAAGGAATAGGAGTCAGAACACCAAAAATCAAGCAAGATTTATGGTCCTGAGGCTTCATTATAGTAATTGCTGGAACTCTTTTTGAAATTCCTTCTTTCACAGGTTCTACTTCCAGTTACCTTCTCTTTCTTTCATTCCTGTTTGTTTTCAAGTTCCAGACACAGGTCTGATTTTCTTTCTGTGGAGGTGTAGAGTCAAACAACTGAAAAGAAGCTTGACTATGAGTATTTTATTTCTGACATTTGATACCAGTATTAGGACTGAAGGAAAGCTGCCTTTGCCTTTTCCAGGCCTGAGACTTCTAACATCTTTTACTAGGAGCTGACATCTTTTCAACTTTCTCAAATTTCCTTTAACTAAACCAGGAAGCCTTGGGAGCTTCCTGCTACCTCTAGAGGGCACTGGTTTTTTGTACTTCTTACTATCTAGGGATTGGAGCTACCCCAGAGCAAATCCCTGTCTCTACCTAGTTCACTCCCAAATCTTCCCCAAGGATCCATGCTACACTTCTTTTCATTTAATAGTTTACTGCTTACAAAGAACTTTGCATACATTAATAATAATGCATTCATTGTCTTCTTAAAATCTCTCAAGAATCCTATGTAATGAAGAGTATTGTTGTCTTTTTGTAAAAGAAGAAGTGGGGTCTGGAGTGGTGATGTATTTTATTAAGCTGCTAAGTATTGACTAGATCTCAAACTCATATTATATAAACACAAATCTTTCTCCTGTCACCCCTATACCGTACCTGTAAAGCCCTGATTTGTATTTCACACATTGTCAAATACTGTATGTTATTAATAATAGATATCCAATAAATACTTCTTGATTTAATCATTACATTTAAATATTCTATAACATATATCTTAGAACTAGTTTGAAAGGCAAGAAAGCATTTTCTTGAATCTTGGAGATGACATTTAAATTTTTACCATAGAAAGCTCTGTCTAATCTAATTTTTTTGAGGTTAGAGAAGTCTCTGAATTCTTTCACAGATGTATCCCACTATTAGTGATTGTCTGTGGGATACAGGGAGAACAATACCTTAAATCAGGAGGGAGTGGAAGGTAGGAAGCTCACAAAAATAATTTGGAGCAAATTAGCTATCACTCCTCAGAAGATTGTTCTTGGCGGAAATAAGACATATTGATAATACATCTAGCAAGAGAATATGACATGGAGGAAATGCTCTTCTGAGATGGGAAAATGAGAGATTCCATAGGCAAGGGAGTACACAGGAGTGAAAGAAATCATGGTTAAGAAGAATGACTATGGACTTAGATGTTTATGTGGGATCTAGGTAGAGGGAGAAAGTCTTAGTAAGCTATGATCTTTGGTAGCAAAATAAATTTACATTTTAAAATCTTATATTAAGGGCAGTATAATATATTGCATGAAACTGGAAAATATGAGTCATTCAGCCTTTTCTGCTGGCTTTAGTGTTTGCCAAAACATTACATTCACAGTGATCATATTTCTTTTCTGATTCTAGGATGTAATTTTTAGTTATAATTTTTAGTATAAAAAGAAATAAGATTTTAATTGCTAAGGTGAACATCTTAAGCCAAAACAGAAAATTTAAATTAATGCCTCTATTCTCAAATTTCAAAAATATATATTTCTTAGTTTTGAAATTGCAAAAGACAAATGTCACAATTTAAGGTTTTATAAAATAATTATATTTGTATGTATAAATAAAAAGTAGTTCTTTTTTCATTCAATTTCATCCAGCCTTGTAAACTTTATTTTACCATTTTTCCATTGTGTCTGCCCACTCCAAATATTGAGTATGAATGTGAGACCACTAATTCAATTATTTCAGTGTCAAATTGTTTGCTTCAGCTGTCTTAATGGCTAAATATTTAACAATTGACTGGGTTAGAAAAAAGCATGCAACACCAAAATGAATAGAATATATCTGATCTGTCATTCACTTACGTACATTACAAGCAACTGATCTGTTAGGCCACCAGAATAGCTGTAGTATACCTTCCAATTCTATTACTCTCACGCACAATAGCCTGTTTTACCTGAAAATCATATTGAGTTGAAATTCAATCTTGCTGCCATTTCTTCTTGCCCATTTCAACAGTCTTGTTTCTTTCAAAATAGAATTTGTTTCATTTTCTATAACTAAAAGTAAATGAAATTTAGAAAGGGGTCATTTAAATCTTTCTTTACTAATTAGAACTTGAATTTGTGAAATATAGTATCTCTTTAAAAATATTAAAATGTTAGTGAAAGAATCCAGTGACAGTTACTAGTTTGCTGAGCATTATGCAATACTGTCATTTGCAAACTAATCAACATATTTTGTTCCTTTTAACTTTTTAAAAAGTCAACATTAAGAAATAAAATTGTGCACACTTTCAGTAGACTTATAGGTTTATATTTTAAAAGCCAGAGAAGTATCTTTTCATCCTTTTTTTTTTTTTTTTACAGAATATGAAAAAGCAATCCTTCTATTTTCAAAGGAATTTAAGATTGTTTCTGATTCTATATAACTCAGAATTATAAATATTTTTATAAATAACAATATGCGATTTCCACTAGTCTTCAAGTCACAAAATCATTAGGGTTACTGGAGAGTTTCTTAACAATTTAGTTTCATTCCCAAATGGACATGAAAATTTGTATATGGCATAGATTACCTGTGACTTCTATATTGCTCTGATTTAATTCCAACAGGAGAGGGGACAAAAATTAAAGTTCAAGAAACAAAGTAGCAGGGGCAAAAACAGATAAATTACACATGACAAAGAAATGATATTTTATGAGCTATAAAAATCACAGTTCTGATAGACACTCTCTTGCTCAAAATTTCCCTGTGGCCTACAGAACTGCAGTCAACTTCCAGACTCCTTAGTAAATTCATCAAGTGTCGACAGAGTGTTCACTCTAGACTTTCATCACTCTTCCTCCTTACATTGGACCTAGTCCAGCTACACTGTGTCACACCAAATGTCTTACATTTTCCTATCTTGATGCTTTTCCTTTGCCATTTTCCTCTTCGGAATGTATCAATGATATCAGACTATGCCAGTCCCCCTTCTACTGCTAGCCCAATTGACTGTCTCTTTCAGGACTATGTTTAAGAGCTCTCTCCTCTTTGAGATCCTCATTAATTCAGCTAGAAGAAATCTTATTGTTTGTTCTGACAGAATTTTGTGACTTTCTATTCTTATTCATCACAGTCAACCTTCATTATAGTTGTGTCCTTTCTTTTTTTTCATTAGATTGTAGAATCCTTAAGGGTAGAGAAATGCCTTATTCATTTCATATCTTTCCATAGTGCTAGCTCAATAATTTGCTCCTAGTAGGACATCAAGAAAAATTTGTGGCATTCATGTGAGCTGAATTAACACCATCTCCACAGAAAATTCAACAGCCAAGGTTAAATGTTTAGTATATTTATTACATAGATTTCTATCTTTCTACCTCCTCTCCGTTTATGTGAATCTGGGATGTTTAATATCACTAAGGAAAAATTGGAGGTTTTAATTGGAAAACATTTCTCATAATATTCTGATCAAATGTTGAAGTAGGTAGAAAGAGGAAATAAACCAGAATCAGCATTGTCTGTTCCTCAAAATATCTATCGAGTGTGATTATGAAAAATTACTAGGTGGGTGGCTTTGAGGCTAATGATTTCACAAGTTATTTAAATTGTTTATCGTTCGGAAGTGACATACCTTAGTCTTCCACCTTGAGTGAACTTGAGGCTCTTGTCAAAGAGAGTCCTCCAGTCTAAAGAGGTAAAGTTGTATAACCTCCTTAATAACCACCTAGTACTTTTCAGTGAACTGTGTTCTTCCACTGGGACAAATGCCTCTTAATATTTTATATATTCCTGGTCAGTGACTTACAAAAAAAAAAAAAAAAAAACCCTACCCAATTGCAGACTGCCATTCAAAAGGAATATTTCTGCAAAGAAAAAGATGTGAAAATGTAGGCATTCAAGTGAAAATTCAATCCTTCACAGTACAGAGCCTCTGCGAAGTCTTTTAAATGACCCTTTTTATCATGGTGCCATGTCTGTACCTTTCTGAATAGTGAGACCTGGTAAGAAAAATAGATGTATGTATACAAGTGGTTGAGTAATGTATTACTCATATGCACTTTGTTCTTTTTGGCAAACTGACCTTATCAAAGGAAAGAAAGCTATACATTGTGACAAGCTGAGCCTTACCAGAAAGTCTGAATTAGAAGTGTGAGTCCTCTGTTATCTGGATTAAAATGTGATCAGCACAAAAAAAAAAAAAAAATCATCATTTAACCCCTTGAGTAGTGGAGATGCTGGGGAATTGAGTTCCTTTTAAATCAATATCTAAGCATTCTTGTCACATTTAGAGATAATCATCAGAAATAATTTACATGAAAAACACTAATAAATATTTTTTCTCTAAATATTAGTTGGTTTTTGGTAATGCTTAAATGAACAGTGTGAGATAATTTTGATTATCTAATTTATAGAGAGAACTATTGTAGGAAGGTATCCATCAAATATCCTTCATTGCTTTATCCAGAGAAAAGGCAATGCATTAATTTCTACCTCTATAGATAAATTTTAAATTAACAAAACTTTTGCATTAATATCATATAGTAATTAGAAGGTCTTAATGGTTATTTTTTTAGCCTTCATGAATGTCAAAAGACTGATTTAACTGCTGATTTAACCCATTTTAGTGAAAATATCAAATATTTTTTAAAATTACAGTAATAAATTTATACCTTAAAAAAAACCCCAAATACATGTAAGTCAAACCTGCTCATCTGCAGATTTTTTTTTCTATTGTAATAACCCCTTTTCAAGTGAGTATATAAAGACGTACTAACTAATTTGGAATGGAAGGTCAAGAGGGGGAAAAAAGATGACGTTTAATATAGCACAGAGGCATATAACTGTATTGCTGTTTGATTCACATTAAAAGAGTATGTTGCTGCTGCCCAGTTATTGTGCATGTGAATTCGCCAGATCTAGATGTATTTGTCCAATTAATTATTCTGCTGTTCAACAATGATGGGTAATGGTCCAAGCAGCTTGCTCCTCCTGAGATCACCGATGGAATTCATGCACAGCATAACGTCCGCTCTTCAGAAAATGATCCCAACTAGCTCTATAATTATTTTTTTCTTTTGAAATAAAGGTATCAATTCAATTATATGTTAAATTAGAAATGAAGCAAGATCTCTCTCTCCTCCTCTCTCTCTCTCTCTCTCTCTCTCTCTCTCTCTCTCTCTCTCTGTCTCCCCCTTTCTGGGTAGAAAGCTGGAAGATGAGCTTCCCCCTCTCTACTCTTTCCAGTAGCAAACTTAGATATTAAAAAATAATTGCCGATCAAAATTGTTCATCATTATCTTTAATTAATCTGTTGGTTTTTCAACAGTTTTCTTCGTTAAACAGACGAAGGTGTGTTCTTCAACGTTCAATTATAAATGCTAGCCTTCCGTGCTGATGAGCAGATGACTAAGCTTATGATGTAGCAGATCAAACAAAGAACCCTCCTGTACAAATGCATTGCAGTCCCGTAAACGGGCTAATTAGCATTGTAATTAACTCACATGAGGACTAAAACAAAATCAGTAACCCAAAAATCACTTAGAAAAGATGCCAAGTGGTGTGTGCCCACCTTTTTTTTTTTTTCCCAGCTCTGGGGGAGTCAGGAGTCACACCCTCCTCCCAGCGTCTCAGCTTCCAACCTCCTGGTTGAGCAAGGCAAAATCGCTCCCCGGTGAGCTGGCCTGGAAACGATTGTAGGACTCCTTTGCTGTAGAGATATTGTTAGGAATTTAGCGCAGCATATTGCCAGTTAAAGGTAGCTGAAATGCTGGGATGGACAGACACTGTTCCTTGTTAGCGTGAGAATTGAAAGCATGAGTGGAGATCCTTTCACACGGATTTATCTGCTTGGTTAGGGGTAAATGTTAAGTATAGTACCTGGAGTTCTACTCACATGCTTCAATATTGCCTACCAAGTAGAAATCATAAATGGAAGCCACGTGTCTAAATGGTTTTTTTTGGAATTTTACATGTCATGGCTAAGGCATCCGACTGCTTGAAAGAGGATTCTTACAAATTTTTCCAATTTCAAAAAATAGTTCCAATGGTTTATGGAGGGAAAGACAATAAAATTTGAAGGGGAAAATGATCATTGCAGGAAAACAAGTCAATATTTAGAATAATGCAAATCATTCTTTAAATAACTGTGCCACCTAAAATAAAAACATCCTTATTCGAGTGCTTTCAATTTTTATTTCATTGGATCCTGGCAATTTACCGCACAAAAGAGATATAGAAGGTATTTTAATTCTCACTTTATAGAACAGGAAATGGTCTCAGAGGTGCTGAGTTAGGGAGAATTTAACCAACAGAGAATATAATCCTCAAACTTCTAGTTCAGTGAGCCTGCCAGTGAGGCAAGCTGACCATGCTTAAAGTTTTCATTTCTCTTAGGTCAGTGAGGTTGGGAAAGACTTTTTTTTTTTTTTATTAGTTTTGACCTACTTTCCATTTAATTGTTTCTTCTAATTAAAATTTTCTCACCTAAATTAATTTTTTGGTTTTAAGTTATCTTTAAACTTGTATGAACACATAAAATACGAACCATTATTGAAAAAATTATCAACTAATTCTATTATAACACAGTTAGCATCATATAAACTTGATACCTTTAAGTCACGACACATCCACATTTTTCTAGTGATTAAAGTAGAATTTACTGAACCTCTCAGATACTGCATTCCCCTTTTCAAAGCCATCATCTACATATTCGGGGGAGAATTATAATGATAAATGCTATAATTTTACAGGCGTATTTATGTGAAATTATAAAAATTTTGACCTAATAAATAAGTTAGTGTTTTCTTTTATTAACCAAACACAGTTTACCCTTTTCAATAGAATTTGATCAATTGGTTTTCAAACCAGCACATCTAATCTTATGTTAGATGTAGTCTAATGGAAGTATTAGAAGATTGTTGATCTTTAAGATTGATGATGAAAGCTTGGTAAATAGTCATAAAATGTTATTTGAGATTTCCTAAAGGACTAACATGACAGAAAGAAAATGGACACATTATTAGTAACACTTATGTTCATATCCTGTGTGATATATGAATACTTTTAATTAAGACACATTCTGTTCTTAATATCTACTATATAATTAAGTATGGATGAGCCTGCTCCAAACATAAAAGAAATAGTAGAAGACCTAAAGATAGGCAGTTGGCGTGATTACCAGGAATAAGACAGTTAATTCAAAGAAAATACATGTCTTCTGTTTATACTTCCTTGTCTCCTTTTATGGAATAACATGGGGAAATGAAATTAGGGGTCCATTGGTTAGCATTTAGACAGATTAATTGTGATTCTGGGACACTGGCACAAGTGGGAAGAAAGGCAATCAATGATAAGTGAAGGCAAGGCTGATACAATAGAATTCTTATATCTGCTTCCCAGGCTTCAAATTTAATTGGTGTTAGAGAAGAGAAGATTCAATGCAAATATATTTTTAATTTTCAAACTAAAAAGATAATTTTGGGAAATTTTTGCTACCTAATTTTGAAATTTAAGTAGGAAAGACTCAAGATACTTTATTTTTTGTTTTAAACAGGAGAGAATTGTATAATCTGGCCTTGTGAAGCACAATATAATATCCTGTATTTACCATCTGAGCATTAAAGTAGTAGTTGACAAATTGCTTAAATAAAATAACATTTATGAAGAGAAAAAAATGATAAAAGAAAATATAAGTCAAGACACAAAATAAGTCAGTGTTCTACGGGGCAAACTAAAATTGCAAAAACTGCCAATTTTCAAGTGCAATGTAGCAATATGTAATATTTTATATTTATAGTTAAATATTTATATTTACTTTGTCATTACTTTTTTTAATTGAATTTCTCCAGGATAATGCCTCATCGTCTGCCTTTTTTCATCCCCTATGCCTAGAGTCCAAGAGAGGGCTCCAGGTTATCCAGGGCTCCCTAAAATTACACGCAGATTTATATATTTGTAAGAGAATGATCCATAACTTTTTGTCAGTTTTACTAAGAAACCCATGCTCCCAAATGGTTGAGATTCAGCATCCTATAGCTAACTAATAACAACTTGCCAAAAATGTTTTTTTCTTTTTTCAGACTCTCAGGGCTTCACACTGACCATTCTCCCAGATGTCTTCCCTCCCTCCTATCTTCTTTCTCCATCTCATCCTCTGTAGCCAATCTGCATAATTAATCTTAGTAAAACATTATCTCTAGTATGTCTCAGATCCATTAAAAACAAAAACACTAATGACTTTCATGTTACTTACAATGAATTTTATTTACAGGGTCATGTTTACACTTCTCATTTTGGTAATCAAATCCATCTGATATTGGATTCTCTACTATGTCTACCAAGAATAGTTGAGTGGCAGCAATGCGTCAAGAACTGTGCTAAGTACATTACACAAATGGACTCACGTAATCTCTCAAATGACCCTATAAGATAGGTCCTATTTTTTGTTATAATCCTTGAAGATGCTTTATTGATGCTTATGAGGTGAGACCATCTGCCCAAGCTTACACAAATTCTAAGTGACAGATTCAGAATTCAAACCCAGGCAGCTTGGCTCTGTATGAGTTTTTGGTCATGACACTCCTTCTTGCCTACTTAATTTATTTCTTGCCAACATGAGCCTTC
Organism: Solenodon paradoxus; assembly: GCA_004363575.1. Classification (NCBI taxonomy): domain Eukaryota; kingdom Metazoa; phylum Chordata; class Mammalia; order Eulipotyphla; family Solenodontidae; genus Solenodon; species Solenodon paradoxus. Next base: position 159,789 of record RJWH01000380.1, read on the forward strand.
CTTTCTAGAGAGATGAACATCCTCACTGTCAAGTGGACAAAGCACACTTCCGACCTCAAGATATTTGTTGTCTTTCCCATTCCTCCCAAGTTGAGTTTGTTTCATCTCTCCTACAATACATTCATGAAACTCTTCTTTCCCATATCATCAATTGCCTGCTTTCCTTGTGTTGGTCATAAACGATTTTGCATTAGTCTTTTCTCTAACTGGACAGTAAGCCACTGGTTGGCAGTGGTTTGTTCTGACATTTTTGTGCTATCATCTTCAGCACATAGACCAGACTTTCATCAAGTTTGAATTTAAAAAAAAAAACAAAAACTTATTGAAGGAATAAATTAACCTTAAATTCTAGAAAGTGTCATGTTTGAAAAATGACACTATAATTAGTTCTCTAACATTCTATTATATCTTGATAAAAAGCTCCTGTACATGGGGGCACATGGGCTTATCAGCTATTGCTACCGTGCTGAAACTAGCTTTCTATGTTTTCTGGGGTAAATCTGATAGATAAGAAAAAAGCTACCCAAGGTGAGTGCTTATGTGTATGTGTTTGGGGTAAGTACTCATTTTCATCTAAAAAAATACTCTTCTTATGAATGATTTAAAAAAGCAGTCTTTTCCTTTAAGTGAATTCAGTGCTACTGGGTTAGCTTACTCTCCAGAAAAGGATTTATTTAGAGAAGAATCTCACCTTGATTGAGAGTCAGAATTTCTTCTAAAGCAGGCCCAGAAAATTCTAAGGATTCAGATTACTTGGAAGTTCTTGAAAAAAGTAAGAATCTTTAATTATTTTAATCCTTTGTGGGAATATGTAGAACAGCAGCAGTGCTTAGACTTAGGTCAGATTGCCCCATCAATATACTTCTGAGGGATTGGATCCTTCCTCACCATCAGACACTCTAGTACCAACTGACAGACAACTAGGAAGAAAGAGCTTTACCCATCTGCTTGAGGAATCAATGCTCTAAATTAGGCAGAATGATCTACATTGAAACTCATTGTTCTCTTCTCATGTACATAGAACACCTTGTGCCTTTCATATCTAATGAAAACATGTAGTATCCATTTTGTTGTACAACCTTTAGAAAAATATGATATGGAAGATTGTATAATAAATCATGTTACAGTCAATCTGAATAATTATATTTTGTACATATGTGTGTGAAAATTCATAATACAATGTTTTTTTTACTAATTCAAAAATCCTTTTGAAATTTCTAAAAGTAACTCGCTCTCTAAGCATCTAATCATTCAGTGGATAACACCCAGGGCTTAGATGCATCACTATAAATGACTCAGCTTTCCTTTTAATAGTTTAAAATGCGGGGCTTAGACTAAATCAGAACTCACTTAAATACTTACAGATGGAAGGTGGATAATGAATGCTTAAAGTGTGCTTGGTGGAAATCTAAGAAGTATTGAGGACTGGGGCAAATTAAAGAAAGTATGCCCTGTCTAAACAGAGTAGCTAATGTTCAATCCCAGTTGATTTTACCCAGTGTAACAAATCCTTCCAGCTCTTCATGGGAAGGAGCATTTTTTTTTTTTGCAAAGTAATAACCCTGGTTTTTTTAATTAAAAAAAAAAATTAAACTGCACAGGCCAAACAAAGCCTACGTGAGCTTGGGATCTCACTCAGAGGCTACCAGTTTGTTACTATAGACTGAATGATCTACACCTGCTTATTGACCAATGCAATGTTTAAACTTATGTGCAGCTATTTCCAAAATCTACAGTTTAAAAAAAACTTTAAAATATATTCAATCATAATCAGTGTGACTGAGTTAATAACAAATACTCTATTAAAAATATTTGGTAGATGGCGGAGTGGTCATAGTTAAAATGTAACTTAACAAAACCTTTCATTCTGGTCCTCTTAATATGCTCATCCACAGAGTATATTTAAGATTAAATAAAAATTCTGAATGGATATAGAACTCTACCCAGAGAAAGTTTATCAGAATCTGGACCATTCCAGAAGGTGTTTAACAAAGAATATTCTATAAGGATTAGTTTTAGCAGCATCTTACTGAACAATGTCTTGTCTTGTGTATATGACAGAATTGAGTGTGCTGCTTATTCTAAAACAGGGGAATTGGCTTGATGACCTTCAATCCATTTGGTTCAGTCTTGACAGTTGAACTACCCATGAAGGGCAGTTCCTTTCTGAAGCACTTCACTCAACATGTTGAAAAGATAGTATAGAAATGTAAGAAATAAAAATTGCTTTCACTTTAAAGGCTCTGAATGTATTTAAGATATCAAGTGCATATATGAAATATAATGACAATTTTATTGTACAAAGTGATATGAGAGAAATGAATGTTTAGTAGCATCAAGTAGAGAAAACCCAGTCCAGTAAAATCAGCTACCATGAACTCCTAAGAGATGAGCCTCCTATTGAAGAAAGTGTAAGGCCAGGCAAAGCAGAGATGAACAAGCCATGCTTAGTCAACAGTGTTTTATGTTTAAAGTGGCAAGAAAAGACTCTAAATGGAAGCAGATATGAATAAGGGAAAATGATGCTATTCTATAACCTGTAAAATGGTGTGATAAGTACAGAATATGTGAAAGAGAAGAATTACCAAATTCAGCCTTTAGAGGTTTTATTAATATTGTGTTAAGTTCAATTTATTAACATTATGGTCAGCCAAAAGATAGTGTTTTTTATTTTTCACATGCATAATTAGAGTCCTGTGCCTCATTTTTCTGAAGTGAATATTTTAAATATTGCTATTTACAAATACATATTTAATTCAATTTAAGAGCATTAGGAGACAGCCACAGGCTCTATAATCAAACAATTGCTATCTATGAAGAACATGTAACAATTTAACTAATGGTGGCCAGCATGCATGGTAGAAAGAAAATACATGATGGCATGAAGCAGACATTGATTTGAATCTATTTTGTCTTTTGATAGTCTGGTATTCATGGACAGATCAACCAAATCCTCTGAGTCTCAATTTCCTCATGTTTAAAATATAAATAGTTCTTATTTGTAAGATTGTTTTAAAGATGATCAAAAATAAAATACATTACTGTGGCAGATGGCATTAAATAGTAGCTATGATTATTAAAAGTTGTTATGAGTTGTAAATTCACTTACAAAGTTTATAAACACCTGGGAATTATCAATTTCAAAAATGTTATTATAATGATGGTAAGAGATCTTCCTTAAATTAGGAATTCACAGTCTAAAATTATAAGCAGAAATTATTACTTAAATTATTACTTAAATTTCTTTATCTTTAGTCCTTAATTTGGTTGTTAATCAGTTCAGAATCTTAGCTCTAACATACATATACTCACTTACGTATAAAATATAATCAGATGTTTGCCACAGGTTAAATTACTGTTATCGATTCAAAGAAAAAGACAATTTCCCCTAGGATTCTTGTGGAAAATTAATCTGCTAATTTCTAAACCTCACTGTGATTCAAAAGGCCTTGTTGAGTCTTGAACACATGTATTGTTTTAGACACACCAGATGTTTCTCATGGGGCATAAAGAGAGTTTTCCATTCTCTGCTTCACTTATGAGGCAGATAAAATGGGAGTAGTGCTGTACTGTAGCAATGTAGCCTCAAAATAAGAATATAATCTAGAAAAAAATGAAAAAATGATCCACTATTCAGAATGTCTGTCTCTAAGAGAAGTATTAAGTAGAGAACACCTAAGCAAGGGCATTCATTAGAAGATTACTATACACCAAATGCACTCCTACACATGAAAGGGAGGAGAAGGTCCCCTTGATTTGTGTTTATGAGATTGCAAATCATTCCTCCAGAAAACATAGAAAGAGTCTCCCTCAAGTATACAATAAAAATGCCAAAGTCAATTAATTCCATTTAAAAATAAATATCTGAATTAAAACTAAAAAAATCGACATCTCTACTGATCTAATTCTGAATTTACCTGGAGATGCAAATATAATGCTTGCATAAAATTGTTTTCATCAGGATTCAATTATAACAGCTAAAGAATGAACCAAATTATTTTATCATTAGAGAGACCAAGGTTAACGTATGAAGATATTAATAATTTCTTATCAAAATATCAAAAATTCTTGTAATCATAAGTTGAATTCTCCTTTCTAGCTTTGTTGACAGTTTTTTAAATTTTATTTCATGTAGAAAGGATAGAAAAAATGAAAATTACCTATGTAAGTTTAGAAAGATAAAAATGTGTACACTTTAATTCATGATAGTGGCTGATTTTTGTTTGTTTTTAAATACCTGTGGATTTCTTGCTTTTCAGTAATTTGGGATATCAATTTCGTATTTTCAGATGAGCCAAGTTGAAAAGTCTGTGGCCTGAAAAACAGCTATACAAATTTTAAAGCACCATTTTTCCTATCATAAAGCTACAAACATCTGCACTGATTACAATTAAAAACAGTGTAAAAGATTATCACTCCAATTATAGCTTCCTGTTCTCATCAAAATTCAGGACTGTCCTCAGACAACGTGTGTGATGCCCATATGCCTTTTTCTCCGAAATGAATGAAACCTCCTTGGGATTTATGCCTGTTTCTTAAAATAATAAATACGTGTAGTTCTGGTGAGTTTATCTTTAGGAGTAAAGTAACGTTTTACTGAAAAACATTTTCAAAACTCTTGGAAAGTATATTTTTTCTTTGTCTACATAAATCTAATTAGAAATACAGCAGAAAAATACTATTATGCTCCCCATCAATAAAGTTTCTAGGGTTCAAATTTTTTTTGAATGCTGCTTTAAAGGACTGCTACTCTCTATGATTCTCCAAATTACTGACATTTAAAGCTGTAAAGTATCTACCAGATTTGAAAGATATATACATAAAATTAATACAGATAATACATTTCAAATTTGTATCAATATTTATCAGAATTTTGTAAGAAGCCTCTTTTTATATATGAAGATAAAATTGAAGTGCTATGAAACAACTTAGTAGAAAGTATAAAAATTGATTACAAATTTTGATTGATCAATTCAGAAATTACATAAGGAAATCAATTTTAAAAATCACCAGTTGAACAACAGATAACTATATTTACTTGTAAATATGCAACTAGGTATTTAATAAACATAAATAGAGAAATTTTCTATATATTTACTGATAAATAGTTTCTTATTTAGAATCTAAGATTGCCATTTAAAAAACTGTGGGAAATATTCAGTATTTTGCGTGACATGAATTTTCCCCCCGAGTTGTTTAACTGATTTGTAATTTCGGTGAAAACTCAGACTTGACCTCTCTTTAAGCAAATTTATACTATAAATTAATATAAAGAAAAGAAACTTAAGAACATATTGTTTTGTTCAGCATTTCTATGTTTGCTCAAAATTGCATTTTAGAATGTGAATGTTTTAATACATAACCCCCCAAAGAAGTAAATAACCAATATAATGATTTACCTGCTGCAACATTACTTTAATGCATGAAAAGTTGAATTTCCATACCTCTTCAACAAGTACAAAAACATTTGCTAAATGTTTTATGGAAAATATCAGCCATTGAACAAGTGTTCAATAAAGTTACAACTTGTATTTCCTATTGATTCTAATCACAGTGAAAAGAAGATGAGCCTTATGTCATATTTATTTGTAGATATAAAAATAAGGTAACTTTGTAAATAAGGCCTTCAAAATTCTTGTTTGATATATAAATACTATATTTTCCATTTATAATCTCCCTTTTTGTGATATAAAATCATTTATCTTTGTTCCATGACTAAAACTATGCAGATCCGTGTTATACAATTAGAAATCACGGGGTTTTTTGTGTCATTAAAAGTCATCTATACCTCTTCAGTGAAAACATTAAAAGATAGCCTTTTCACATTATGCAAGAAGACAGCTATATATTCCTACAGTAGGTTTTATATTTGTAGGCACAATGCTTGTAATAATAAAATGATGAATCGATAGGATCAAAAGACTTCCTATGTCTATGGAATAAAATCCCAGATAGGAAAGATAGAAATGTGTGATTTTACCTAAGTGCACTTGATACTACTTGAGTTGACTTGTTAAAGTTTATGCACATGCTCTATACATATAGTGTGAATGAAGCCATTTGAATGACATTTTTCAAGGATAACAATGGAAAGTTGTATTTCTGAGAGTGATGAAAAGATCTTAGCTTATAAACAATACCTTTATCATCTGATATTCCAAGTGCTGCTTGTAAGACAGTCTATCAGAGGGGTGGCTATGGAAAAGTGTCAGAGAATCTAACCATTTTAGGTGTTTCCACCTAAAGGTGGTTCTTCAGCTTTTTCATCCCTCATCTAAATATTAGAATGCTGAAGGCAATGTCATATTGAAAAAGAAAGACTGATAGACACAAGTGAAAATAATAAAGCTTCAAGTCAGAGAAACTGAAAGTCAATACAGAAATTTTAAGAGGGGTGGGGGAGAAATAATGGAATGGAAAGGAAAGGTTAAGCTTTATCTACCCAACCCAAAATGGTGCCAAAAATGTAAAGCTAGGTTATTTCAAATGCTGGGATATTTTAACCTAAAATCTTCATTTTTTTTTTTTTTTGCTTCAAAAAAACTCCTTTTTGCCTGAGTTCTCTAATTATGAAAATTTGTCTCTTTAATGTGCCTTGTAAACACTAAATACAATCAGATACTGTTTCTCAAGATCAGTCTTGGGAAGCCTTCTCATAATGCCACTAGATGGCATGAAAGTACTGCTTTGGGCCTGCTCAGCGACACTGTCACAAGCAACATAAAGGCATTAGTCTCCCGCTGAGAGCTCAGTATTTAGTCAAGTAAGATGCATTTTCTTTCAGAGAAATCTTTCTGTGTGTAGCATAACACTTAACAGGATACAAAGGGGTATTCCATCATCCCTATGCACACACGCAGAAATGTTGAGTTAGATTTGGAAAAGAAAAAAAAATCATTTCAGTATATACTGGGTTTTCCTGAGAACTTTACCTTTCAACTCTTTAGGGGATCCTCTGCTATTTGTTATGCAGCTTTCCTTAATAGGTAGGTAGGGGGAAAAAGAAGTCCCTTCAGCATTGTACATCTGCTCAAACAACTGTGGACAAAGTTTGCCTATTCATAGTCATCTCTCTCTTTCCCTGATTTTTTTTTTTTTCATCAAAAATTCTCTTTGTCTTTTTTATCTGATATTGTGGGGTCCCTCATTAAGGCCTATAATAGGAAAAGCTGGATTTAAAACTGCTGTCAGAATGGCGGGTGTTCTCTTTTTAATATTCTTTACAAGCAAAGCAAAAAGAAATGTCTTTATTCTAACTTTTCAAATGTGCCTATTTTGCTTCATTTAATGTTTCTGCCTGATCACTAGGCACCTTCTAATCCACTCTCCAAACTTGGAGACACACTTTTATATTGGCTATATTTCCAGTTTCCCAATATATGCATAAGACATGTACCCCTCCCTGTGCCTCCACAACAGGAAAAATTACCATATTCCTCCAGATATTATCACCATCTCTTTTCACAAAATGCCCATTGTAAAAGCTGTTTTGATCTTTTAGATAAGTGCCTTAATTTAAAATAATAGCAAAAAGGTAAAATTAGGCCTCTATGCTCAGCAGTGCATGAATGACAAATCTGTTGTAGTTTGGGGTATATGTTAAAAGATTCCTTTTGAAACCTGTTATAGCAAATTTACATATGATCAAAAATTATATTACACATTGGCAAACTGAACTGCATAATTTACTTCATGTGCTACTGATACAGCTATGTTTATACATACAATAAGTTATACAGTTTTGATATAATATCATACCAGTTCAATATCTGAAAGATTTCCAAGCTTTTTTTTAAGTTTCGAGCTACCCTTGAAAAAATCTTTTCCCCTTTGTATAGTGTCTGAGAACAAGATTATAATTATTCAAGTATCTTTTTAATCCTGATATCAATGAATGTAGGAAACCCAGAGATTTCATGAAGATGTTCAGTTAAAAGCTTAAAAAAATAGGACTTTGATAACATGTAATTATACCTCCTTAAAATACAAATACTATAGACCAAATGGTCAAACAACTTGGCAAAAATTATTTCATAGCAATGTTTGTATTTCATTTTTATCCTGTTGTAGTTCTGGCTTATGGCAACCTGAATTAATCTGTCATATTAATTGATTCATGGAGTAAGTCCTATTTCAATTGGTTCTAATCTTTAATATCGTTAAAATCTTCATTTTTAGATAGAAACTCCAAAACTCCATTATTATTATACAGTGAGTTTCTACAGATAGGTTATAGATAGATAGATAGATAGATGGACAGATGCATAGACAGTCCTAACACAGGAGCCTTGTGTTCGTGCAAATGATGTGCTTTGCTTAGATATTTTCTGTGTGGTCATAGACAACTGACAACTGGTGGTCATTAGGGATATAATACAAGACTAATGATTTAATGCTTATAAAGTAAGTGATTTATGTACAGATCTAAAATAATTTCTAGGAGTCTTATTTCAACTTATTGTGAGTAACTGCTAAGTTTGTAACTGCTAAGACATATGACTAATACCAGCGAGCATATAGTCATTTGTACTTGAAAATTCACCTGGGAGTGTATATGTATATATATACACACACGTGTGTGTTTGTGTTTTAGAAACTGCCTCTCATTTCCCTTTGATCAGTGGCTGAAAAATAATAACCTTCTTCTCACTGGTTCTGAGAAGGGTATTGCTTCCGTAAATACTGCAATCAATTATTTAAATGAAAATTTTTTTTATATTTGTTTTAAAATTTGGACTTCCATGTGAATAAATGACTAAATTATTTCCCTAAAATTGATGATAGAGACACTGCCAAGCAATCATGGTAGAGAAATGGTAGTTGGAAGTGACACAGAATAATATTTTGTTGTTTTCTTTCACATTTATATATTCAAAGAGTTGATAAATCTTGTGATAAAAAGGTGATGTCATTCATTCAAAACAACTGGAGAAAAAAAAACTTTGCAAATACTTTTGCAGCTCAGTCAGAAAAGCCCACATTCAAGTTATATTTGTAGTCATACCACAGAGGCTTAAGAAGTATCTGAAATTAGTAATTCTCATTTGTCAAATGGTTTTCTTGACATTAGAATTTATAAAATATATAAGAAAATCTATTGATCAGAATCTCATTTAAACAATAAAAAGTTGTTATTTTTCTGAGAGGGACAGTTTTCCTTTAATAATGTCTAATTTATTTGGCTAAGCAATTAATTTAATATCAAGTAATTGAATATTCAAATAATTGAATATCACATTCATTCTGTGACAATAAATTTTACATGTTAGATAGCACAGTGCTGATTATGTAGAAATGAGCTCCTAAACTTATTTTCCCTAGTGGCTTTTTTAGTTCATACCTCCAGTGAAGTCTACAAAGTATATATATTGCATATACTTAAGAAAAATGAAACAAAGATCCACGAAAAATGTGTAAACTATTAATAAAATAAATATACTTCTTTGGAAAGACACCCCACAAGATTATTCTGTAGTTGCTTGGGATATTACAAATTTGAATTTTATTTTTAAAATAAAAATCTTACACTGAAGCAAATTAGAAAAACTAAAAAAAAAACATTTAAAGAAAACACTGCAGTTTCTTGAGGGGACTAAAATTCATATATTTTTGATATGGAAACTATAAAAGAAATTTTGCATATTAATGTGGAAGGGAGAATGCAATTTATTAGTTTTTATTTTGTATTTACATCCTTCACAGAAACTTTAAGTGGGTCAGGCAACTATCCTAAATATTAAGGCAACTTATCAACATATTCATTCTAGTTTCCCAAGTGTTTTTATAAAGTATCTTCTCAAAATGCCCTGTCCTAAACATTCAATCAGTGACCAAGGGGAGGCTGCCAATAGCCCAAAGTGAGAACTCCAATCTCCATCTTCCTGGACAGACTCTTCAGCTGAGAACTTTTTATTTTTCATCAGTTTTCAACTACATGTGACTGCATTTACACTTCTACAGAGTATAACACCAAACAAAACAGGATAAAGTAAAATAGAACAAACAAAACAACAGACATTTGAATAAAATGAATGTTGGCCCTCTAATATTTGATTACACCGAGAATAGAATGTCACTTTGTTCCTTCTCTGATTTGCTGCTTGACTGAGTTGTTTACAAAACATGTAACATTCTTCAGAAATGTACTGGGAAGAGAGAGAGAGAGGGAAAAAAAAATAAAGAGAAAGAAAGGGTGAGCAGAAAGAGGATGAGGGAAGAAAGGGTTCAGACCAAGTAGAATCTAGAAATCTGAGCATGAAATAAAATACGAGGACCCTATCCTCCTTTTCCAGGTCAACTTGAGTTAACAACAATATGCAGCTTATATTATTCTTCTCTCTACTCCTGTCTCTGTCTCATGGATACATGGGCACACATCCACATACAAGCGCCTCATCCCATATTGAAATAAAGAGGAGTGCATGTTGATAATCCTTACAAATGACCATTTGCACCTGGCATTGGCAATGACAACAAAAAACTGATTGCTTTTCCAAAGCTATTATCTACATTGCAGTTCATAAAATGCCACTGACAAGGAGCTCACATAAAACAAAAACGCATCTTATTCCTGAAAGAGAATGTAGGTAACCAGAACCAAAACAATCCTTGCTCTAGTGGAACTGAAACTCCAAAAATGTAAGTGTGAAGTTGCTGCTCAATGAACTCAGATGGGATGAAACAGCCTGAAGCACAGAAATGTTAGCAGAGAAAGAGTATGAGCAATTAATCTGACCGCATATTTGAAGTCTCTTATATTTGGAAGACACCAAAGTGTTTCCAATCTTTGTCAACAGTTCTCTGGATTTTCTTTATTAAATGATTTCATGATATGCCAAGTACATAAACTACACATATGTTGCTGTAGATCACTTTCATCATCTTCCAAAAAGAGAGTGGGAATGAAAATACCTGCTAACAACTTCTTTAAGAATCCAATGACTTAGGTAGAATTAGAATTCAAGACATCAAAAACTTCAGTACTCCTTTTAATCCTTTAACCACTAGGCCAACTCTCTTTGAAAATTGTTAATAGAAACAACATTGCCCTTTTGTACAGCTGTAGATGCCCTATTGATCTGTATCACATACCACTTAACACTGAATGATTTGGCTGGGAAAAGCAATGTTCACTGTTCCATGGCAAATCAGACAACAATGCTAAGATTGGCTATAGACCCAGGAAAACAGCATTGGAGATGGGGAAACAAACAACCACAAAGGACAACCCTCATCTGCATGTTTTTTCACAGCTATTTTTTACTCCACAGGAAAACAAAATAGTAGAGTGTAACTGTATTAAAAGTAAAACTATTTCTGCCTAACGCAGATGTGGATCATGGGAATGGAAACCTAATAAACCAACAGCTGAAGGCCACATTAGAGCCCTATCCTCCTCCCCTAGCTCATTTAGAAAATGACATGTTTTTCTTCACAATGTTTTTCCCCTCCTCTCTCTTTAGTGGCAGTAATGCTGAATGCTCTTGACATAATTCTTCGTTCACCCCTGACAGTCATTTTTTTGAATACTATCCCAGTAATAAAACACCTGACCTTGAGTCTTTCAAATGGCCATTGGCTTGGGTTACCCCAATTAGCTCGGCTCATTTAGAAGCATCCAGAGGAGTCAGGTGTCTCACTCTTCGCTAAACTCAGCATTATTGGAGAATACATAGCTTTTATTCAGGTCAATTTATTTTTCTAGTGGATTTGTTTATTCTTCTATGATCTGAACATAGCAAAATAACAGGCTTAAAAATAATCGACAAGTCTGTAGAATTGCGGTATTAAATATTTCGGCCTTGGAAGTCATATAGGACAGCATTTCTAGCTTCTTGAGAGTTGTTTTTCAATTTTAAAGATATTTGAAAGAATTATGTGTACAAGCATCAATGAAGAGCTATTTTATTTGCATATAAGGTAGCTACATGTTGGAATAACTTAATAAAATACATATGTACTTGTGTATCTGTAAATAGCTGGGTCAATATATTTTTTGAGAGTGCAGATCTCCCAAATCAATAGCTCTTTATTAAAAACTCTTTTGTGGAGAAGAAAATATGTACCTCCAGAGATAAAAGTGTACTTATTACATGTTTGTGTGTTAATTAAATGTAAGATTTTGCCTTAGGAATAAACTTGGAAGTTCCTGTAAATAATAACTAATTGGGCTTTCACAGAGAACTCTGGCAAAGGAATATGGACATTTTCAACATAAATGAGATGTAAGGGAAATTAAGGGAGTATATTTAAATTAAGTTGAAGCAAGGACCCTTTAACTTTTAAATTAATATTAATTAAAATGTTTCCTTGTGTCTCTAATACAGAACTCTCTTTGCTCTCTATTTCGTTTTTAATATTTATCACTAGGTACAGGACTTCTCAGCAAGAGTGAAGTTTTTCTTCACAATCTCTTAGAATTTTTTGTGTGCTATGCAATTTTATCACAGGTCACATTTTTATTCTTTCTTAAAAAGGGATAAATTATAAGATTTCTTGACAGACAATGCCTGAAATAGAATATGAAGTCCACGCAACTGAAGGTGGACAAATAATGCAGGCTGAAATGAATGTAAGGGCCTCTTCCAAAGACTACAAGTCTCCTTTTGACATTCAAGCAACTCAGTAAGGAGGGAAAGAAAAATTGAATTTAGCTGATGCAAATGAAATTAAAACCAAATTGGTTGTCACATCAAGCTGATGTTAACTATGTAAATGTTTTCTGTTTATGAAACTACAATTTGGTGTACATAATGCTACAAAAATAAGAATATTTTCATGTTCATTTAAAATAAAAATTTAAAAGACAGATTGCAAAATTGTTGAAACTCTTTGCCACTTACCCTAGTAACATTTAAGAGACTCTGAATCATGGAAACTGGGGACATGGAGCACTGAGATAAACACATACATAGATATACATGTCAGTACACATGCTTGCTTTTCTGGCCAGGCAGTATCCCATTACATCATTGCTTCAAATGCATTCATTCTCTTCAATATTGTTGGCTGTTTCAGGTTAACTACCAAAATCATTTGCCTGAGAAGCGAGATTTGTCTTACAACTACCTCTGTGAGGTACAATAGGGATTACAAGTGCCCATGATTATACTATTGGGTAGAATAAGGGACTCTTATTCTAGCATTTCTCATTCATTTTGTCATTGCATTCTCTTTGAAAGAGACCAAATGGGTCCCAGCAGGTGAAAGCAAAGAAACCTGAAAGGCCCCCTTTGATGAATGACAATACCACAACCACCCTCCCCCCCTCATTTTTGGAGATTATAAAACCTTATTAAATCATGCCCTGTTAGATATTGATTGAGAGGGAGCTAAACTAAAACCAACAATAGCAGCATGGATCAGAGAACACTGCTTTCATCAATGGGCACTAAACACAGCTAAGCTTTCCAATCCTTTTTTTTGGGGGGGGAGGAGTGGGGAGACTTTTTTTTTTTTACTATTTACTTTTGTTTAAACCATTATCCCAGAAAGTCATACAATTATAGCAGCTTTGTCAGTCAAGAATAGATCTTAGTTGTCTAGCACTTCATCTTTCTGAATGTTGCAGTGTATTACACAAACAATATTATACTTGGTTAAGATTCAGGATTATTATTATGATTATTTGGGGGGTGCAATTCTGGGTAATTATCATAATTATTCTTGACTCCAGGACCCCTTTGCTGACAAGTCTGCTTTAAAGTAAACCACTTGGACATAACAACCCAAGATATTTGAAAAGAGACTGCTGCCAGAATCAGAGTTGAAAACTCACCCATATTTTAAAGCTATCTTGATTATCAGGCTGCTTGCGTTCCTGGGCTGTCTTTTCTGCCATCTGTGAGCGTCACAGCAAACAACCCCTTTATGACAATCACCTCTGTAGAACTTGAATATGTCTGCTTTAGAAGAGACTTCTGTAATAAGACTCTGTGCTAATTAACTGTCAGCTTTATTTTTTAAATCAGCAGAGTGCATTTTAGAAAGGAAAGGAAAGAAATTCTACCAAAAACTCCTAAACAAGAATTAGGTTTATATACTAGACTGCAGCAACTTCTGATCTCAGGCCTTACTCAGAGTAAAGCTGTTGACTTTAAATATTTCTATGATAAAGACTTTCATTTTTGCTGCCACTTGAGTACAGGGAATAACATTGCTCCTCCCTCTAGACAACGACTTGAGTCAATAATGTTACCAAAAAAATTAAGAAAAGAAGGAAGGTGGGAGAGAGGGAAGGAGGGAGGGAGAAAAGGAAGGAAGGAAGGAAGGAAATAAAGAAGAAAGGAAGGAAGGCAATAAGGAAGGAAGGGAGGAAGGAAGGAAGAAAGGAAGGGAAGGAGGGAGAAAGCAGACAGAAAATAAGCAGGTGAAAGGCAACTTTAATTTTTACATTTTTTTAAAGGGGGCCACTAGTGTTGTTATTGAAAACAATCATAGTTAAAAGGACCAGAGACTAAGATTATTAGTTTGATATCAAAGATGATAATTTCCACTTCAAGAGAAATAATTATGTGTAGAAACAGTATTATGTGTCATGAAAATGCCATTTGAAAAAGAAAAATCTCTAGCCTTAGAAGACTAAAAACCCAGGCTTGTACAAAATAGAAAGAGAAATTTAAATATCAAATTTATCTTGATGAGTTATTTTTTCCTTAATGGATAAAAATAATGACTTCTTGAAAATAAAGCATTGATGGTATTTTCTCTTAAAAAAAAATAGAAATGAATGCAGGGGTTTTTATTTTGTGGTTAAAATCCACCTCTGAATCATGAATCCCCAAAATAGGCATCAGAAATATTTTTTTTGAGTTGGATACAATAAATATAGAAAATGAGAACAGTATGAAATTACTTTGTTTTAGGCAAAATTCATTCTATATTTTAAAATTATTTTCATGTACTTTTCAAAATTTTAGATTGCCTTTATAAATTAGATTTTGTCATTGAATGATACAAAATTTGTTCAAAGCTTTCTCTTGTTGCTAAAAAAAGTATCTTCCATTTGTGGTATCTCCTGAATGTTTTAGCTTAAAATTTGAAAATTAGTCATTAATTCTTTTGACAATTTTAAAGTTTGGCAATAATATTTTAATTTATAATTTTTCTATTTGTATTTCAATAGCTTGCTAATGGTATACTCTAAATAAAAATGTAAAAGTATGCCTAGAGCTTTAAAATCAATATATCTAATTTTTATTTTAAAATATTTTGAATAGAATGGCTAACAAACAAAAAGTTGACAATCTGTGTATTGTATGTTATTCTCTTTTAAAGCGTGCTGATGTGCATAAATTTTTATAAATACTGCAGGTCCAGTTTAAAAGCATTAGATTTTCATATGCCACCTGATATAATTAAATGACAAAATCTGTTGCTAATTTTATTTTCATTAGTTTTTTTTAGTGAGTGTTACCTGTTAATTTTATTCTGATTAGTTCAGTTCCTGTGCTGATTCGTGTTTCCTAAAAGAAACTTGAGAATGATTTCTTGTAATGTACCATAAATTTTAATTCAGTCGTCAATTGGCAATTTTAAATTGCCCCTTATCTTAGGCAAGAGAATATAAAATAACTATCCATATAATTTGTTATAACAGTAATTTTTTATTGTTTTAAAGTACATTCCTGTTTCACATTTTTAAATCTACTGTAATTTTAAGTCTTCTGCAAGTTGTCTGGGAAAATTTGCTGAAATGTTATCTATTTAAGAATAAATCATTGTAGTAAGAAAACTATCAAATTTTGTTTAGTACCCTCCCATGTGTTAGAATAAGTAATAATATTGAGGTTTGTCAGATATTTATATTATTACCAATTTGGAGATACCCTTTTTGAATTGTTTTCTATCATATTTTAATATTTCAAACAAGTAAGAGATTATTTTGGTTTCAATACTAAAATGATAATTCCAAACCCTATCACATTTCTAAAATTCGATTAATCATTTTAAGCAATCTTTTGTGACCAAATTACATTTTATATATAAGTAAGTTCTGTCATCTCTGTATATAATTTTATATGTTTACATCTTCATAAATACTGTGCCCAAAGTGTTACTTACTTAGTAGCTTTACCAATACTATGAAATGACTAGAATCAATTCATATTAGAACTGTTGTAAAAAAGAAAAAAGCCATATATGTTGTCTAGTTTTTACAAACTGTTGGGAACACAGAAAGCAGCCTATTTCATAGAATTTTACTCATTATGCATAATCACATATACTTTTTTCCTTAAGTGACTCATTTATCAAAGTGTTAAAGAAAAATAAAGAGCTTTTCATGTATATCTTCTAAAGAGTCTCCTAAAACCCATCTGCAGGATTTACTGACTTACATACAAAACATTATTCCCTCCTCCCTTAGAAAAACATTACCTCAAGCAGTCCCATGCTTCTGACATAAAATTAAGCATTGAATATAATTTTCAAATTGAATAACCGTGCTAAAAATATCCTACATGCTATTAGCACTTAGTCCACAGAATAATTTCTATTAGTTTAAATATGACTTATTGTCCTAGTGATAGGTGTTGTACTCATTTTATTATTTGAAGGAGGGGCAGAGCTCATTTTCATTTAAGTTGAAGCAAAATTGTTACTATAAGAAATATTGGTTCAATGAAATAGATACTGGATTTTTAAAATTGAGTTGGTAGTCACATTTTAATCATATCTTTCAAACACCTCTAACTCATGATAATATTATTTTGTGGTAGATTCAGTGGAATGAATTTTGACAAAATGTTTCAGTTGTCATTTCTGAAGCTGGTAAGTACTCAACATAGTGCTTTCTGCCCATGAGGATTCTACTCTTTTTGTATCTTATGTTTTCCCTATGTTCTCTTTATGAAACATTTAAGAAAATTCAATTTCTCAAGACAGAATATTTTGAAGTATTTTTCACATAGAATGTCATACAAATTTAAGATGATTTGACTTTGTTTCTGGGGCTTTTACACGAAGATATTTGGATGGACTTTGTTATAGTTTTCCTAAAATTCAGTGAGGTGAAAATAAACTCTCTTTAGGACGTTCTTCAGTTTCATTAGACTATCCAAGAGATGTCTGCATATAGAAGATAAAACTTTCTTTTTAGCCTCACAAGCTCATGCTCAGTGCATATTTATGAAGTAAGTATAATAGTTTTGTTATGCAGCATAGGAAAACCAAAAAGCCACTTTTTGGAAGGCAAATTTGAAATGTAACCTCAGATTTCCTTACTTTCAGTCTAAATGTCAAAGTCCCATTGGGGACACCATAGGAAAGTAAGTAAGTATTCACACTCTTTTTGTAATCTCACAAAGTCTGACCATCATGAAGCAAGACTTTTGGATGATCTTTATTGCAGCTACTCTGAAATTCTCTTGTCATTGACTCCATTGCTTTCCATTCTCCCTGTTGTTCAAGCCATTATCAAACTCTTGGAATTGACTTCAAATAATATTAATGGCTGCTAGAAAAAAAGTTCTTAATGTGTCACCATTCTTCACTTTTAAATCTAAAGTGGGGACAAATATGTTCACCACACTTAACTCTATTTAAGTTTCTCAAAATCAGACCTTCATGTATTAACCAAAGATTTTCCATTATAAAAAATATTTAAACGAGTGAACAGTGGCATCTGAAGGAAATGATCAAAAGCGGGCATCCAATGGCATCCAATACTGGTTTGAGCCGTGATAGCTTCATTGAAATAAGTATTTAATACTTTGAAGGATGACCACTTTGAAGCATTTGATTTTGATGAATGTTTAGTTATGTTAATTAAAACAGTCAGCCACATAGCTCTGAAGTCATATCTCCAGTATCTGTCTGTCACTCTCTTACAGGATCACAGTCTCTTGCAGTTTTGTAGGAAGCACTACTTGAAAACATACACTTGATAGTTACAGTCCCTTTGGATATAGGGCTTCTGTGTGACAAGACTTCTTACTTGTTTAAGCACAATAAGCAAATTCAGGACAAATCTTAACATTGAGACTAATATTTAATATATTTTCAAATAATTTTGAATCACACACATGAATTTAATTGCTAGTTTAGGTAAGTTTAATTTACAGCAAAACTTATTTGTGGGTACCCAAACCCACAAATTTAGAATATAGTCATATGAATATTCAGTCATATTGAAACATATGCACCCAAAATTAAAATTTTGTTTTTAAAGTACTTAAATGTTTTCAAAGGGTTTGAAAAAAATCACCTGATAATTTCAAGATGATTTTATAAATGGACTTTCTTTCAATATTGAGTAACATTTCAACTACGTAGATTTGTATACATGCCAAATTATAAGACTCTAATATTCTTTTATGGTCAGTTTCTCTATTGTTGATAGAGATTTCTTATTTATGATATACATTTTTCCTTTCTGAAAATTCTGTTATTGTTTTATGAGCACAATTTACCACAGTAAAGTAGCCCCTTGATGTGCTTGGCATGCTAGGATTCTTAGTTATGCTTGGCAGTGTTGGTAGGCTCTAAAATCTTTGTGCATAATTTGTTGTGTTTACTATATAAACTAAGTATTAGGGTATAAATTATGGCAGTAAATTTAGATTTCACTAATTTAATTCAGCAATTCAGTCTTCTCGGGGTGTTAACCTTGATATAAGTTCTTAAGTAGTAGAAACATCTACCACTGCCTCCTCTAGAAGATTCCCAAAGAGAAATTTAAACATCCTGATGATGGGACCTGTATTGAACATGTGGTAGGAACTGAGTTTCTCTCTTTTGTTGATAAATGTGTCTCCTTTCATGTGGTCAATTCTTTTTTTTTTTTTACATATTATATTATGTCATTAAGAATTTTTATGATGGGTTGCACCTTTTCACTCAATCATAGATATTCTCTACTAGGAGAAATCATTTTTCAGTATTTACTGCTCTGAAATTATCCTTAGGGATTATTCTTTTATCACCTAGTTAGTACATATTATTTTATTTGTATGCTGTATTGTGGTTTAAAATTGAGAAATTAGTCCTTCCAAGCTTTGCTTCCTAAACAATGAGTTTTATAGTGAGCCTCTCCTCCAATTTTGACTGTGAAAACCATGTCAGCCTCTTGGTCATTTTATTTCTTTATTGTCTTAGATAAAAATCTAATGCTGAATCTTTTTAATAGCTTAGGAAAAAATCAGAAAATTCCATTTCTGACTACTATAATGTATAGGTTTCTGTGAAACAGTTTAGAAAAAAAAAGCAGAATCATTTGAGAAAATATTCAACGTCAGAATAAGACAAATCTAAGTAATTACCTTGCTAAACTACTGAAATAACAGGCACACTTATGATGAAGACAAAATGTGAGAATAAAGAGTGAGAATTTAGAGACATTTTCTCCTAATGATATTGGAATAAGCCTGAGGACCGTTATTCTGAAGCTTACACATCTACCTTAACCCATCCTCTCTCATTCCTTCTGTTGGCTATATAGGGAATAATTTTCTATGCTTCTGAGAGGTCTGGTCTTAGTTTTTCTGTATCCTCACTTTTGGTTTTCTTTACTTTTTCCTTCTTATTCAAATGTTTGTGACTTGATTTATACAATAGTTTAGCAAATACAAAGTACCATTATTGAAGGATGGCTTATAACGCATGCTGTTTATTGGATTGGTTCTTAAAGTCATGGGTTGGACTATCTGTTCCATTTCTAATTCATTCAGGAATTTCTCAGTCCCAACATCTAACATCTGTAATTAGCTCTCAGCTTCTACTACATGGAGGGGACCTCAAAATGTATTCATTTCCATAGGTATTAAATTTTTAATTTCTGGTGGGCAGAGATTCGTTCACTTGCTTTTTTCCTTAAATACCCTTAAGAGTGGTGATACTGGTTTTGCTTAATTTAGATGGTAGAAAACTTTATTGCCTGCCATTAATACTCCTCTAAAGTGAAACTTGTGTCATCTAAGAAAGACTCCAATAGAAGATACCAGCTAGACACAAGACAGCTATTTGCAGAGTCACGGTGAAACTCTTTCCTTTTTAATACCGTAAGGGTGCATCTGAGTATGTTTTCTCAGACTTTTAGATGTTGAATACTTCCTCTCTCTAGGGATAGTCATTTCATTGTGTTTGTTAATTCTTGACCTAGTTGAAAAAGGGCCAGTGTGAACCAGCAGTCAGGAAAAGGGTTGTATTTATGAAGTTTTAGCCTACCCCTCCAGGGAAGTCATACTTACCTCTACCAGCCTGATCTATTACCTCAATCTGATAAAATGACTTTTGCCTTATTTCTTGACTGGGCAGTTATCTCTATTGTTGTCCACAGTATTTTGGGAAGTTTTTTCTCCCCCAGAACCAGATTGCCCTTATTAGTGCCTCATGAGACCGGAATCAGTCTTTGTACAATTGCTGGAATTTACTTCATGCAAATGAACACTATTAGGAAAAATGCCAAGGTACAGAAATTCCTGGCAGACTTCCACTGTCTGCCCTTTGAGATTATGTTCACCTTTTGCTGGATATACCCTGCATGACTCTTCTCATTAATAGAGATCCATTGCTACTCATAGCAGATTACCTGGGTCTCTTCCACATTCTCCAGAGGAGATGCATCCAGATTTGTACTGATCAGTGCACACCTCATGTTCTCAGTCAGTGCCCACTCATTTATCCTGGCCCAGTTAAAGATCTAGTGCTAAGCCCAAGTCTTACAAGTGTGGTATGTTTCACCATTTTTATGGTTGGGCTTGGCAGTGTATGCCTGTATCTACATAAATAGTAAGACTTTAACTGCTTGTGCTTCCATTAGAACTAAATTTAAGAGGTTATGAGAACTTAGAAAAATCTGATCTCACCCATACCCTAATCTAGTAACAAGAGAGTGATAGCAAGAACCCAAATGAATAAAAGCCAACTGGCTTTCTTATCATAAAGATTCCAGTACCATAGTTATACAAGTAAATTTGAGAATTATTCCATATCTTACCTTTACATCTAAGCATATTGAAGCAGTTTGGAACTACACAAATGCAGGCTATTTGTTTCTTTATATCATCATGCTTGATATATAAAATGGTTATACAGAAAAGTAGGTGCTATTTTTTGAAAGAAATGAGGCACAAAACACATCTTTATGTGCCAATGTGCCAATCATTGATTATGTTACCAATAATAACTACAACACCTGGACATTTGAGAGCAATTTACATCAAACTGGTGCTTTTCTGCAGAAACATTTACCACCTGCATAATGTAGGTTGATATTTCTACTTAATACCTAAGGATGTAGGATGATATTTCCAGTTAATATCTGGGGTATTTAGTAAGAATGAAAAAAGATGTTACTTTCATTCCTATGAAAGGCCTATTTCTTGACAGTATATGAATAGGATAACCATTAGTTTGTGTTCTATTGAAATGATCAATAGAGAGTCAACTTCTTTTACTTATAATTGTCAACAACAGAAATGTTGGACATTATTTCTAAAGTTCTGTGATTCTGCTTTTTTTCATGCTATGTAATGAATGCTTGCAATTCAACACATAAAGAGAACCATTTCTTATCTTCTGCCTTCCAAATAAAGTTTATATTTTTCTAATCTGGACCATAGCAAGAAAATACAGATGTCAGGTACTTTTCCAATGGAACGATGTTTGAGCATGTTTCAATTTTGAATGATACAGCATACAATTATAAAAAATGTAAAGATGTTGTATTGGTTAAGCAAAGGATAATTTCATGACTAGTAACACCTGACTGGCAACTGAGGCTGCCACTGAAGCTAAGTTTTCAGACATTATTCTTTATCCTGGACAAATTAAGAGCACGATTTGTGATTTAGTTCCATGTCAGGTCACTGATGATATTCCAAGACGATGAGCTAACAATAGTGATTGTTTTGTGACCAGCAGAGTCAGACTTATTCACTTCATTATTACATCTCTCCAACTAGTTTTAAGCAGACAACCTCTGGTGAACAACAGAGACAAGGGGACAGTGTCCTTCAGCTTTAGGTTCTGTCTTACTGATTTTTGTTGATTTTACATGTTGGCAATAGATGTGGCTTAGAGGATGCCTGTACCCACTGTCATTTCTCTGGTACCCACATTCAAAAGAGCAGCAGTTGCTGGGAGATCATCACAGCAACTTCCTATGTCCGGCAATTACCATGATGTGTTCCAGTTCATCTTATAGTTTCTCTTTCCTCAGGAGGCGGGAAAAAAAAAAGCAGACTTTCTTTTCCTTAAAATGCTGATATACCAAAATAGGAAATTAAGAGTAAGTGAGGCATCTAAGTTCATGCTGTGATTTAAGAAAAGGAAATAGTTCCCGCAGGAAATTCATATACTATTGTGTTTTTGCATTGCATGTTAGGAAACAAAGAGACTAGATTTTTGTTTTCTCAAAAAACAGAAGAATAAAGGGATAGAGCTATAGTGTCTATTCTCTAGTCCCTTTATAGAGAAAATGACTATGTGTGATGTGAGGGATAGCAAACATCTATATCTTTTTCTCAGGGACACTGACACCTACAATTCTAGTGCTTGTATTTCATGTCAGTATTTCTATCCAAAGCTTTTTTTATCAGTAAGTTATTAAATAAGCCATATACTAATTTACTTATTTGTTGTTATTTCTGAGAGTGTCATTTTCAAGCTTAGGTGTCTGAATTCATTTTAGAAAATAATTGAAAAATATATTTATCAAATGCAACCATTTAACTTAGTTATTTTAAAGGGTTAATTGTGTACAGAACAAATGCCTTCTACTTTATTTTTTTTATCAGTCATTAACATAGCTGCCATGCTGTGATTTTCTCCTTTATGACTTTCTTTAAATAGACATACCAAAAGAAATGTTATGTGAGTCAGTCAGTCTAAAGCCTTCTTGCTTGTTCCATAATTAAATAATGCCGTTCTTAAAGAGAGAAAAATATCTATTTTAGGAATTTGCTCTTAAGAAAAAAGGAAAACCTTTCATTTGAACAAAATGCAATCAATGCAAAAAATTGGTAGTTTGAGATTTTATTATATGGATGATTGTCTCAATTTTCCTTTTAATTTTCTTAGTGTAAAACTGGCTTTTTTCATTGATTTACTTTGAAATCCTGAATAAAACATAAGCTGTTTTATTTTTCTAATCTCTAAATAAAGACAACACTCATCATATAGGCTATTTTGAGGAACCAAATGTTGTTTGGTTAAATGTTAAATTATTTTAATTAAAGTAAAGCAGTTCTTTGAAATGAAGATATTCAAATATCAGTTGTTCTGTACTCCAAGTCATGTTTTTGTATTGCCTTTCAATTAGTTGGTTTAGTTTTGATAAAATTTAAGAATTCATGAGGATTTACTAGATTGTTATTATCTAATTATTTAATGTAATAGAAATGTCTGGATAGTATTAAACTTACAGGTGAGTGATGAGATTTTTTTTATTAATTTGTATCTTAATTTATTTAAAAATAAATATTTATAACTTCCTAAGCAAGACTGAAAAAAACAAACAAGGGAAATAGGGAGAAGCAACACTTTAATAGTAGCATTAGACAAGCCTTATTCAGGTGGCAGTTACAAATTTGTCTTGATCTTTCTCATCTTGTACTTAAAAGTTCACAATAAACCAAGCCAGATATATTTCTAGAGGCAAGGTAATGTTTTCATGCTAAGATAACAGTGGAAGTCATCTGTTGACAAAATTTCTTCTCTGAGATTTAGGGTCATGCCCACACTCATGTCTTCAGCAGATTTATGATTTGGGGAGAATAGAGGGTTTAATTTCTAACCAATTTCTTCATGTCCAGGTTTTAATAAATCTGCCTGCCACCCTTACTACAAATTAATTAATAAAGGAAATTAGCTATGTTACCATATCCAGTAACTAGATATGAAGACCAACTGATATATGCAAGAGGACTTCTCCAACCACAAGTCAGCTTCCCAAATTGATTCTGGGCACCTTAGGTTCAGACTAGAACAAGTGAGTATTGCTAATCTACTCTAGTCTGAATAGAACTGATTTTAGGTTCTTTATTTTTTTTCCTGATATTACTGTTTTCATTCAATGGATTGATATGGTTTTCCCTGGCGTTAAATGTTTAAATCTTCCCTTGAGTCTCCATTGATGGACCAGCATCTCCAGACCTAGAAAACTTTTTAAAGATTCCTTTGATCAAGTTGTTTTGGAAACTGTATTATAGGAACTCACTTAGGATGGGTCTATGGATCTCAGGCAATGTTCAGATGCTCCAGCTGTGAAAACTTTATGGCCAAAGAGAATTGCCAATCACAGGTGTAAAGAAGTAAGGACAGGTTCCCAAACGTGCAATTTACTATTTCCGAAAAATATCTTGCATTCCTTAATCTACAATTATTACTTGGCATTCAGAGAAAGTTTTCCCCATTTGTCACTTGCTTTTTAATCCTGCAACAATTGTCATATAGTTTTCCAAGTACTTTGTCCTAAAGTAAAATCCAGTCATGTCTATATTTAACTATTTTGGAATTATTAGCAAACAGCATCTCAGAAATCCATTTTTGTCACCTATTTGATATGACAAGAATCCCTAGAGTCTTTGGTGTAATATCCTTAAAACCATGTTTTCCTCTTAGAATAAAGATGTTATTTTTCTCTTCATTTTTTTAAATCTAAAAAGAAATTAAACTTCCACATGACTTAAATTGAATCAATCACTGTGACTAAAAATATTTAAATAAGTTCTAAATTTTACAAAATTCATTTTTATCACCAGTGATCACCATGTAATGGTGAGCTCAGAGCTGAAACTTGTTAGCACAATTTTTTAAATTTGTGTTATAACTCACATATTTTTTTTTCTGGTAGCAGGCTATAAATGTATATATTAAAGATATCTCCATGTTTTGATATAAAATATAAGATATAGATGAATATTGCCTATAATAAGTATTTATTTATATAGAAGCAATACCAGGTAGTTAAGCCTGGCTATTAGATATGGTAGCATAGATAATTTTCTTTATTAGTTACTTTGAATGTGTTTATTTTTAAAACACAATAGGATTTCACTAAAAGATAAGAGAAATATTTAATATCTGTTAAACCATAAGACAAATGATGTATGAAAACCATTTTAGAGGTCCCACTTATATATTAAAAATATAAAATGAGAGCTATAGTTTTACAACATCAGTCTCAGTTCCATTCACTACCCTCCAGAACTATGCCTCATCCCTATTTTTCAATTTGGTTTCACTGACCATAACTCAGATATGCTGTCTAAATTTGGGACATTTCTTTACTGAGTGAGTGGTTTATGGGTATACAATTTATTATAACCAGGTGAATTATCACATTTGTATTCTTTAAAAAATTTGAGTTCAATTAGTTCTTTTCTTCATTTTTTGTTATTAATAGTGCTTGACACAGTAAGAACTATACTACACGTACACAGTATTTTTTCTTGCAAGTCTTCAGCCCCTTCTGTTTCATCTGTTCTGTCAGCTAATTAAACACATAAACCTGTGAGGAAGCTACTGTTAAATCCACCCTGCTTACAAAGATGATTTCTCAATAGGCCTGATGTTGAATGTGTTTGAGGTGCATACCGTAACCTCCTCAGGAAGAAAAATACTCAGAAGCTGCCAACAATATTCATGATTGTTTCATATTGAACATTCTTATTTAATCCCTACAAATATCTATGAGAAAGAAGCTTTGATTTTACAGAACAGGTTAGATAATCTACTAATATGTCATATCTCCAAGGATGTATAATTGTTTAAAGTGAGCTCTGACATTATATAAAATTCTAGTAGAAAAAAATATGCAAATTATTTTCTTTACTATGAAAATACTTGTTTTTCATATCTTCTCCCAAATGTGCTTAATTCCACATCCTAACTTTATTAATATGGTCTTTTGTGACTGTGTCATTTAAATCAATCTATTTTTTCAGGTATAATAAAGTATAATTAGTATGTACAGAAATATTTACTGTCTGCTATAAATATAATTAATTAGACATAGTACAGAGACTTTTTGCATGCTATAAATCAATTTTGATTTCAACAAATGGTATTACACAAACCTTAATAAACTGAATGTTATTTGACTTATCATTACTAAATAATTGAATAAAGAGAAAAGTTAAGTAAATGGTGTGGAAAAAATATCTAACACCACTCTTATCAACATGAAAGTTGTTTTGAAAATGAAACAGAATTTCAGCTTTTGTAGCTAATACAGTCATTTTCTTACCTTTATTTCAGTAAAACACATCCCCCTCTGCAATCCTCATGTACACACACTTGACAATGTAAGTGTGCTTGTGATGCCTCAATTTCAAGAGATAATTTTTTCTTTAATTATCCAGCTTTATTTTGGGATATAGAACAATTGATTCTCCATATCATTAGTCAAGCTCAAAAGGACATTTGCATGTGTTATATAATATCATGAATTGAGGAGGTGCCTGGAGGGTTAATTACTAGCAGGTAAAATCATTCTTGCTGATGCTAATAACAAATCTATTGTTGAAAATTATAAGCATATAATATTGTGCTTTGTATCTTTGAACTTCAGATCTATGGCAGCCTTTTTGAAAAATAGTAATTTATTTTAGTAAATAATACACCTGACTATGCTTAAATGTAAATTGGAAAGCTTTCAGATCTGGGGCAAAAGTGAATTTGTTATTTGTTTGTGTTTGAATATAGTCGATATGTTAAGGAACTTTAAGTTTTCTTTTTCAGCTCCTTGGACAATTAGAAGATGTATTTTTTTTCTGTTGACATTCCTGTGATGTCTCATGCAAAGTAGTGAACTACACCCTCTAAGATTGTGATACATCCTAGAGGAATGGTTGTTAACAATGAAAGAATTCACTCCCCATACATACATATTATGGGAAACTATAAAGAAATAAGGGGATCCCCTTGTTTGTAATACCTTTCACAGCGGGTGCTTTCACTGTCAAATAGTTTTACCTTTCGACTTGATCTGATTTTTAGATGGTCATGGGATTTTCCTATCCATTACTGACCTATATTACCTGGTACATTATGAGAATAAAGTGTGACTGTACAAGAGTCTGTTAATAGAAATTTAATACTCCCAGATGAGCTTTTAGAGACTGGCACCTTAAGTTCACCTGAGGCAGTTTTGCAGAATTATAATTTAATATAGTTGGCAAAAACCTGGATTCCTAGGTAAGTATAAAGAAAACTTACTCTTTTCTAATACTAATGCACCCATACCTTTCTATCTGCTATTATCCTACTCTTGTTTCTATCCAAGGCAATAATAGGAAATAAGACAAGTTAAAAGTACCTAGATGCCTAGAGAAAAGATTCACTTGAGTTCTCACAATATTATGAAGAAATCTTCTAAACCGAAACACCCCTGTGACTCACTTTCTTCAAGAAAATACTCTGTGACTCCTGTGGTTAAATTCAGCCCACTTCCCAGTTATTCTCACTTGTCTGTTTCCCATTGTGACTCTGATCCCCAATTACTTACATTTACATTTGTTAATATAAAACTTCTAATTTCCTAAATTCTCAGTAATTTAGCAGTCATTACAGACTACTCTGGGTTAAGGTAACAGGAAATTCTAGAGATTGGGTATAAGTTATTGCTGCATAAAGGCAAAATAACAAATTATTTCTTGGGTACATGTATAATTTTCTCAAGAAAATATATTTACATAATATTTATAATATTTAAGAATTTACTATATGCAAACACTGAATTAAATGCTTTGAATGTGATAGTTCATTGTATCTCATAGTCACCCAGCTAAGAATAACATTTTTCCCCATTTTGCAGAAGAAATGGATCCCCTAAATTTTACCAATGGATTAATCCCAGTAGAATAACCTGGAAGGCATTGATAAAACTGAAATCTCTTCAGTACTAATCAGAAACCCAGGTCATTTTGATACATACCAGATTAAGAACCACTGATACAATGAATTTCAAATACAATTGCTTACTACATGTCTATACATACCTTCACACTAATTTTTGAAAGCTGAGTAAATAGTGCTCATCTTCTGATTTTTTTTAAACCAATACTTCACTGAAGATGATCTGACATTTTTTCTAGAGAAAATAAATGGTATCAAAGCCAGTCACTGATTCATAAGGAATTCTAGGAAACTAAGGGCAAAAATAAAATGAATGTCTTACTCAAATGGAAAGACTCAAATTTGTGGTAAGGGTAAAACATTTTTAAGCAAAAAAAAAATATTTTACCCAATTGCCATACAACCTCTGATTATAGATACATTGCTAAATTTCTAAAATAAATGTTGATAAGAAAAATCCCTGAGAGAAATCCCTGAACCCAGTAGACTACTTGAATTAAGGCTATGTTGCTGAGAATTGGGAGGAATCAAGGTGGTTAGATTAAGAAATCAGAATGTCAGAGAAGGGAAAGCTTCACAGAGGAAACATGCCAAAAATCTGCCCAGAAGTCCTTTTCAGTATTCATCAGTGTACCAATCACCAAATATATATAATTATATTTACATATAATATATACTTGTATACATTATATAATTATATATAGTACAAATCATATATGTATATGATCATGTATATGTGTATGTATATATGTGTATTTGTGTGTGTGTGTGTGTGTGTATATATATATATATTACCCAGTCAAGGAAATAGCTACTAAAAAGGATTAGAAAAGCAATATCCAGCCAACAAAAGTGTTAGTTCCCATTAGTCAAACTGAAAAACTTCATGAGACATTGAGTAGATGCTCTTGCCTCAGGAGTAAAGAATAAAGAAACCTAAGCATGTATATGTGAATGTATATGCGTATGTATATATATGTGTGTGTATGTATGTATATACATACACACACATATATATATATATTACTCAGAGTCAAGGAAATAGATAAGCACAAGAAATATGAAGAAAATGACACCAAGTCACATCAAAATCAAACTGGTCAAAATCAGTGGTAAAGAACCAGAGATAAACTATACATTACATACAGAGGAAAAAACATAAAGATGACAGACTTCTTGTCAGAAACAATGCAAAAGATAATGGAGCTATAGATTTAAAGAAATGAGAGATTAAAAAAATAAGTTTATCTAGAATTTGGATATTTCACCCAATACAACAATCTTTCAAAAAATAAGGCCAAATACTCTTTTCAGACAAATAAAAGCTGAAAAAATTTCATCAGGAGCGTACATGAACTATCAGAAATGTTGTAGAGAATATTTCACACAGAAGAAGGAAGTTTCAAAAAACTGAAATAACGGTGACCTTAATATATTATATAGAGATGTGGATTTACTATAATGCATATGTTAAACCCATATCATGTTAAAATGCAATGCTCCTTCAATATAATTAATCTTAAAAAGATTTAGAAAACAAAAAGCTATTAAAATTCCAAGAACAAATAGACAAATCCATAATTGTCACCAGAAATTTTAAAATTCTTGTTAATAATTATAAGAAAAGTAGACAAAAATGTCAAGAATTGGAAGACTTGAAAAATACTATCAAACAACCTATTATAAAGCACTCCACTCACCAGCAGCACAATGCCCATTCTTTTCAAATGAACACAGATCATTTACCAAGATAGATAATTTTCTAGACCATCAAGCATGTCTCAATAAGTTTAAAAGAATTTAAAACAAAGTTTGTTCTCTGACCACGGTGGAATTAATTTTGATATCATTAACTAAAAGATAACTGTAAAGTCTCCAATATTTGAAAACAAAATAGCACACTTTTAACAAAACCAAGAGCTAAAGAATAAATAAAAAGGAAAATTAGCATTTCTAAATAAGTAAAAATGGAAACATACAATATCAAAATTTTAGAGACACAGCTAAAGTAGTCATATATAGTCCATGGACACCATTCTGTTCATTAGCTATTTTTGTGAATACAGTTTTATTGTAATAGAATCATATCTACATTTTGTATACTGTTAATGGCTGCTTAAGCTACAATGGCAAATTTGAGTGACTGAGGTTGAGATTATAGAGTTTGCAATGGTCGAAATATCTACATCTGGTATTTTTATAGAAAGTGTTTTGTGGATATTTTAAAACTGATTAAAATTCACATTGTTTTAAAAAACATTATACTGAAACAGAAAACTTTGAATAGACAAACGACTCTGAAATAGAACAGTAAAATTTGAGGACAAATACTAAACCATTCAGGACATTATTAAACCAGAATAGTCAAAGGAGTTCAATATTAATATAAATATAAATAGATCTATGAAACAAAACTGACTAAGCAGAAATAGGCCCACATATATACAGACAACTGGTTTTCAGTAAACGTGCAAAGTCATTTCAATAAAGAAAGAATAATCTTTTTACTAAATAATGCTGAAATAATTAGATAGACACATGATTTAAAAAAAACAAGAGTGTCTGTTCCCTCCAAATAATTTTTTAAAAATCATTAATCTAACTGTGAAACCCAAAACTATAAAACTTCCAGATGATTGCTTAAATAATGTTTCTATATGGTACTAAAAGCATAATCCAGAAAAGAATAAATGTATAAAGTGAATTTCAGTAAAATTGAAACTGTTATTTGAAAGACATTGTGAAATAGGATGAAAAAGTAAGTTATAGTTTGGGAGAAAATAGTGGCAAATCAAATATCTGATAAAGGAACTTCATTTGGAATATATAAAGATCTGAAGGTCCTGGGTCTCAAACTAAATAAAATAATTAAAGTGCTTCTTCCTCCTATCTCTCTCTCTCTCTCTCTCTCTCTCTCTCTCTCTCTCTCTCTCTCTCTCTCTCTCTCTCTCTCTCTCTGCCTGCCTACTTGCCTTCATTTCTGCCTGTATCTTTCCTTAAAAAAAAATTCAAACTTCTCTAATTGTTTCCTAGAATAAATCTCAAGAAAGCAAATTTCTTGATTATGGGATGTCAATTATCACTGTGTATGGATATATTTCTGCATTTTTCTGTTCTGTTTCATTGATTTACATATCTGTCATTGAACCAATACCACTATGTTTCAACTACTATAGCTTCATAGTAAGTCTCAAAATAAGTATTATGACATATTGTTCAAAATGTGTTAGGCTAATTTAGGTTCTTTGGAGTTTTACATACATTTTGAAATCAGTTTGGTATTTTCTGTGAAGAAAATCACTGGAATTTGATTGAGATCACATTATCTCTTTAGATCAGTTTGGGAAGTACTGACATATTAACAATATTGACTCTTCAATTCATAAAAACTATCTATCTCTCCACCTAGTTAGGTCTTTAATTTTTCTCATCTATGTTTTATAGTTCCCATTGAACAGATCTTGTGTTCTTGGTTATATTTATCACATTCATAAATAGCCTCCATTGAGGACAGCAAAGACTCTTCGATGATGGATTTAAATTATGATAAACCCAATGTCATTCAGAGTCAATATCAGCAAAACAGAATGAAAGAGATCTTTAGGTAATCCACTGGGTCAAAAATTTATGATTTTTTCCAGTTCCACACATTTTATAAACTTATTTTGAGAGAATTCTATCACAGATTATAATTCATTTGAATTGACATTGCCATAGTGCCTAGAACTAAGATATATCTCACAAATTCCTATGTGAAAGTATAGTGTATCAGAAATATCCCAGGCTAAGAAAGGATAAATCCAGATTTTATTCCCAACTCTGACAGCATTTACCTGCATCAATGTAGTATCTAAGAGTCATTTTCTGTGACGGAAAAATGATTGATTCAGTTCACCAGTTCCTAGTCTCACTCAACATCAGAATTCTACCTATCACATAACTGGACCACACCCTGCAGGATTTTTACTTTTATTTGTTTATTTATTTTTGAATTAATTTTATTGAAGGAAAATTGAATCATAACATTGTATAGGTTTTAAATGTGCATCATTGTAAATCAGTTATCTTTATATAATACATTAAGTTCATCAACACCAGTCTAGCTCTTCCTTCACCATACAATTGATCCCCCTACCCATTTTACCCAGTCCACCCCTGTTCCTTCCTGCAATAACTAATTTGATTTTATTGACTAAAATTTCATTTTTATTTGATTTAGTTAATTTGCTTGTTTGCTTTCTCTATATATTAGATTCTGATTCAATTACTCTAATGCAAGTGAGTATCAGGAATTTTCATATGTAATGTCCTATTTGTATTTGATGTTTTAAAGCAACAAGTTTGTGGACAGGCATTGGGGACTATTGGATTAAGTGATTTTGAGCATTTTTTCTAATTCTAAAGTCCTATGATTCTGTAAAGGAAATGAAGAAAAACGGAAATTCTATATTGCTTCTAATCAGTTTCTGATGATCACAGTTGCTGTTAATTAGAGTAAAAGGAGGATTCATTTCAAATTAAGAAATAATTACTGAAATAATGAAAATAAGCATCCATAAGATCTAGTTGGTGCAAACAGCAATGAATAAAAGAGCATTCCATTGTGCCCTACTCTAAAGTTCTTAGAATATTGACAATTTTCCAGTCTTTCCTTTAGGAAAGAAGATAAAAAGATGAACTTATTCAGAATTCTATGTACTCTGCCCTTTAGAACTAGATGGTGTTACTGAAAGTAATATGGATCCCAGCACATTACAATATATAAATATCAGAATCTGAATATAAATGTGCAGTGCATCTTTGGCCTTTGGGATATTAAAATGCTTGATGAGCCATGGACACACATTAAGTTTAAAAAAAAAAAAAGGTGGCCCCTCTAAGTTATGTTATGAACCCACTGGGAAAGAGCAATGTCTTATTTGATGTTCCCTATAGCACTTAGTGTATGCTGAAGTTCAATAGCCATCCAATAAAAATGTTAAGAATATTTATGATCATGAATTAAATTATGCTGAAACTAGCACTTGGTGATAGGTAATGGATATTTGATAGGGAAGTAGCTATAACTTTGACATCACATAATATTTTATACATAAACCTATTCATAAATCTTTTCTATTTTTGTTATTGTACTTATTGTATGCAATTAGTTCATTTAATCTGTAAAATGAGTTTTTAATCTGTACTTCATTTAATTTGTTAAAGTTCAGATATTCAGCTCATGTATAAATTTACTTGTTCAAAAGTGACTTTTATTTCATACCTACTGTGCTTAAAGTATTTCCTTGAATATTAGAAGAATATTCAGTACTCTTTTCTTACAAATTGCCTCACATCTTTTTTCTCTTTTCTTTAGTCATCCCAAATGTTTTTCTAAATTTATCTGCCACCTCTCGGGCTGGTCATTCTTTTATAACTCAGGAAACTACTATGTCTTCAGGTCAAAATGCATCACTTTCAATATATTGACAGTGACCATCATGTGGAAATCTCGCTGTACCAAAGATAGTTTTATTATCTCCTGCTACAGACTTGACTACTTTGATCTCCCAGCTAGTCCCACTGACATTCACCCTTTCCCTGATGTTGGGTTTTCATTGGCTAGCATTCTATCAGGGACAGCCGTATATTTCCAGCTCTGTCATTCCTTTAATTCAAGGCTCACCTCCCTCAAGAAAACATCTATGTGGAGAAGCAACTGCAGTCACGCTCATGTCAGCACTTTCTCCACTCTCACAGAATTAGTGTTTGCATAGCCTTCAGTTAGTGTAATGATGACTGAGGACATGAGCAGGTTTATTATTTCATTGAGCGGTTACTTTGTATAGGGCATCATAGGAAAAGGAAAAGGAGGATATCAAAAGGTAAAACACCTTTTTTGACAAAAAGTTTAAAATCTATTTGGGAGGAATATTATAAAGGACAGATAGCAATTCTACCAAACATGAGCTAAGACCAAATTAGTAGAAGAGACAGAAATGTATAGCAAAGTAAAAATGTACTCATTACACCTTAAATGTACTATACTGTGTGTGCAAAATAACATACACATACACGATTTCATCATGTTCTAGTGTTTCTATTTTCACTCAGTAGCAAAAAAATGTTTTTTTTTCAAACTTAATGTATCAATTTAATGTAATTCAGTCATTTCTGATTTCATTACAGGCAAAGACTGTTCAGTTTTGATAGAAGTATATACTTTCTTATTCTTCTCCTTTCTTTCCCCAATGATATCCAATCACAGAAGAAGGTTTTATCATCCCTTGGTAGCACAAGAGGGGTTCAAGTTTTTATATGAGTATCACTTCTGACTCTCTCTGACCTACAGCTGAGCTTATCCTTCTATTCTGGAAGATTTGGCTTTCTTCCTGCTGTTGTGACCAGTACCTCCTTGGAGTAGGCAATGCCTAATTATTGGCTCTGAAGAACCAGGTGCCCACTGACCAGGCTCAGAGCTTGAATGTATGTGACACAGCTGATACTCTGAGACTCATCAAAGTCCTCCTTCTATCTCCCATTTAAAGGGGTTGCCATAAGACTCTTTAAACCTCTAGGTGATCCCTTCATAGGCACACTGACTGAATATCAGATACCTTCACTTGTACTATGTTGTCGCAAAGGAAAATTCTGGTAGCAATTATATCTGAGCTAGGCCATGGACAGCATTAGGAGGATACAGGGGAAGGAAAAGAGGAGAAAAGAGGGAGTCTCATTCAGAAGAAATTCAAGGAGTTTTGTTTGATTATCATGGGACCGGAGCAAAGAAATTACAAGATTTAAGTTGGGAGGCCACATCATAAGCAGCTTTATATGTCTTCCTAAAAAGTTTAGGATATATTCTAATATCACTATCACTATTTCCAGGAAGAAATAAAGTCCAAAGCATGCATCTCAGAAGTATAAGGGGTAACTGAATTCAAAGGGGGAAACTATAAATTGTTAATGGTGAGAATCAGAAACCAGAAGGTGAAGTAACAGGAATAGGAAGATTTCCTATTCTAGGACAGGAACAAGTCAGATTTATGCAGTATACTGTTATCACTACCTGAACATAGTAGACATTTAATTTGTTTCTCTTGAATGAGTAACTGAATTAATGAATTAATTAATGAAACAGAATTCCACAAAATTCCTCAAGAGATGCCTTTTTCAGGCTATCCTTGGGAAATTGGACTCTACATTCATGAACACTGTGAAGTTTTTGAAAATAGGAATATTTCCAAACCTGTGTCAAAGATTTATGTCATTTCTAACGTAAAAAACTCATTCTATAATATGTCAAAGTCCTTGAGTAAGGACCTAAATGGTTGCAACACCATGGATGGGAAGGAGGCTTTATTATGCTCACAGTTTAAGGCTATTAGGAGATACTTTGAATTGTTTTCTGCCAGTTAGCACATGTAATCTGCTGAAGCTGATCAGATACAACCATCTTGCTCAATGATGACAATAGTCCCCTTTTATCTTAAAATATGATTTTAAAGCAGAACCTGGATCTTTCCAAAATGACAGTTGCAGAAAAATCACTCTGTTGTTTATTAAGTGATGTTATCCTTGGTATCATTGTATCCTAAAGGATTACAGGTTGAAACAACCTTATGAAACACTTCAGTTATTTTAGTAACACAATGTACAAGGTCGTCTAATTTCACTTGAATCTATTTTGGGGCTTAATCATTGAATTTCAAATATTAAAAACAGCTAGGGAAAATATATGTTGAATCTCAGTGTCATCGTACAATCATTGGGATATCTGAGTCATGGTAGTGAAGGATTAAATTATAAAGACCTCTTCAAAATATGCAGAACTCCATTTCTTTCTTCAACCAAGTTCCTGGTATTTTTATACACATCATTTAATTTCACTTTCATAAGAGCTTACATAGTAACTATTGTTAACTATTTTAAAAATAAGGAAGACAAGGACATAGCCTAATAAAGTTTAAATAACCTATTCACAGTCATTCTTTGCATATAGAGAAACAGACAACCTAAATCAAACAAAAATAAACTTTTAGTCTGTAAAATTAAAGTAGTGGTTACAAGAAGGAAAGGGAGAGGAGGTGGGCAAACTGGGTAAAAGAGACCAGTTATATAGTAAAAAAAAACCACGTGACTGGTGGTGGTGAACTTAATGTATTATGTACAATTATTCATTTACAATGATGCACACCTTAGACCTACATAATGTTGGGATGTGATGTGCCTTCAGCAAAATTAATTGAAAAATAAAAAATATAAATAAATAAATAATAAAAGGCTGGCAAGGCCTGACTCCAAAGCCTTTGTTTGCCTATAGCAACTTCTAAGAAAAACCTCAGATTGGCTCTCTTGGAAGAATTTTTAATGGATCTTTTACTACTTTATTATTGTGAGCACTGCTATTTTTCTGCTCTGAATGTCTGTGTTCATTTTTTTAGTCTGTTATGTAGTTGTGACTTTGAAAATGTTTAAGGAATAAGAGATGTATAGAGGGAGAGAACTGAAATGTGGTTTTGCTTTCTAGTGACAGGGAAAGCAAGATTTTAGGGGTGCAATATTGCATTTCAGTACTTTTCTTAGTGATTCAGCAGACTTCTGATATTCCCCTCAGCCTTGAAAGTCTGGTTCAAGTATTAACTTGTGATATTTATTGCTCCTGTCTTATTAAGTAAAAGTGAGTAACAAAGACAGGTTAAACTTCTCCAACCTCTTTCAAGTCGTTGCTATAAAAAAAAAAAAAAAACAAAAAAACAAAAACAAGCAAAAACCCCTCACTGATTTGCAGAGGGTGCCAATAAATGAACAAGAAGCTATGATTTAAGGAAAGAAAAATAGACTACTAAAACACTCATAAAGTCATCCTTCTCAAAGTTGAATTATAAACGTCATTAAGTGTTCTGTGATAATTGAATTCCCAACAAAATCTATCAGATATGTGGGGGCCAAGCGCTCTCCAAATACACTGAGAATTGTTTATCCTTACAAAGACTTCTGAGGACAATTATATTCCAATATTCCCTGTCTTAGTTATAGACCATATATTTGTTCAGGGAAAAAAAGCAATACTTAAGCAGGATGGATAATTTATTGGAGAGGATCAAGGATGGACCAGAGCTTGACATGGCTCTAATAAGGGTAGAAATGGAATATCCATCAAGAGTCAAAGTACTCTTTCTTCCTGTTTTTTCTCCCTCTCCCCTTCTGTTTCTTTTCCACATAGATCACAGAGTTATCACAGGCCTGATGTTAAATCACTTTAGAATTCAGGAATCTTTTACACTCACAAACATTTCCAACTGCTTGGAAGAAGGAATCCGATTGGTCCAGCCTAGTTCAGTCAGCAGTGGTTATGTGGGCAGGGCTAAGAGCCTGCCACTCTGAGAGTCTCCCAGCTTTAGGGTGTCAGAACACTTGGTGCAGAGCCTAAGCTTCCTCCTCCTAGCAGGCAAGGTACATCAAGTTAATTTCCCCCGGAAGTGCACTATTATTACAATATGATAAATTAATTTCTGATGCCCAAAGAGACTAGTTTTACCATCACATCTATCCAAATCCTTCACGACCACAACACAACATAAAGATTCATTTTGTTTAATTCTTAAAAAGATACACAAAATTCTTCAATTCACTCCCACCACTACCACCCCCCATACTCCCTCACTATCATCTGTCACCTCCCCTGCAGCGCACATCAGAGATAGCGGTAAACACAAAGAACTTATTTGGGGCCTGATAGCATAGAGAATAATAATAATTTCCTCTAGCTTTCTCCAAAAGGATATTGTTGACAATGAATATACTACTGTTTGCTGAGTACTTTGAGTTTCTCAGAAGACAGTCTCTGTATAAATACAAGATATTATTACTGTTATTACTGCGTTTAACATTTGGTTAATAGTGGGAAAGTTCTTTATAATCTTAGCTATAATCTAGAGCTGTATATTCTTTCCTCCTTTTTAAAGCTGTTCCATAGACTTTGAACAATGATACTAAAGTAACAATTCAAGTACATCACTGTGCCTAATGAATAAAAGGCATTTGATTAATGGCACTTGTTCCACATCACCCTGACAGGACTATGAAGTGTTAAAAAAAAAAAAAAAAGACCTAGAGTTTCTGCCTACTGTTTTTCCACTGTTTTTTTTTTTTTTTTTAAAGCAGGCATCATCAGAGCTGAATTTTTTGTAGAGCTAGAATTTTTTTATTACCTTTTCGTCTATTCAAATGCTGTTATATTTTTCATAAGACAAGTACTGTGGTTTTGTCTCATGCTGGTGGTTGCTATCAGTGTTTCCACTCAGGACATTGGCTGGAGGATCTGCTAAGCATCTTTGCAATCAGCAAGCCTACTTCTACCCTAGCACTAGACCTCTGCCCAGGGTGGGAAAAAAGGGAGTGTGGGGGAAAAGCGAAGGGAGAGCTTTGCTGTAAGGCACACACTGGTCAGAGGTGACAAGTAACAGCCAGATGCTGGGAATATCTATCATGAAGTCACTGGTGAATTGCAGGTGACTAGAGGCATACTTCACGTCTGTATCAGAGTTTATGTATTTTACTAACCTTATTTCATTGGGTTGAAGCTGTACAGTTTTATGAGACCCCCAATCCTCTAGCAGTTGGAAATAAATTCCACCTTGGTTATATATCAAGAGAAGACATTGGCTCTTGGCCCATCTCTCTGGGCAAATGTTCTGCCTGTATTTCTTTTTCTTTTGGCCTGAGGGTAAGGTGCAGGGCTGTGGAGGTGGGAGTGTTTCTGTAAGACATACCAGGAAGGGGAAAACTTGCAGTTCAAGGTAAGGGAGGCAGTGCAACCTGAGTGCCAGCTTTAGCCTCTTGTTACATCCCTGTCTTGCAAATTGTTCAATCCACTGATGATTTGAATGGTTAGCACGATTGTCAGCTATCTCTGCACTCCAGCTTTTCTGTCTCCTGGCAGGAACATCTGGGACACAGACTTTACAAACAGTAATAATAACCCTACTTTAGCTTTCACATTTTTGCAGTTGTTATTATGTCATCATGGTAAATGACCATAATTGACCCCCACAATGAAATGTTGCCAACATTCATATGAATAGCAACTGCAGTCGCACAGGCTAGCAGGCATGTGCTTTGCAAATAAAAATTTTGCTGAATAGCCTAAATCTCAGGTTCTTTTGGGGACCTGAGTATTTCTAAATTATAATAGAAAGTGATTTTTTCTGAAACAGAGGAATGCTGCAAACAGGAACTTAAATAAGAGGTCAGGGGTAAGGAAATATTGAAGAGAGAATTCCAGGATTTGTAGGACCCCTTATGTCTTTGGGGGTTGATTTAGATACAGAGTGAAGAATCGTGATTCTACACCTGAACATAGAGATCTTGTAATTCTATTTCTCATCTAAAAGTGTACACACACACACACACACACACACACACACACACACACACAATTCTACCATTTCCAGTACTACTAAAGTTAGCATTGACTTTTTCTGACCTTCTCGAGAATAAGTATGTAACAAAATAGTGAACAAAGAAGTGACAATGCCAAAACATATGTCAATTTTGACTGCAACTGTGCATGTTAATATTGTGCTCAGAATATAATTTAAGTTAAATTAGTCTTGACAATTTTCATCTAGTTTAGTTGAGAAATTGGGATCATTTCAAGATGCTTGGTTGTTTCAATAAATTAGTGAATGGATGAATAAATTAAATAAATCTACCCACCTATTTCCAAAAGAACGTATTTTTATCACAAACTACCTATGTTATTGTACTTTTTGCTCAAATTGGGCATCTTAACTAACATAAAACATAACCTAATATAGAAAGTAGGAACCATAAATTAGCCTCATATAGATTTATTTAATCCTAAAGAAAGCTTGATTTTTCAATCATTGTCATCCAGATCCTGTTACAATTACCCTTACAGGATTTTGAAACCTGCTCCCAAATTCTCTTAAATCCTCTTCATGCTCTGGAACCAAGCTGAACTTAGCTTTGAGGAGAATAGCCAGTAGTCTCACATTATTGTTGGCATGAACTTCCTTCAACTATATTCTTACATGTCTTTCCAACTACATTGAATAAACGGAATAAGTTTAATAAGTTGAATAAACGGAAATTATTCACATATTTCTATGATTCCCAAATTATGGAGAAACTGAGAATGGGCTTTACCTGGACAGTTTCTAGCATTTTAAATCAACTATGACAAGATTTATTTTCCTTTGGTTTCATCTATCATAGTCACCACTCCTGCCTACCTCCCACTGAAGCAGATTTGCTCTTTTACTCATGTCTCTTTCTCCCCCCAATCAAAATTTTTCTATTACACTAGTGTGAGAAGGCTGGATATTACAGAAAATTTATTAATCTCATGCTTATTTTCACTGGATTGTGAAAATCTATAATTATCCTAATAAATATTTTCAGTTTTTAAAGGAACATATTAGATTCATTTGTAGAGATTCAAATACTTTGTTGAGAGAAAACTTGTCTGCAGGACTCCCCTGATTCTATTCTGGCATAATAAAAGTCAGCAACTTGATACACTATTTCTGAAAAGTTTGCTAACTTGAATTTTACTTTCAAATCTCAAATTAAAGTGTTTTATCTTTCTTAGTTTTACTAGAAGCAAATTAAAAACAATAAAGGTAGAGGCATGTAACTTTTTCTAAATTGTGTATATTGCTTTTCTCTTTCCTTTCTATTTTTATCAGACAGAAAGGAAATTAAGGAAAAGAGAAGCCCAAGGGCTGACAGTCACTCGCTGATTGGAGGCAGACTTACTGTTGACCAAGGCAGACCTGAGTCCTGCATGACTTGTTGGCCACTGTGGACATTAAAGAGACTCCTTAGAAGATATGTAAGTGGAAAGAAGTATGTGAAACTGTTGTTGCTTATGTTTAATTTTTAGAAGCATGTGGATTTCATTATTAATTAAATTTGGTATGGTTTTGACCGGAAGAGTATTAGCTGCAAGCCTAGACTGTCAGACTCGGTGGTCAATTTTCCTTCCAGTGGGAAGGAATATTTCCTCATTTGACCAGGGGCTATCCCACTCACCTTCCCTATGTTCTGAGTCGCTTTTCTTGACCAGTGATTCTTACCTGAAAGTAAGGTCACTGCATTACTAAAATGTTCAAAGAAAATTAAGCTTTTCGTTATATGTTTAACAGATGCTCCTTAACCTGAGTGACTACCCTATATTTTAAATGTGTGGTCATTTTCTATAATTGAGTTCATCTTACTTCTTGAACATCCATCCTATAAGTGATATGTGTAAAAAATAGCATCTCTTACTATCTTCCAGTACATTTAACATTGTCTTTCATTTCTCAGTGGTCTATTTGAAGGTACAAGTTCAGTTTTTCGCATTTATTCTTTTGTCCCTGAATTATTCTAAGATAGCACCGGGTATATGAGAAAATGGGTTATATTCCTTTGTGGGAATCAGAGAAGAGGGAGAGAGTATTACATTAGCAGTTACAGTCCCTTGTGCTACAGTCTGGATCTTGGAAGAATTTGCCTAGGGAGGGGCTAATCCAGGCAGTATGGTTGAATTCACAGGGTCCTTTGCAATACTTCCTGAGGCACAAGAGATATGTGTCCATGCTGAAAATTTTGCATATGTAAATTAAAAAGAAGAAACATCCAGTGATATTTATACATTTTTAACATTTCTAGAAAATGCCAATTCTCTACTATCATCTAAGGTAGCTTTCAGAGATATCTTTATAAAGTGTTATAATGAATGAGAATTTCTGCCAAAACCTTTTTCCATTATTCTTCCCTGACCCAAGACTTAGGAGATTGTTAGTGAATTAGAGAACAACTTGATATCTGTGTCTTGTCTTTCAACTGTGAGGTCTCAAAATTGTGGAACACATCTTCTTCATATGTGAATCCTCAGGATCTAGCATAAATTTGAGTAAATGGCCCATATACTTTGGTTTAATTGAATTTAATTTCTATTAAGTACTTTAAAAATTGAAGTTAAAGTTCTCCCTAGACTGAGAGTCAGTTTTAGATGCTTTCTATACTTCTATAGTATTTTTAAAAGTTGGTTTTCTTCTTATTTCTCTCTATATAGCAGACTGTCTCATTTAGAATTAATGGATTTCATATACTTGGTATACCAATGATGCTTGAGTTATATCTTCAGCCCAGATCTCTTCTTTCAACTGCAGTCAGTTACAAGTTGACCATTTGTCCTCTCCACATGATTATCCAAGAGAGGGCAGCTGACCTCCTTTCTCCTTCCTGCTCCTCCCACAATCTTTGCCATTTGAATGAACTTTTTGTCTTAGAAACTGTGTAATCTGTCCTGATTCCTCTTTCTCAAACCTCTAATTCAGTTCAAAGGTAAATCTTATATATATACTCATAATAATCTAATTTCATATCCATTATTATCATCTTGGTTCAAAGTAGCAACATCTCTCACCTAGGTTATTTCCATTGCTGCCTACCCAGTTTTCCTGCTTTCAGTCATACAGTCTATTCTCAACAAAGAAATTACATCATTCCTTCTCTGCCCTGATATTACTTTCTTCCTTACTGGATAAAAAGTCTCTATACCAAAGTTGTCTTATTTAAGGCCCTTAATGAGCTGGGCTCTTTCTGCGTCTTTGACTTTCTTATCATTCTATCCCTGCTTACTCTACTCCAGTATTACTGACCCTATGATAAATAACTAGCATGCATGGTACCACCTCAAAGACTTTTCACATACTATCTCATTTGCCTGGAATGACCTTCCCCCAGATATCCAAGTAGCCAACTGACTCTCCTTTTCCAGGTCTCTGATTCAATGTTGTAATCAGTGAGACTTTGCCTGACTACCCTAAAAAGCATACTCTCTATTATACTTTCTATTCCCCTTACCTTTTTAGTTTTTTTTTTAAATAACATTTATAATCAAAATGTCATACTTTTAACTTACTAGTGTTTCCCCTTCTTAGAAAAGCTAAAACTTTAGAGTAAAAAGGTTTTCACCTTTTTTATTCATAACTGTATCTCCAGAACCTAGAATACATGGGTGTGTGTGTGTGTGTGTGTGTGTGCGTGTATGTGTGTATAATCTCCAATAGTTTATTGGCATCTGTGGTATTTCTTGAGGTCTTCTAGCCTAGAGGGGGAATATTTTGAATAAACCTATATATCTTTATTCATTTATTTATTATGTATTAAGTTCTAAAATTTGAAAATTCAGGAATAAAAAAATAGATACAATCACTTCCGTTAAGGAGATTACATCTAGAAATCTCTTCCAAGAT
Organism: Solenodon paradoxus; assembly: GCA_004363575.1. Lineage (NCBI taxonomy): Eukaryota > Metazoa > Chordata > Mammalia > Eulipotyphla > Solenodontidae > Solenodon > Solenodon paradoxus. The sequence continues at coordinate 202,841 of RJWH01000380.1, forward strand.
TGGAAATATTTTATATTATATGAGTAAATATTTTTGTAATATTACTCTTCTTTCCTCTTTCCTATTTTCATATACAGGATATAAAACTTTGAAAGCACTGGGACTAGTTTGGAGGCAATAATAATAATCCAGGAGAGAGATGATGAGTGCCTTTAACCAAGAAGACAGTTTAGAAGTAATTAGATTGTGGGAGGTGGACTTGAATATTATTTGAAGATAATTAGATTAGGTATATGATGAACTTGAATATGTTTAAGAAAGAAGAATGAAAATGATTACAAGGTTTCCAACCTACAAAAAAGTGTAGAAGAACATATGGAGAAGACTGTGGAAGGGACAGGAGTGAGAGGGAAATATCAATTGTTTCATCTTGGACAACACTTTGAACCTTCTAAGGTCAGGATAAGACACAATTTGGGCTTCTGATTCAACTGCCCAGATACATTTTTAACAAGTTTTCAGCAAATGGAAATTGATATAATAATATTGATAATATTACTAATAGCAATAGCAACAACCAACACATATCATTTATTATGTGCCAGGCATCATTCTAGTCACTTTTACATGTTTCCAAGCAGGAGCTGCATTTCTTTGGCTCTGAGTGTGGTTGTGACTCATGGGAACCCATGGGGAATGATGTATGAACTCTGAATTGTCTCTGACTTGAAGACAATCTGCTTTTCCTGGGTCTTAACTGTTATTTCTATGATTAGTACTTTTTTTGAAACAGTCTAAATTTCAAATCCTGTAAATAATGGTGGAGTCACAACATGAAAAGAATCCAAGTTCATGAAAGGTTGCGGAGAGTTGCTATCCCACGATTTTAATCTGGCCTGTTATGTTACATACAACTAAGCTTCTATTTATTTAAGACAGTTGGATTTTTTTTCTTAAAGGAACATACTATCTACCATAATTAATATGTGCAGTTTTCAGAGGTGAAATTATTGCAATATTAAGTAGGCACATGTAGAATTTTATTTTCACAAGTATGAAAGAGAAAATTTCTCTATTATATCTGGGCAACTGTTTGCCAATGAGATCCTTGCTCTAATCTCCTTCCCCTACTCCCACTCAAGCTTGAAGAAAACTGGAATTCAAAGTGATATAATCAGTTGCAGGCACAGTAGACAGCATATGATGTATTCAATACATTCTAATTATTATCACTTTTGAGCACTGTTTCATATCAGTTTCTAGAGCAAGTCCACATTTCTGTCTTTCTATTAATTCTCAACCTCTCATTCTGACTATGAAAAATGGACTACAGTTTGCCACTCAGCTCTTAGAGCATTCACCAATAAAGGATATTTTTCTTTCATTAGACACTTTCAGCTTTTCTCTTGGCTTCTTTTGTGCTATGTTGCAAAGAACAACCTGTAATAAATTGCTCCCACTTTGCTACCAAAAATAAAATTGTCTTTAGTGTTAACTGCTTTTATTTCTAATGTCATCATACCAAATTTGGCACAACACTATGATAATTTAATCATTTCAACCTCAAAATTTCCCAAAAACATTTTTTTCAAGAAAGTGTTTAGAATTCAGGCAATGCATCCTTTGAGAGAATGGATGTAGTTAGGAAGACCCTCGTAATTACGTACCTAGATCTCACCCTTCCCAACTCTACTGCTACTATACATGCCAGTTCTCAGCAATTGATCTGTACAGGATTTTTCATAGTTCTTATTGTTAACATCATTCATTTGGAACTCTGCATGTGATTATAATGATAATTGCTTATCTTTCTGAATGCATGTTCTATCTTCCAATTTAGCTTGTAAAACAGACGCCATAGCAGATCATCTGATGTAGCACAGCAGCTGCATTGACAGAGCGTACGTAGTAAAAGCAAACTAGTGATGACATATGGGAATGTTCTTCTCATGGAGCTCAGTTTCCAGGAAGCAGGGTTGAAAGGGAAGCTTGAAAGAAGAGAAGAAACATCTTTTCCACGAAACACACACACACAGACACACACACACAAACATGCACACATATGCATGAATATACACACATACCGTATAATTATGTATTACTATATAGTTGTTATATATTATACGATATAGTAATATATACCATGTATCATACTAAATATGTTATATAGCTAAAGATATAGACATATACATATATAGATAGATATAGATATTAGGTGATGAATGAAAGTTAAGGAGAACTACAATAGTTTTTCTTCCAATGGACCAGTGTTTAGGCTTATATTGCTCTCCTCAGGACGTTTCTTGAATTGTAGTCCTCAATTTAATAGACAGAAATTGAATTTAATGATCTCAAGAACATAAGATTAGAGAACTGATAATTAAGATGTAGCAAAATATGAAGAGTGTGTTGTAAGAGTATTGTCATATTTAAGTTTCTTATTTCTACCTGTGTTCAGGGAGGAAATAGGTTAACACTCCTAGTTAACGCTCCTTTTCCCACGTACTTTGTTGATTCTTAATTATAAGGTTTACCTTATTTATTTATTTTGGGAGTTTACTTTGTCAAAAGCTTAATTTTAGTTTTCATCTCCATGAAAAATGTAGGAAATGATATTGCTGCAAAATAATATATATCATCAAAGATAAGGCATGACATGACCACAGTACATAGAAAGGACATACATCAACATGATATTCTGAACAGATATCAAGTTTATGTCAATATAATTGTAGAGGCAGAAGTCAGAATAACTCAGGCAAAACAAAAATCAGTCTGCAATTAAAAAAACATCTGAAGGGCATTTCTAACTTCTAATATAGTATTTAGAGTTGTTTCCTTAAAGTTAATTCCATAATATATTCAGAGAGGCAATATTGCAGATGGGTTAAGGAAAGAGGCTGTGGAATTATACAGAGCTTGAATCCCAGGTCTATCACTTGGTACTTAAAATAAAGCACATAATTTCTCTGGTACCATTTGGGCAGTATCTAGTTCTGCTCAAGCTAACACTGCCTCTGAAAACAAGTGAGGAATCCACTTTCTAGAACATTACTTGTCGTTGCTATTTCTCCCTCCCTCCCTCCCTCCTCTCCTCCTTTCCTTCCTTTGCTGTGGCAAAAACATTTAATATCACTCCTACCTTCTTAAAAACTTATGTGTATATGTGTACAAATAGTAATGCTAATAACAGATGCAATATGATTCGGTCATCCCTTCTTATCCTTGGTTTTCCTTTGTACTGTTTCAGTTACCGCCATAAATTATAGTCTAAAAAATATATATATATTAAGATATTTTGAGGGAGAGCTCACATTCACATAACCTTTATTATAGTACAACGTTATAATTCTTCCATTTTATTATTATGAATTATACCTGGTTTATCATTTATACTTTATCATAGGTGTGCATGTAGAGACAGAGCATAGTATATATACGGTTCGATACTACCCTATGTTTCAGGCATCCACTGGGGATGAGGGCATGACTGGAATGTATCCCCCACTAATAAGGTGGAATACTTTCAAGCAGGTCTCTGGAACTTATTTATCTTGCATAAATGAAACTTTATAACCATTGAAGAGAAACTCCTCTTTACATTTTAATAACTGATAGTAGATGATGAAAATGAAGAGGCATTTTCTAAGATTCTGGGGCAAAAAGGTGATATAGTCTATCTAAAAACAATCGAGGACTTGATCATTCCTTGCTCTAATATTCATAACCATAGAAACTAAAAAGTAATGAATTACAGGGACTTGATGACTCAACATTATTTTTTTAATTTGCCTCTATCACTATGTTCCCATCCCAAATTTTTCAAATAATCTTTTCCTTTAAGGAAACAACTGTTGGACTATATCTGGAGATATGTCCTGGGACCTTCCTAATTTCCTACAGAACATGAGACATTTCCCATCAGAAGAATGGTGGGTTATGCATCCAATCCAGTATGACTAAGCCTGTGTTCTTTTACTGCTGAGTTTAGCTCCCAAGAAATCCTTTTATGTGTTAGCTTGGAGAAACTTTAGCCATCTTAGTCCTCTTGGTGCTTCCTCTCTTGACTTCCTGTTCAGTAACATACGCATTGGCCATAAATTGTCCCCTCCCAGAAAGGTCATCTTTCAAAAGAAGAATTTTCCTTTAAGTTATTGAGATAATTATAGGAAATGATTAAAAAAGTATTAATAATATTTCAGAGGCATTTACATCATAGGAAATATCCTATGGTGTATTTGTTTCTACAAAACAAATAGTCATTCTAAAGGCCACAAGACTGAATACTAAAATTCCAATGACGTTTAGTACTGAACTAACTCCTCTGAGAAACAAAGGAGCTGGCTTATTCTACAGCCTTTAAAATTTATCACACTCCCAGGTATAAAATAAGGCAAAGAACTTTCTTTTCTGTGTTAAGTATTTCAGTAAATATGTCTCTGTTCCTAAAAGAATATTAGTTTTAAATGCCCTAAAGACTTTGAGTTCACTAAGTATGTAGCATTTTGGAATGTTGGGACTTGCCCACACAGGCAGACAAAAATCTATATTTTCCACAGAATTTAAGATCTATTACTTTATCAGCTTCTCAAAGTCACAGGAATAGCATTGTAATAACATTCTAAAAAGCAAACATAGATGGTACAATACTAGAGTCAAGTCTCTTCTTTCCTTTTATTCCTTCATGGGTAAAGAAAAACATTTAAGGAAGTGAGGAATAGGGTTCATCTTCAAAGAAATAGAATTAAAACAAGCTTTCCTTCTATTTATTTTTTTAAGTTCCCCTACGCCTCTTCAGTATCAATTCAGAAATTTAACTGTGAGGAGCTTTTTAAATATAGAAGAATTCATCCCTATTTTTCAAAAGGCTCTGCTGTCACTTTTCAGCTACACAATTTGAATCTTGTCCTACATGTTTCCTCAGAAGCAAGGAGAGAACAGGCTATAAAAAAGTGACCAAGCATTTCAGCCTTTCTTGGCTCTGCTGGATAACAGAAGAAAAAAAAGCTCAGGACTCTTCTCCTGCCATTCAGAATTGAGGTGGGACCACCTGGGGTTTCCAGTTTTAGAATATAACTCTTTGGGCAATTAGAAAATCTCTGAGCATCTGTCTCCCTTGGCATTTACGCAAATTAATAATATTAAGCATTTCTAAAATAAGAAGTGGGTTATAAGATATGCCAATGTACCACGAGCATAATTTGCTCAGTTACCTTTTCCCCAAAGGAGCCTCATCAAGGTAAAGTCCTACAGAATTAATGCTTATATGCTCATAGTGCTCATAGCCCTGGAATATCTATTTCCCACGGATTTAAGACAATGAAATTTCATTACCATGCCCCCTTATTTAACTCCAATGCCCAGGACCACGATTTGTTTTAATGTCCCAGTCTAAACCTCCTGCAGCAATATTTTTTCAGGTAATAGCTTCCATTCATAATGCTAACAGCTCTTGAATTCTCCAGTCAATTTGGCTGTTAGGATCCCTCTTTTCTTTGACTTCCTAAGCTATCACACCTTGCCCTATGCAGTCCAAACTGAATTTGAAAAAAAAAAGCGTAAATGTTACATGTGGCATTTAGGATGATTAGATAGCTGTAAAATCAACAGGAGTTTTGCTCTCAAAGTCTGTATATTTCTTCTGCATTTTTCATAAACAAGAATGAAAGACTCTTTTTAGAGGTTCTCAAAATTTAAGTAAAATTCTTCTTATCTATGATGGACAAGATGTGCAGTTTCTGGAAGTGAAAGTTATTTATTTATCGTTTCAAGACTCTTAAGCTTCCCACCAGGCTCCTTTACGACCTGAAATTTTAAAAAGACAATGCCCAAAACCCTTTCCTGGTGTAGATCAGATAACCTTTAAGCTTTTAATTTGTGCTTTATAGGCAGTGTATATTAATAGAATAACTTTGAGGTACAAAGTTAGAATGACCTGGATTTGATTCTCAAATCCCTACTTGCAAGCTATTTGCACTTAAAAAATGTTTTTCTCATCTGAACAATAGGGTAATAATATTACCTAATTCACAAGGTTGCTATAAAGATTAAAGTTTTTAACAGGCATTTTCAGTTGTGTCTCTGGAATTCATTCATCATTTCCCCCTTGTCAATGTAATGATTTCCATGGAGAGCCTATGTAGTTGCAATAAAGATGATCCTACTTTCTGGCATGTGATCTAAATTATGTAATCAATATAATTACCTCCTGGCTACTGGATAGTTAATGGGTGATTTGAAGCAGGGTGACTCTGAGGTGTTCTGTTGAATATTGTCAGCACAAAGATGCTCTTTTTCTAACTAGACAGAAGCAGAAACTTTGGATACTTTTACCAACCATCTCAGGACCACATAGGAGCCAAAAGAAGGGTTGAGTGATCAAGCTTTACCTGATACCATCCCAACCTCTAGACAATCTGATTGCAGAACCCAATAAATTCCCTTTGTTTAAATCAGTCTGATGAAGTTTTCTTTTCATTACTTTTGTAATCAACATAGTAAAATCTCATGAGATAAGATCAAATGTGTTTTTACATTGTTTCCTATACAATGTAAACTATAGGATATTTACATCATAGAAAATATCCTCCCAGGGGTATGGTATGAAAACTCTAGAAGTCCCCTGATCCCTCTGCTACACTCAAGTAATAAAGAAATCCTACAGTCATTTTAAGTCATAAAACATAATCTCATTTCAGAAATGTAAGATTTCAAAATTTCAAGCTATTAAGCAATCCTTCAATCTTCATTCAAAAGGAAGCTTCTCCTTGTCTCCAGTCTATAAATGGTAAGTTACCTGCCTTCTGTTCTCACCTCACCTCTTTAGTTGCTCTCATTATCCGGTCTGGGTCACAGGTGAAGGGAGGAAAAAGATAAAGGGAATGACTAGAAAGGAGCATATTTGGCTGGTGGGTGGTAAAGTGTATTCTAGCTTCCCACTCTCTGGGCCAGGCATAAGTTGAAAGTGGACAATTTCTTTGGTGGACACATCCCTGAGCTCTTCAGAAGCCTCCACTGTCCCTCTCTGGTCGCAACTTCCATGACCATGAAATGTACATTTGGTTTACCCTTCTGCAGTCTTCTACTTCTTGTCCATTTCGCTGGTCACCCACATCACAGAGATTTCACTGTTGGGATTCCCTCATCCTGTGGTAGGAGTCCAATTGACCCTATTCAGAATAATTTTTTCTGCAGGATCACTCACAAGTATGCAAAACTTGGAAGTATGTAAAATCCTATTTGGAAACATCCATTTGCCAGCAATTTATAATTTCTTTGAAAAATCATGAATATAGTCAAATATCAGAGCAAGTTTCAGAGGTCTGAAAATTAATAAGGGAAAAGAAATAGACATGATTGAGAAAACAGACAATCAAAACTAAAAACAAGTCAACCTACTACAAGATTCATGAAATGTAGCAAATCTTCTCCCAGTTTTCATGCAAATTAGCAATGCTTTTCTGGAATCACACCTGAAAAAAACTACCAGTAACCAGATTGTAGCTTCAATTTTCTTGTGATTGATTCCCTGACACCACCCCTGGACTGAACATGGCTGTGTCATTCTGTATCATTCTCTCCTTGGCATCACAAAGCTACTACTGATCCTGGACTTTGATTTCTTCTTTAGCTTTATCCTCCCTGGAGGAAAAGTACTGTAATCATTCAATCTCACATTTCTCCAATGCAACACTTAAATGATGTTTGACTACCATCAATGTTTCCTGACTTTACTTGGATATCAATCTATCACTGAAGTACTTTTAAGTTTTTATTTTGGCATCATGATCTTTTCTTGGACACCAAGAGTGTGTCATCTTGGGTCGAGTCTATTTTTATCATGCAGCTTAATGAATTTTAAGACCCAGCACCTAAAATATTCCTGTGTGTTGAAACACTAAAGTTACCAGCTCCCTCAATTTGCCAGTCCTGTTGCCTATCCTGCCAATCAGCAAAAGTAAGCCAAGCCTGGTCAAAATTCTTATTTGTCATATGAATTAATAATCAATCCCAAGTAAAACATTTATTTCTTAACTTACCAATTTTAGCTAGTTTGAAGTTGATATAGAGTCTAGAGTGTATTCAGATTTTCCAAAGATGATTTCTGTCTCATCACAAATCAGTATAAAATTTTCAGCCAAGGCCTAGGGAAAGGAACTAAATGCTAGCTGTCTTCAAAGACTTAACATTCCTATAAATAACTTTGATGAAGGTCTGTTATTACCCTGACACTTTGTAGGCCACCTACCCTACCTGTAGTTCAGTTGTCCGTTACCTCTATCCCACAATTCTGTCTCATCAGATGAACCTCAAAGTAATATCGACAAAAACCTTGGGCATCCTGAAGCCCTCCTTCCCCTCTTTCCGTCTCCATGCATCAGCATCTCTTTCCTTGGCAGATTTCACAAAGGGTTGCATGCCAGGAGAGCAAAAGGTAATGATGTGTGTTTGTCTTTCGGGTGTGCTCACATTTCAAACTTGTCTACAATTCCAATAAAATGAAAGGCGTTGTTAAACCATAACAAAAGCTAGATAAAAAGAAATGTTAAACTGTAAAATGAATAAAAGCTGTCATTAGGTGTAACCTAAACAGTCTGTGTGTGGTTTCTTGGAGTGACAAGTAAACAATAAACATTAAATGTTGTCAAGTAGCTTCAACAAAAAGTGTTTCCATGCATGTGCAAATAGGGAGATGTGCTGTAGCCAGCACGGAATCACAGAAGCTTTGTGGGCTGTCCCCAGGGCATTAAGTAGAAAGCCCTAAACCTGCCAGCTTTGCCTCTTTTTCCTCCTTCAGTGAGGTTGACAGGAATTCTCTTTCTTTAATTGAATGCCCTGTAGCCTTTTACTCACTTTTTGGCTGCTTACTTAACAAAACACTTGAAGGAATTGTTGGGAAAACTAGATCTCTTTCAGATTTCGATGGCAGAACTTTTTTAAAGTCAAAGAATGTTGAACTACCATTCACAGCATGTATTCATAATACAAAATGGAACCCTTTTTCTCTTTTCAGTGACTGGGTCAAGTAAAAATTAATACTTGGGTTATTTCTTATGTTTATCTTCCTGTGAATTACAAGTCCCAAACTCCATTGCCCACTGGAACAAGCAACTGACATAAAGGTGTGAAGTGGTTAGATGTAGGGTGGGTTGGGTGCAAGACAGGCTGTACACAAAGGACTTAGGATGGTGGAATGTGAAACCTGTCCAAACCTGTGCATTCATTCTCCAACCTATAAGACACTGGGCTTCCCAAGCAAAACCTATGTCCAAGCTGAATTCGGCCCCCAAAGTAGATATAGCAGATCATTTTGTAATTTGATATAATTAAATTAAAATTGATCAAAAGGGTACTAGAAAGTTAACTATCATACCAGTCAGAGTTTTGGTTAAAAGTTCAAGTCAGGTCTATCCTCAAAAAGATGAAGATCATGCTACTTTTCACTCCCTTAAAAATAAAACACACACTATTAAATCATAAAGTCACCAAATGTTGGATGGAAAAAATGACATATTTGAACAACTATGCTTTCATTTAGTTGTGACCTCCGTAGTAATTCAAATGTGCTGCCCCCATGCACTTGTCATTCTGATTCAAAAAATGAGCAGTGGAAGTACATAATAATCCATAGATATTGCATATTTTGAACATCTTGACAGGCAAAATAAGCTTTTCCAACTTCATGTCATAATGAATATTGTATTAATTTGTCCCATAAGGATTCAAATGTGAAATAATATCATGGCCAAAAGCTGAGTATCCTGCATTGACTTTAGCTGTTTATACTGATCTTAGCACCAGATACCAAGAAAATACAACCTCAGAGCCCAGGTCTAAAGTTATGTTTTCTAAATGAAGAAGTAGAGAAACATAATGAGCTAGTTTTCTGTAACAGGTCACAAGCTATTCATATATATTATTTCTTTTCATTGTAATGATTTGGTTATTATAATAATTCTATGAAGTGGGCTATTATCCTGCATTGACAAGGAACCTGAGACTCAGAGGGTTCAAATGACTTATGATAGACAAGACTCCAAAACTCAACTTCAGTCATACAGGGAAATATTATTTCAAGAAAATAAAACCCTTTATTTTCCTTAAATAACATTGATTTTCTAAGTTTGAAGGAAAAATATTGAGGTTGTAACAGTTCTTTGATGTCTGGCTTCCCATTTTCTGTTAGTGCTATACATATCTTTAGAGAATGGATTACTGCTGCTGCTGCAAGTCCAGACTCAGATGGAACACTTAAATGTTGGCATCTGTTTGTGCTCCTTTATTAAATTTAAATATACCTAAGTGAGTCAAGAGACATACATATTTTTTTGGTTTTCTTATGCCCCTTCAGAAGATCTGAATGCCTAGTTGTGGAAGACAGGGTGGTAATTACTGAGGAGAAGGAAAAGGGAGGCTGGTATCCAATAGATGGTGAGCACAAAAGGCTCTGTGGACTGATGGAAAACAGTGGTGACTGTCAGAGAAGCTGTCAGTCCTCTTCCTTCCTAGGGGTTCAGGCGTATGGCACAGGGATAACTCCACAAAGTGGTGAATTCTTTCTTGCAAAATCCTTGCACTTTAACTATTGGACTAAAAAAATACAACCGTGCTCAAAATCAGCTCATAAACAGGAAAAATGAACAATTATCCAGTGATATCAGACTTTATCTCATTTTCTTTCATATATCTGCCTTTCCTTCCTTCTTCTCTTACTCTTAAATTTTTTATTTCATGTTTTTATCTATTTCATTATACTTAAATTTTTAATCTTCTACAGATAAAACTACCAATATTCTCAGAAGAGATTTTTTTCATAAAATTTCTTGAGTGATAAGCACTGCAAATATAAATATATGCTCTTACTGAGTGACTAAAATACGGGTTTTAGAGTGACATCAATTTTTATTCCTAGCTTTTCTCGGACATTTCCTTTAAATCTGAGTTCTTGCTATTTAATAGCCATGTTACCTTCATTACTGAAACTTATTATACCTCTTTTTAACAAGGTGACAATAGTGAATAATTTTCTGAGCACTAGAGTGATGCTAACAAATAGTAAGTCACTATAAAGATAAGTGCTATTATCATTAGAATCAGTGTAACTTTAGATAAGTTACTCAAACTTTTTAAGCTTCTGGGATTTTTTCATGAGAAAATTGGAGCAAAGTTTCTTTCTACATAGGTGTGCTGTAAATTCTAGCTGATATCATCTATGTGAAGCAAAGTTTTGGGAATCATGTTCATCTAGACACCATACCTAATAAGTGATGCATTTCACATGCAAACTCTAAATCTCGACCTCTTCATCTCCAAAGGTCTTTACCTCCCCCTTGTCAGCCTTCCTTCATACTCATGCCTGGACCTTGTTAACAAGTGAAAGTGTGAGGTCTCTAAAGTTTCAGATTCTAACATCCCCACTCTCTGATGACAGCTTTCTTTGCACTGTCACTGTTCTGTTTGGCAAAACCATGACGTTGGATTTCGTTGTCAGCCTTCTTGGTAACACCCAAAAGTCATCATTTCCAACTTAATTGACCCTTAACTGTGCCTGGCAATCATTTTATTCTCCTAATCAACATGCTGTGTTATACCTTTTGGCGATTATTTAAACTATCTTCATGTTCCTCTTTGTTCTTAGAATGTAAGACTTAACAAAGACAGTAGAAGTTTTCAAGAAAAATTCTACCAGTATGAACACACCTAAGTGGATTTAAAAATATTCATTTTCTTCATCTCTGTTTAAATTACTCAAGTAATTTTCTGGGGAAGGTACCATATCTAGGTCTTCCTCCTACACTTATCAATCACTTCTCAGAGCCAGGAGTCTAGAGTCTGGTTGTTGCTAACTCTCAGATGTGAATGCTGTTCCTGCTTATCATGGAGGAGATGCTGTTTTTAAGAATAAAGAAAACAAATCACTCCATCTGGATTCTCAGGACCCTTTTTCATTCTTTCTCCTAAATGATGGTGCTCTATTTGTTGTCTCTTTTCCTTATTACTGACTCTTTTCCAACAGAATTGAAATATGCTCAGTTTTTCTGATATCAGCAGGGGAAAAAATGTTCTTCTACTGCATATGAAAAATGGCCACAAATTGTGTCTCTTTTCAATCACTGTCACACTTATTCTATTACTTTAGTAGCCTTAGAATTCGGTTCAGTTTGCCTAGCTTCATTATTACTATATCTCATTATCATCTCTATCGGAATTATTGCCTTTAATCTTACCTCCAACCTGGTCCTCCTGCTTTCAAATTTGCCTCTCTCTAATATGTTTTTTTGCCTTCTAATGAAAATGATAGTTTCAGCTAAAATTATGGTTCTATCACTCCCTTTTACAAAAAAATTGTCTAAAAATGATTTTATACACCCTATGACTCACAAATATCTTAACATGCCAAGCCAGTCTTCCTTTCTATAGTCTCTGCTCATTTTACTATCCTCATCTCTCACTACACCATTATATACTTTTAGCTTCAGTGGGACTTAGCTGTTCGCAGCTTCTTAAATATACCATGTTCTCTTTTGCCCCAGGACCTTTGCACTTGCTTTCACTTTACCTAAATGTGCCTTTTAATTCTCATTTTAAACCTTACCTCCTCTAGGAAGTCTTCGCTGACATCTTATGACTGAGTTAGATATCCCTTTATCTTCTCCAAAGAGGTATTGCACTGCATTGTAAATACCTGTAAATTCTAGTGGGTACCTATTTGGCTATGAACTCTTGAGGACATACATAGTGACTTGTGCACTGTTAAATTCCAGTGTGCTGGAGGTGAGTACATAGCAATTGCTCAAAATATTAGCTGATTTGAAAAAGTTTCTTATCTGGTGACCTGGAACTATTATAATGTAGACTACAAATCTGCTTAGCCTCTGTAGAGTTCCTTTCCTTGTAACATGCTTAAGAAGATGGTCTTTGAGACTGGGTCTATGCCGTAACCTTTCCAGTTTCTTTCTCTGGGTCTTGAATCTTATTCCACAGCACCATTTTGTGATTAGAGCCATACTCTCTACTGACAAGCTTTTTTCAAATGTTAACTACTGACCTCTGTATTTCTGAAGGCAGCTTAAGGTAGTGAAGCAATCACATACTCTTTACACAAACAGACCTGGAGGTTAATCCCATTCTAGCATTTGCTAACTCTATGACTTTGGGTAACTTCTCTGAGTCTCAATTTCTTCCCATGCAAAATAAAAGTAAGAATATATATAAGCTCTGAGGGTGAAATGAGATTTTATAAACACTGCTGAATTGAAAAACTATTCATTTGCATCATCTCTGTCCTTACACTTAATGAATTCCCTTCAGCAAAATATGCTTTCCTAAAGATATATACCACACTTTTCTTAAAATCTCAAATATCACTGTTTGCCTGTCCTTTCCATTAAGCTTTGCTCTTATAATTTTGGATGTTATGTTCCACACAGAAAACTGAGTCTGACATCTATATTTCAGGCTTTAGTAAGTGAGAAGGCCTAGAACTAGATCATGACCTTCACATTCTTGATTCCACAATATTTAGTAAATACAGAATTTAATTTATTTGACTTATGTGTTTAACAGACCTTATCTTCAACATTAAAATCAGTGCACAAAGAGTAATCTTTGATTATGGATATTCTTTACTTCATCAATTAGGAATGTATTCTCTCACAAACAACAAAAAATTTGTTTAAATAAATTAAAGTTTACTGTTGACATATCTGAGGAATGGGAAACTGTACATATGGAGAGCTACACATATGAGTTTATTTTAATTTGTAAAACAAAGCTAATGTAATGACATTCCAAAAAAATGATAAATAAATAAAAATGGATACTTTAAAAAAAGAAGTTCAAAAGTAGGCCCTGTCAGGTCATCTAGCTACTAGGATTTGAATTAACAGAATAATATGATTCTAAGTTGTCTCTGTCCTGCTCTGTCAATCTCAGTATACTGTCGTTCTTAGATCAGTCAGTTCATGGTTACTAATGACTGCTGCACTCAAGGTCCTGCAGGTATGCGATGAGCAGAAACAGAGGAAAAGGAAGCGAGAAGATGTCATGGCAAACCTCTCACAGCACAGACTTCTAATGACTTCTCAGCAGCCTTCTATCACTGTTGTACTTATACTGTGAAGAAAAGTGTCCAAGATAAAGGGAGTAAAAGACAGTAAGACACATCCAACTGCAAACCAATATTTTAAGAAAATAACATCAGTGAATAGGACTTTCAGAATGACAACAAAGCTCATCAGACTTTCTCCATAAGAAAATAATAATTTAGCTGGTGAAAAAAAATTAACACATTTAAAAATCTCTGGAAATTGCTTTGAAGGCAAACACAAATAAAGAAATAGTCATTCAAGAAAATTACTAATTTTAGTAAGAACAGAAAACGTCTATGACATTTGAGCCAAAACTTTCCATTACTTACTAACCTGAGGCTGCACATTAGGAAAATCTGCATGCATATATGCAAGCAAAAGCAGAGACATTCCCTCTACCTAAGTAAGTTGAGGCTACATTTTAACCCCAGGAGAAACAGTTTGCCAGCTGTTTATCATATTGCCCAGCCCATGTTGCAGAAATTCTATTCCGGGTAAACAGCTGAGAGAACTGGTCTTTCACAACTCATTCAGGCCCCACCAGTAGAATGGGAGTCCTATCCCAGGTGGCCACTGCCTCCTCCAGTCCTTATTTATATAGTGCTGTATCACTTTGCTCCCAAATCTGGTACAATAGAGGTCCTGCCCAGGAAAAAAGGCAAGTCAAAATTATAAAGAGATTTCCAGTTCAGCCTGAAAGTGGAACAGAATGTGAAGTTTACCCTAATGGTGATATTGAAAACAATGGAGATCTTGGTGGAAAGCAATCAAGAGGAGGATGGTAATCTCTGATAGAAGCAAAACAGCAGAGCAGTAAGGCATTGAATAGTGAGTACCTGGAAAAGAGATCGCTAAGAAGAGTCCTCAGAGGGTCAAACTTAACTCTAGAATTTAGAAAGGCTGTGCACATGTGCTATCCAACTCAAAAACAATTAGAAGAAGACTTGAGAAAGACTTGAAAACATTCTCCAAGTCACACACTGACATATTCAAGAACATCTAATGATACCAACAGATTGAAAGTAAAAGGATAGAAACAGATATACCATGCAAACTAAATGAATTTCAGTAGCAATAGTATATTAGACAAAGTAGGCTTAAAACAATAAAAAATATTATTAGAGATAAAAAAGAGATATTTCATAGCATTGCAAAAGATGTCAATATGATAACTGTAAAGATAAATGCTTTGAATGAAAGTATACCAAAGTAAATGAAGCATAAAAGAAAAAAATAGAATGAAAAGAATAGACAAGTCAACAATAATAGTTGAAGACATTAATATTCCACTTTCAATATTGGATGGAACAGCTAAGCAGAAGATATGAAAAGAAACAGAGAACTTGAACTCTATAAACCAAATATATCTAACAAATATCTATAGACCACTTCTCTCAAAAGCATGCATATTCACCAACATAATTCACCAACAAAACATTCTTCTCAAGTGCACACAGAACATTTTGCAGGATAGAATATTTACTAGGGCATAAAATAAGTCTCAATAAATTCAAAATAACTGAAAAAATGCAAAGTACAATTTCCTACCACAGTGGAATAGAATTAGAAATCAATAACAGAAAAACATTTGGAAAATTCAAAAATATGTGGAAATTAAATAACAAACTTCCAAATAAGCAATAAGTCAAAGAAGATATCACAGAGAGAACTTTAAAATATTTTCAGTGAGTGAAAATGAAAGCATACCATGCGAAGACTTATGGAATAAGCTAAAGCACAGCTCAGAAAGAAATGTATAGCTGCAATCATCTACATTTTTAAAGATAAAAGTTATCAATTCAAAAGCCTAAATTTTTACTTTAAGAAGCTAGAAAAAGAACAATTTAGTGAACTCAAAGCAAGCAAATAGAAGGAAAGAATAGCAGTGTAGAACTAAATTAAATAGAAAAACAACAGAGAAAATCAGCCAGGGAAAAACTAGTTCTTTGACATGATTTAAAAAAAGTTGACTAATCATTAGCTGAACTAATTAAGGAAAAAGAGACAAGACTCAAATTGACTTAAAACCAGGAATAAAAATGGGACATCATGTGGAATTTCCAGAAATAAAAGTTATTGTAGGGTAATACTATGAACAATTTTCTACCAAAATTATTATAATTAAGTGAACATTTCTAGAAGTATATAAATTACTGAAACAAATCCTGGAGGACAAAAGTTGATATAGGCCTACAACAGTAAAGAGATTAAATTAGTATTTTAAAAACTTTCCACAAAAGAAAGCTCCCTGACCAGGTGACTTCCTGGTGAATTCTACCAAACATTTAAAGGCAAATTAATATCAGTGATTCACAAACTCTTTTACAAAGAAGAAGAGGAGGACATGCTTTCCAACTCTCTTTGAAGCAATATTATACCCAAATCAAAAAATATATCACAAGAAAAGAAGATTACAAGCCCATATCCCTTATTAATATAGATGCATAACTGTCAACAAAATACTTGCAAACTGAATTCAAAATATGAAAAAATGATACAATATAAAATGACCTATTAGATTTGCCTTAAGAATTCAATAATGGTTTATATCCCAAAACCAATTAAAATAAAATGCCAATATAAGAAAAACAAACAACATATGATCGCATAAATAAAAACAGAAAAAGCATTTGACAAGATCCAAAACTTAGTCATAATAAATAAATATTCAAAAACAACTAGAGAAAAGCTAACTTCCTCAACATAATGAAAGGCACCTATGAAACCTCACAGTTGACATCAAACTTAGTGGTTAAAATCTATATACTTCCCCCTTTCCCACCTCAGATCAAGAACAATACAAGTATGTCACTCTTGACATCTATTTAGCATCATTCTAGGGATTTCATCCACCAATAAGAAAATAGGCAAGAATACGGAATAAAAGGCTTCCAATTGGAAAGACAAAAGTACAACTATCTCTATTTGATGATGATAGTCTTATCTATGAAAAATCTTAAGGAAAGCACATGCACACATACTTTACACATCACAAAATATTCACACAAAAAGGCAAATTCAGCATAGTGTCAGTATACAAGATGAACATACAAAAATCAATTGTTTTTTACATACTAGTGATGAACATTAAAAATTAAATTAAGAAAATAATTCTATTTACAATAGCATCAAGATGATAAAATATTTACTTAGAAATTTAACAAAGTAAGTGAATATTTTGAAAATTCTAAAAGTTGAAAAAATTAGACATTTTTAATAACTAGATCAAAAGAGTTAATATTGTTAGATACAAATATTCCCCAGATTAACAAGTGGACACAATACAAAATTCAGCCTTTTTTTCCAGAAATGATCTAGTCCTGAAATTCATGTGAATTTCAAGGGGGCACTGAATGACCAAACAATATTGAAAAGAAGAATATCAAGACTCACAATTCCCAATTTCAAAACTTACTACAAAACTATAGTAATCGAGACACCATAGTACTAGGATAATGATAGATGCATATATCAAAGGAATAGAACTGAAAGTCTAGAAACAAACTCATATTTTTATGGTCAAGTGATTTTTTTACAAGAATGCCATAAAAATTATATTGATGAAAGAATAGCCTTTTCAACAAATGGTGGTGGAAAAATTAATTGGCTATCACTAACAAAACAGTCAAGTAGGACCCCTTAACCCCACCATATACAAAAATTAACTCAATGTGAATCTAAGAATGAGATGATCAGCTACAAACTTGTTGAAAATATTTTCAAAAGACACATCTGTAGGACCATTATCTAAAATAAGCAAAGAACTCTTAAAATGGAACAATAAGAAAAACAACAGATTTATAGTGGTCCAAATAGCTTAACAAACACCTCACCAAAGAATACATACATATGGTGTATAAGCATATAAAGTATGCTCCATCTCATATGTCACTAGGGAAATGCAAATGAAAACAATAAATAGCATTACACATGTATAGGAATGGCCAAAATTCAAAACACTGACAAAAAATGTTGGCAAAGATATGAATTAATAAGAACTCTCATTGCCAATGAGAATGCAACATGGTAGTCATTTTGAAGGTAGTTTATCAGCTTAGAAAGCTATGTATAGTCTTATTATATGTGCTAACAAAAGAGCTCTTTGGTATTTTACCAAAAGAAATTGTAAACTTTTGTCCACAAAATATAGCCTGCACGCAGACATTCATTACAGTTTTATTCATAATTGTCAAAATGTACAAGCAATGAAAATGTCCTTCAGTAGGTGAACAGATAAATAAACTTTGGTACTTCTAAACAATAGACTATTCCTCCATTCTAAAAAGAAATCATCCAGAAATCTATGAAAAGACATGAAAGAACTTAAAATGTAGATTTCCAAGTGAGAGAATTCAATCAAAAAAGACTATGTACTATATGATTCTAACAATAAGACCTTCCAGAAAAGACAAAACTATGGATACAGTGGGGAAAAAAAAGAGATCAGTGTTTTTCAGGAGTGGGAGCTAGGGGATAGGTTGGAATGACTTTGTGAAGAGCAGAGGATCCTTAGGGCCAAGAAAATATTTTATATAATACCATAATGATTATTACATACCATTATATATTTGTCCAAACCCATAGAATGAACAATAACAAGAGTGAGCTATGATATAAACTATGAACTTTGGTTGATTATAATGTGTCAATAAAGTTTCATGACTTGTCATTAATGTAACACTCTAGTGGAAATGTTGATAATGGAGGAGGATCTGCATGTATGGGGGTAGGGGAAATATGGGAAACAAGTACCTACCCCAATATTGTGGTGAACCTGAAACCTCTCTAAAAAATAAAGTCTTGCAAAAAAAAAAAAAAAAAAAAGACTACCAATTTAAAAAGCTCATGAAGTATTTGAATAGGTAGATATTCCTCCAAAGAAGACTTGTAAATTGTAAATGGACGATAAGGTTGAGAAAGGATGTTCAGTATCCTTAGTTATTAGGGAAACACAAACCAAAATTGCAATATAATACCACTTGTCACCCACAAGCATAGTCATGATTAAAAAGACAGACAATAACAAGTTTTGATGAGGCTGCATAGAAATTGGAAGACTTGTATATTACTAGTAGGAATGCAAAATGATGTAGTCACTTTCAAAAAAAAGAGATTGACAGTCTCTTAAAACATTAAGCATAGTTATTATATGGCCCAGCAAGTTTAGTTGAAAATATGTACCCAGGAGAAATTTTATACAAAAACTTGTATATAAATGTTCATAGAAGCATTTTAATAATAACCAAAAAAATGGTGATAACTCAAATTTCCATCAACTGTCAAAAACTGTGGTATAGCCAAACAATGAAATATTATTCAGCAATAAATATGAAGTACTGACACCTGCTGCAATATGACTGAACCTTGAAAACATTACATTAGTCAAAGAAACCAGCTACAAAGGCCATACATTACAGGATTCCATTTGTATGAAACATCCAGAATAGGTAAATTTACAGAGAAAAAAACAAGATTAGTGATAGCTTGGGACTGGGGAGTGAGGCAATAATAATTGACTGATGATGAATACGGGATATCTTTCAAGAAATAAAAAATACTCTAAAATTAGATTGTCATGATGATTGTGTAACTATATAAATATACTAGTAAATAGTAGATCGTACACTTTAAACGAGTAAATCATCTATGAATTACATTTCAAGACATATTTTTAAAGAGAAAATTATATAATAGCCAAACTAATAACTGGATGGAAGTTAAAATTATATTACATAATAATTAAGAAGTTAAAAATCCCAACAGAATCGAGACTCTTATCAAATATTTCCTAGAAAATGCTCAAAATAGAGGTGTCTGAATCTTTTAGTTCTCCCCACTCCTTATTAAAGATAAATGGTAATGCAAGCTTCTTTGTTAGTTTTCTGTAGCTACCATGGAAATACCATAAATTCAATGATTTAAAACAACATAGGTTTATTATCGTTCATTTCTGTAGGTCAGCAGTCTTGTTCTTCTCACTAGGCTAGAATCAATCTTGCAGGTGAAGCTCTTTCCCTCTTTGAAGTCTCTATAGGAAAGTCTGTTTTTTGTTACAGCATTTTGAGACTCCCAAGATTCCTTAGCTCATGCCCCCTATCCTCCATTTTCAAAGCCAGCATTCTAGAATCTCTCTGACTCTTATTTCCATCATGAGATCTCTACAACCAACTATAGCCAAGAAAGATTCTTTGCTTTTAAGTAATACATAATTGGACTGATACCACTCAGATAATCCAATCTACTGATCTCAAGATCTTTAATCACACCTGCAAAGTTATTTTTGTCATGGAAAGTAACATTCATAGATTCCAAAAATTGGAACATGAACTTCTTTGTGAAAACTGTCATTTTGCCTAACATATTCCCTTCTGCAGCTCTGCATTTTGGACACTCCTATATTAGATCCCCAAATCTGGAATGACTTTACAAATATAACTATAAAAAGACTGATGCAATATGAAATGTAAAAGTTCCAAATACTTGTCTCTGAGTACCCCACTCAAAAAAATTCATCAAGCATTCTTTTAAGAATTAGTTGAAAACTCTACTATAGGTTGATTTAAAAAAATAAAAACTACAAAATCATCTTATCCTCTTAATGGACTTCTAAATTTGTAGAATGGCTCAGTACACCAAGATAGCCTGACCTGTAACAGGTTTCTAAGACAGGTGTGATGTCATTCAGTCATCCAAAGTTTTCTCTTGTTTAAATATGGCAATTATAGCTCATGTGGCCATGAGTCCAACTGACAGGGATTAGTCATTCCACATCAGTGCCCTTTATGTGTCCTCTGAATCCTCCTGTGAATGAGACATCTATCAGATAAAATTTTATTGGTTCCTAAATCAAATTCTTTACTTTTTAGCATTTTTGTTGTAAATGGTTAACTATTGTGAAATGACCAAGGACACTAGAAATGGCATAGAGGGAAAGAGCTCCATGAAGTAGGAATAATAGAAGTAACTTGCCATTATTCTTGTACATTATATTTTTTAAATCCACTTCAGTCATTTTTTGTCACTATGTCCTCAAGTTATATAAAAGAAGGAAACATAACTTTATGAAAATCAAGTGAGATTGCCATAAAACAAGTGCTTTTAAAAAATATCAGAAGTATAGTAGTTAATAGACATATATGGACCTCCTCTTATTTTTGGCATTTTTTTTCTCAACAGAAAAGGTCTGATTGTTCCATTTCTGCTCCCCTTTATTCTACTATTATATCTTTTCATTGTTCATTTAAATCCATTGTCATTGCTGGTAAGAAAACATAGATGTCCCAAAAGTTCACAAAAAGTATAAATAGTTGATTGTATTAATGCCCTAATTTGTTTGTTCTGTCCCCACTAAAATGAAGTAAGGCAATGTTGTTCTCAGCTGTCAACCCATTTTATAAATAAAAGCAAGGAAACATCAATGTACAAGACTCGTTTACTGGATAAGAGCATGTGTCTAAAGCAGACTTTTCATATAAAGAACAGAGAATGTTCTAAAAGAAAAGTTGATGATACATTAAAAAGCCTTGATTGCCATGGCTAGGGGTACAGTTTATTTGATAAATCAATGATTTACTAGAATGATTTATTCAAGATATTTAAAAATATGGATACTGGAAGAGCTGATAATTACGTAGTATTTTAGGATCATTTTGCCTTTTTTAAGCTAAAATCCATGTTGATTGGTCAGTAAAGAGGTTTTGATTGGTTTGTGTTCTCTCATATCACTTGTCAATTATTGGAATATCACTACTCAGTGCTTGGACCCTCCCCTCAGAATTCGTTTCATTTGGTCCAAGTGAGGCTGTGGATAGGATGTTCTAAAGCTCTTTTCCCCAGATTCTAATGTGAAGTGTGTCTGGGGAAAAGCTGCTGTAGATGAGTGAAAACCATCAAAAGTTTTCCGAAATAGGAGTGACATATGAATATACAATGTGGAATGTATTTAAGACTGAAGAAAAAGAGACAGGGAAGTTTTTCATTCATTAATTTGATAAGTAATTATGACATGTAGTTCTTGGCACTGAACTACAGGGCCAGTTCAATCACAGAAATGGAAAATGTTGTACCAGAAGGAAGAAATGGATTTTTGCAGATACTATGAAGAACAAACAGGCAGTACTATATGGGGTCAGAAAAGGAGCGGAAGTTTATTTTCTCATGAATTGGTGGAATAATGGTAAGAAACTGAAGAGATACAAACAGTATCAGAGACATAATGAATTCTCTTTAAATGACATTAGACTTGAAGTACTGAGAGATCAGACCAAAATAAATGTTTTTGGCTTTGGAAAAACAGTAGCTGGAATTTCAAAGTAATTTGAAGACTGGTGAGTAGATTTCAGATTTATTCGTATGGAGATGGTAATTAAAGTCACTATCCTAGATTGAGATAAAATATTAGGGGTTATAAAGAAAATAAAATGTATAGCTAAGGACTAAAGTTTAGACAAGGAGTGAAGAAAGACACAGGAGGAGAACCTGGACAGGTAAGAGTCAAGGAAATTAAGGGAAAACAGATTTTTACATGTTGAAAAAGTCAACAAACATTCAACTGAAGAGACCATTGTATATTTCTAGAAGATACCTGAGATTTATTTCAAAACTCACATAGTAGCATCAGAAGTCAAGCCTTTAATTGTGATCTTCATTTAACATTGAATATACAGACATGACCAATGAAGGTTAGTTTTTGTTATATCACTTTACTAACAATTAAATGATGCTGACTATGTATAATTCAATTCTTTTGTGCTTCCGATGTACAAATGAGCTGACAAGATAACCAGTGATCACTACTGGATGATAAACCTATATTAAATTTGTCATAAACTATTAACAGTCAAGAAATAAAAACATATTCCAAGTAGTCTGTCATAAAAATTTAAGAATAAGAGCACTAGTTTTCATCAAGAGATAAAGGCCTGCTACATGTCTAAAATGTTGAGTTTCAGAAGAGAATAGGGCTTTCTTTTTCTTTTTTTTTTTTTTTAAGCTAAGGTACAGACTGGAATGAAGGCAAGCCAGCAAGCAGGCAGAAGAAAGAGAAGGAGGAATTATTCTATTTTTGTTTTCATTTTACATCTCAGTTGCCCGCCCTGGCTCTGGGACATGAACATGGGTCCTTGGGATGCATGCAGACTGCAATCGCAGACCTGCTACTCCACCAGGGCACACCTAGAATAGCGTTTTCTAGTATCAGTTACAGAATTCGGGTATCAATACAATTGCCTATCTAATTTCTAAATGCACCTAGCTTATCAACTCTGTAAACTGAACCACTCTGGATCATCCTTTTCTTAATTTTATCCATGTTGTGGGAGATAAAATGTGTACTGGACAAAGCACCAGAAGACAGGGGTTCTGGCACTAGCTCTGTCTTAATTCATTATGTGTAATTCTTTGTGTTCAATTTCCTTGTTGGTAAATATATTTTAAATATGGAAGCAAATTTTCTTTAAAAATGACTCTGAAGGGCCATCTTTTTCAATTCAGCCTAAAAAATCCACTTTGGCTTGGCAGTTACAGATTTTGTTTCTTATTCCTGTAATTTTTCAGTATTTTACTGCACTTTTCTTAAGCCCTTTTTTTTTTTTTTTTTTTTTTTTTTTTTTTTTTTTTTTTTTTTTTTTTTTTTTTTTTTTTTTTTTTTTTTTTTTTTTTTTTTTTTTTTTTTTTTTTTTTTTTTTTTTTTTTTTTTTTTTTTTTTTTTTAGTTACTATGACTAAATTTGCAGAGCAAACTGGAAGAAAATACTTAATTGGCTTTATTTAATTCTTGGTAGAATTTATTAAGCACTTGCTTTAGACTCAGCTCCAGAGGTAACATAAAAGAAGCAGCTACTCCTGTCCTCAATATTTTCCCCGATCCATATATTTGGGATAAACGAGACCAAGATGCAAGTAAACATCAATTTACAAATAAACATCAATTTCAAATCTGTGCATGACTAAGGAGTCTCCAAATGGCAAATACAATGATAGATATAGCTCTTTTTCATTTTTTGGAGCATTTTGTTTATTTTTATTTAATTGTTCATCTTGGTTGATTGCTTCCCCTGATTCCTGAACACAAATCTGCATCTTGGGATATATGTGTCCTGTGCCGGGGGGTGGCAAACTTAACATTACTCTACCAGGGTGCGCCAACAAAAACTTATTTTTATAAA
Source organism: Solenodon paradoxus (assembly GCA_004363575.1). Taxonomy (NCBI): domain Eukaryota; kingdom Metazoa; phylum Chordata; class Mammalia; order Eulipotyphla; family Solenodontidae; genus Solenodon; species Solenodon paradoxus. The sequence goes on from RJWH01000380.1 coordinate 227,036, forward strand.
AGTAAGCTCAAAGAATTCTATAAAGTCATCATGAAAGATCTGATCTTGCCTTTGAAAATGAATAGATTGATTTTGCACTTGCAGTGTAGGCTGATCAGAGTAGACTTTTAAATGGGACAGTACCATTGTTCTCATATTTCCCAACCATCCTGTCGTCTTACTATAAATGTCAATTTTGTCCCATTTTTAAGAAACCAGGACTATCTTTAACGTGGGGCAAAAGCAGGCAGTTGAGTTGCCCTGGACCCAATCTGTTGAGGGGGCCCCAAAGCACTGCCCATTCTGACCCAAATTAAAGATGGGCCTTGCCGAGGCTGATTACGGTGAGCCACAACCACTATTGCTACTCCTGCTTCCACCGTGAGGAAACAGAAGCCATGTGGGAAGATGATTCCCCTCCACCGTGCACATGCCTATATCTTCCAAGGGAACAGAACACCACAGCATGGTCAAACACATGGGGGTGTTATCTCTGGCACTATGGGAGTTACTGGTCATTTCTGGCATTGGGCAGGTAAGTGGGCATTTCTGGCACTTAGGATGGTTAAAACAGCATGTGTTTTAGGCAGGACATTTAGAGCAGGGCTTACGTGGGTGCCAAATTTGGTTTTCACCTAAGGTGCACCAGTCCTGACGGTTTATATGAAGTCCCACTGGACCACATGTCATTACTATAGGACATCGTACTTAACATGTTGCTGGCCTGGTTGCTCTTCTCCTGGTTGGATTGCTCCACCTCTTCCCCTCTCTTTAGTTGCCAGCACATAATACTATCTCGATTTTGCCATAGCAATGTCCCTTTTTATGTCTCAAGGAAACATGGTCAGGCTGTAACAGAGGGAAAGATATACCAGAAAAGGAGAATCTACTAAGCAAAATTATAGAAGCAGAAAAGTGGGAATTCCAAGAAGAGTATTTTGGAAAGACAATCTAACGCCTGTCCCAGTGATTTCCATGTCAATCCTTTTCTGGTTCTTGACAACTTCTATTTTTGACCTTATAAAGAATGTTGAAGTGGGTAGAAGATCATGAGTAGAGAGTCAGAGAAGGGAGGGAGTATAAATTGCACTGTAACACATTGGAAGAGCCTTAACTTACTTTAGCTTTTATGCAAAGTTATTTTCATTAGATCCTAGGCATGGTTTGGAGAAGGTTCACATATTAACTCCTTTGATCTCCATTAACAATCACATAATATAAGCACTATTTTAATCCCCATTTTTCAGGGGAGAAGACAAAGGCATACAGAGGTTAATTCACTTGTGCAAAGTGAGACAACCTGGTAAGTGATGGAGCTGGAATTTGAACCAGATATTTTGACTTCAGAACCTTGACTCCCATGTAGAACTGGATGACGATGGTGGGATTATATTAGCAATAGCTTTGAAAGACAAAGCAGGGAGTTGGTATTTTACTATAATAGGGAAATAAGAGGGAAATGCTTGAAGGTTTTAACATTTGAGTAACATGATGAAATTAATCTGGCATTGGTATGTAGAACTGACAAGAGAGGAAATGGCTGTCATATTATTTTTCTCTCTTTTTTCCAATGTGTAACTTGAAATGTGCTATGCAATTGACAGACGTGAATCTGACCCCCCATCCTAGGTTGGCTGAGGTACCCTGACTCAGTTTGAATGGCAATTCTTTCCTCATTTCTATGTTTTAAGTTAGCCCATTACACAGGAGTGCAAGATAGTGATTAGTCAACTTTAATCATTTTGTATGGCTTAAGGCCACACTAAAGCTACTTCTAGGGCCTCTTGATGCTTGCCTGTCTGCCTGCCGCCCAGGTTTGCACAGAGGCTGCCATTGCCTCTTCGAGCTGAGCGTGCACACCACACTTCTATGGGGGCAATGTGAGCAGCTAATCAAAAAAGGTTTTGGTGCATCCAGTTAAAAACTGCTCAGGAAACACAAAAACCAAAACACTCTAAAACTAAAATCAAATCCCTAGTGGGATAAATTCATCATTAAAGGTTTGCCAAATTTTAAAAGGCTGATAACAAAAAACTGCAAACCTCTTCAAACTATTCTGTAAACATTTAGATAGGGTTGAAATGAAGAATACAGAGTGCAAACATTTCACTGATCTGTTCTTTTTAGCTGGCTTTCATGTTAAAAATTAGCAACATATGCCAACAGATCCAATTTGACCTTCAAGACAGAGTCTGAGTATCTTAGGTGTATGGCACCTCATCTCTGGCTTTGATCTGCTGTAAGAAAGAGAATTATAATTATTAGCACATTGTTCTGTGCAGCTGACATAGCATCTGGTATTTTAAAAATGCTTTTGAGATGCCTAAATTGATTTGAAAGTCGGTTGTAAGGGAGCTTGGAAAAGATGCAACATCTTTACAGCATTAGTAATTAAGAGAAATCAGAAGCAAGTTTGATCAGCACCAAGTTATAGCTGAAAATAAAATCTGTAGGGATGATTAAGGAGAGAATTAATTTAAAAACTGATAGCACATAAGGCTCCTTATGAATGATTAGTCAACTTGCTTCCTGATATAGACAATTTAATTACATTTCCTTATTGTACCATCACCATTCACCTGACTATGGTGTCTGAATTTCCATCATGGACTATTATGTCTTAGTTTCCATTATAAACAGTAATTTCTGAGGTTTAAAATCTCAGTCATTTCAAATTGCTTCAGATTTTAACTTGGCATATGTGCTGTTAGTCCAGCTGCCATTATGTAAAAGGGGAAAAAGTATTTGAAGTCTTTCAAGACAATTCTGAATAAAAAATGAAAGTATACAATTTTCATGCTTCTTTCCTCAATCTGTAGTCTCAAAGAAATGTGCAGAAAGAGTTAGTCTAAAAATGTTTCAATACTGGTTTTGATCCAAATGAATGAAAACTGTCTCTATTCATTTGAATGGGGATTACTGTCATAACAAATATTTGAAAGGGGAGAAGTGCAATGCTCTTCCAAAAAAGAAGACAAAAGTATCTGTAAAATGTCTAGTTAGAAATATTGGTTTTGATGATTCTCCAGTATTGAAATGTTTCCTGGAATATTTCTAATATTTCTAGTCACTTCCATAGGGAATTTTTCATTTATTTTTAGAAATTTTTGCAATAATTTTTAAAATTTCCATTAAATTTAAAATGTGAAAACCTCATGTTGCATTTCATATATAATTTTATTTTTCATTGATAATATAATTATTGACAAATTGAGATATATTTCTGGTTTGATTATTCTTGAGTACCATTTATTTTCTACAATGAAAACAATGCCAAAAATGTCAATGTCATAGTATTATTCCCCTTGTTTTGTAAAGCATGTTCATATCTGTGGCTGAGAAAGAACTGTGGTGTTGGTCAGTTATTGGTTGTTCAGCTCTGTGTAATCTACATTATGACAGTTACAAGGCAAATACTTTACTCTTCTAAGATCATTGCTGACTTTCCTTTCCCCAGGTGTGAGTGATGTGTTCTTAGGAAATAAAAAGTAATATTAAAACTGATTTTCTTTTTTCAAGAAAACTTCAGTATGTAAATTTGCAAGGGCTTTTAAACTAGAAAATCTGAAGTTGACTGAGGTACTCTACTTTTTATATTGTGAATACATATACATGTATATATATGCATAACTAAAATTAACCTTTTAACTTGGGGGCTATTATTAATGTTATGAAGATTAAAAGCAATACAGTAGCAACTCTTGAATTGCAAAATTAAAATATGTAAACACTTGAAAACTTATGCAAAACTAAGAAATTAATGCTGTTCCAAATGTAACCTTTAGGAAGTATAAAGCATAACTTATGTGAATTCAAAAAGGATAAAACTAATGTCAAAACTTTTGCTGCATTCAGTAATAACAAGTGAACTTACACATATTCAGCAACAAAATCCAAAGTTCAATCAATCTTTTGAAAGAAGGATTCCTCACCTAATTACTTACTGGCTCACCCACTGCTGCCACCAGCAGCTTCATATGTACACAAATGAATGTAGTGACAGAGATTCAGATAAAAACTTTGGGTAGTAGCCCACGTAGAACCAGGGACACTCTACAACTCAATCTTTGCAAGATAGATGTTTGGAGAAGTTGGTAAGAAATGTGTCTGGAAGCATCTACTCCCTAAAAACCATAGTATACAACTCAGAATATATAGCACAGAATAATGGGCAAAGCTGTTGTATAGTACAGATGCCTTGGGCACCTCACTCCTATTTCACAGTGCAAATAGCCATGCTTGTCATAAGTCATGACTATCTTCTGTGTTCAACCATATTTATTGAATGTTACTATTTTTCAAAAATGAGATGTATAACAATGTACAAGACAGTGCCCATACCTTGATTCACCAGCAATTCAGAAATTGGTCAGGGTTAAGGATGGGAAAGAGGTTTTCTAAGGGATAAAATTCCCCTAACACTTGGCAGTGGAAATTCTTTAACCTGAATGCTGTAGCCGTCATTGTTTCTCCTTGGAAGAAAAAAAAAAAAAGCAGAGAAAAAGAAGAGAAAATTTTTGAAATCTGGTGCACTTTTATCATTACTAAATATGTGATTAACCTTAAGCAATTTTATATAGAGGTGGAAATTAAACTTTCTGGTGTTCATCTAAGAAAATTGCCTTAGATGGGAAAGGAGAAGCCAGAAAGAAAAATACTAATCTGATAGAAATATAATGGACATTAATTTTCAACCAAACAAATCATCTATCTACCGTAGGCTATTTTCAGGTAAATTTCTCAATTAGCACAGATAATTAGAAACAAGATTTGTTTGTTTTATTTCAAAGTACAAAATGTAGCTTGCAATCTTAATATCCAAAGTGTATCCAATTAATTTTTTAATATTGTATAATAAAAAGCATTTTTACAGTCAGATCCTGAAGACTAAAATAGAGTTACTGTTTAGTGAATTTGAAGCTACTTGGGGAAATCCATTGACTAACTTCACAATCTCAATTCAGCATAAACTTGCTAAGATTGTTAGACAACAAACAAATAATAGCAATAATAATAATTACTATTATTATCATAAAAATGCCAAAATCATTCTGGCAATTATTTGCCAGATTTATACAGATGACTTCTTCAAGTTCCTTTTGACACCAATTTTTTATAAATATGGTGATTGTCTCTCTAACTCCAATATTCACATAAATTATTCTTTGGACACATCATAATATCAATATGGAAATTCAACTGTTTATTAAAAGAAAGAGCAACCAAATTTTTAGAAATTCATTTTAAAATAAATTGACCTCACATTGCATTAATATTTAATGTATTTTTATTGCTTTTTTGTCTGTTATTGAAAGACATTAATATGGTAGGTATTTTTCTTTTTCTTCCATTTTAATGACAGTGTCTTCTTGCTCCTAACTTTAGAGAAGAGAAATACCCACTTCTTTTCTCATACAATGAAAGTAAATTGTTGAGTATGAAACAGGGAATTGATGAAGTTAAAGAAGTCAAAGTAATAGGTGAAAAAAGGGGAGAAAAAGAAAAAGAATGTTTTAGTCCCTCTGTCTGCTCCATGCCATGTTGGTGTGCTCACCAATCAGCAAACCAGATATAACCCAAATGTTTGAGGTAAGAGCCGATCTCCCTCGTTTGTCTCAGATGAGGAAACAAACTCAGAAAAGTCAAAATCTTCCCAAGGGCACATAGCTAAACAACAAAATGGGATCCAAATCCTGGATAAACTTTGGAAACCATCAAAGCACGATCTGAAACATGTGCATCTGAGCAAGAGAGCTTGGAAGTCAAAGTGCTGACAACCATAATAAAGAGGCAATTTTAGTGTGGTCAAGGACATGTGTCTGAAGACAGCAAACAAAGCGGCTGTTCAAGAGTCCTTTCAATTATTTTCTAGAGAACAAAAAACAGAGTCCATATGGATGGACTTTTGCTATTTATAGTCTACCCATCTCTTCTATCTATTGACTACAAGTTTAAGGGTGGTTTCGAAAACTACTTCAAAGCAGATTTTCACTCAAACATTAGTGGGTTTGATTGGTTCCTTGGAGTATTTAGAGGTTTCTACTGTTATCTGATGAAGTCAGATTCATTAGAGTTCTACAGAACTTGCTTTCATGGGGCCAGTTTCTAAAAGTCCTCAAATCAAAAAGTGAACATCTCTTTAAAATGTGGATCCCTTACTCCTCCTGTCCCTACTCCCAGTACAAAGGTTTCTTTGGTTCAGTCCCCACTTTGCAGCATATATAGACCTGAAACTTAAATTCTCACCCACCCTTTCTCTGAGGGCCAGCACCAGGAAGAGCGATTTTTATTAAATTGCCTAGAAAATTCTGTGGATATAAAAGGCCAGAGAAAGGAGCTGACCAGTTCTTTACTATCCAGTATTGTGGTGAGATTGACAACACAGAATGTAAATGACAGGCTTAATGTTGGGATCAAGCTCTGATTTAGCTGGGTAACTTGATGGTTTTGAGTTTTAATAAAGGAAAACACCAACATTTCACAGGAGAGGAAGAATTTATTTCATTATTATTCAGGCGCATTTCAAAAAATGTTACTCATTATACAATATAATTATGATCTATCTATCTATATACACACACATGAGAGAGAGTTAGAATCTCTAGGCATTGATCTAAATATTTTATCCAGTAACAAGTTATTAGCCTTATAGAATTGTGTGGTCATTTTATAGGTGAAGAAATTGCTAAGTTGCAAATATTATCATGTATCAGTTGGGTTCATGTGAGCTCCTCTCAAACTAGAAAAGATCCCAGTTATTAACCTAAGATTAATCCCATTCTTTCTAACCAGTGCTTGTTGTAATGCCCACTGATGAGTGTCATAGCTGCCATCTTAGATAAAATGCTCCTCCCAAGCAACGCCCAAATATGCCTAAAATTGCAGACGACAGTTGTGAGCTTTTTTGCCTGCTTATCTGTCTGCCTTCGATGTGACCCTAAATTAGGTCTCAGAAGGTATAGTGTTTAATACAGATTCCGGGCACAATATACCTTCTCACAATTAGTTGAAAGTGCTGTTTTGTAATTAAAGGGTGAAGTGGGGCATGATGAACATATGGAAAAGGAGACCCTTAATAAGTGATGGAGCCTTCAAAAGAAATTGCTAATTAGTATGCATTTGATGTGCACTATACCAATTTTAAGACTTTGCCTTGAATAAATTGCTATGTTGGGTGTTCGAAGGAGTGGTGAGATTAGCATTTACAAAGGGGGCAATTTTCTGTCTTCTTGACTCTGTTAAATGGAGGAAATAACTTCCAAGACTGGAGCAGTAGTTAGCCCATCAATCATTCTCACAGCTGGAAACTGGGGATCCCAAATGCGGAGATCAGTTAATCCGTCAGCTAATAAGTTCATAGTGGCACCATATGGCGCAGGGCCACTCCACACTGGGACAAGGACAGAACTGTTTACACAGGCATGCTGCTTTCTCAGGTAGCTCCCTGCTGACAGAACCCTTTGTTCCAAAGGATCAATTTACTTTGCACAGTAAATTGACTGAATTGATCAGTTCAGAGCATATAATTGTTGGCTAATCCTGTGGAATCATGTCTCATCCGTGTGAGAGAGACAAAGGGGTGCTGCCATGGCCTGATCTGGGGTACCATCCTAGGGCTATTCTCATCGAAGTCTGGACACTGATTAAAGGACCAGTGGATGGTAGAGATGTCGTCACTATTGACCTCAAACATCAAGGAAAATAGAATTCTTGCTATGCTCAGAAGGGCTTGAGTGTCACCTCAACTGGTATCATGACTTAACTTGGAATAAAACAGTGAGTCCAAGCAATTTAGGTGTAGAAGTCTTTTTTCAAATATTCACCTGGAAGAACAAAAAGATACTGCTCCATCTACGAAATTATAATAAGTAACTGCACTCATGCTCATTTTCAAATTTACTTTCTTTGTTTTTTAAAGGAAAATAACTAAGAAAGCAAAAAGAAGTTCAAGAGATATGTCCAGAAAAGCATGGAAATTGCAATTAAAGTGAGAAACACATTTCTTAGGCATTGTGCAAAAGTGGCTGAGGCATCATCCACTGTTACGCCTGTGTATGGGAAAATGCATCAGGGCTTTTCAGAGCAAAGGAGAGCAGAATCTTCCCATCCATGTACATTGGTGTGAACCCTGCCGCTTTGTTCTATAGATGTGTTTGATCTGACTTTGTTTCTTCCTTCTCACATAAAAAATAAAAGAAGAATAAATAAAATGAAAAAAATCTACCAATAGAGATAAATGTTGGACATAGTTCCCTCCAACTAAAGGTTTTCTTCAATAGCTAGTGTCAATAGAATCATTTCACATCAATGGTTTGAAAAGAGAATTGTGTTCAATAGGAACTGAAGCCATTTGGAGTTGCTGAGAGGACATTTGCTTATTAAATGTCTGCACAGTAATGAACTATATACAACCACACCAAGAGTCTCCACCAATTAGAGAGCCATTGATTTCTTTACTTATTTTTATTGAGAATGGCTAAGATTAATGTGAGAATGAGAAATTGCAGCAAGTTTTTGGCTTGACAATATGTGGAATCTTTGGAGTTATCATGATTTTTCTCTTTAAAGCAATTTCAGGATATACACAATTTAGTGACAGTCAATATATCTTACCAAGAAATCTAAAATTAATAATTCACAAATATCGCCAGTGTATCTTTCCAAATTCCTGTTAGATATGCAATTTCTTCCCCTTCATGGCATTGTTCATTTGTATATTACCACATCTACAGTACCTAGAGTTCTGCAGTATTTTTAAAAAATGCAAAACCAAGAAGCATTTGTATATTTTATTTTAGGAACTGCCATAATGAGAATAAGATGAAATATAAATAATGCTCTGGAAGTGCTTTTAAGTTAAACTTGTAAAATGAAAAAAAAATCAGAAAATGTAAATCATGTAAAGAAAACATCATAAGCTGATGTCTAATGTGAAAGCAGGCACATTGCCAAAAGAACTCCTTTTAGAGAGCAAAAAGCGCTTTTTGATTTTTGGCAAAATTTTCTCTATTGAATGTTATCAAATTGGATTCTCCATCTCCATAGGTTGTGTATGAGGCAAATTAGAACACTTTCTGAGCCACTCATGTGCCTGTTCTCTGTTTATTGATATACAAGTGGCCCAAGTGCACAGCCTGAAGTTGACTTGAATCCCCAAATTGAACTATCAAGATCAAATCCATGCCCTTTTCCCTCACCTGAATGTTGCCAATGTGCCCTCCGCCCCTCTCAGCACCTACCCTACTGCAGAGGTACTATCAAAGCTCTTGCATTCTAAACTAAAAGGTAAAATTCATAGTCACTGAAATACATAAATTACTTTGCCTATTTGTGATAACTGTACAAATGTAATTAACTAAAACTTCACGAATGTAATAACGTTTAGTTTCAATGACTTTTTAGGCATAAGGAATAGGTTTAGAGAAGTTATAAAGATTACATTTCACCAAAATACTGCCTAGGAGTCTCCACTAATTTCTTTATTTTGTGTGTACTCCTATCTTTCCTCTGTTCTCTATACTCTTCATTATAGTTAACATTGAAAATCTGATTTTTTTAAGTCAGAAAATGGAGAATGCTCTTCACAGTTAGAGGCAGTATGTCCCAACATTTGAGAGTGATTTTGAATTCATTACCTCAAAATCTTTACATAAAATCTTCAACATGTTTTAGCTTTTTTTAATTGGCAAGAAATAAGGAACCGAGGGAAAATATATGCTTTCTTCTCCCCTTTGTTACTGCTGACCTTCTCCTCCCTGGGCCTTTCTCAGTGTAGACAAAGAAAACTACTCTCCCATCTCATTATGGAATGTCCCCCTTCCAGGCTCTATCTCTTAAATGCATCATTAGATGTATTTTTCTTTCTTCTATAGTTTCAGACTAAAGAAATGCCTATTCAAGGGCTTTAGAAATTTTCCGTTTCTCAGAACTAGCTTTGGGTGTGTGGGTTGGTTAGTAGAGTCTTTCATAGACTAAGACATGGCAAAGGTCAAGACCTTGGGTGATTTCTCTTTACTGCTAGGGCATTTTTTTCTATCTACCCATCTAAAATTTTCATCTCAAATCTGTAATATTTCCCTGTCCTACTTTATTTTATTTCCTCAACAATGATCCCTGTTTATCCTATTACATGTTTACCATTTTTATTGCCCCTTTGCCCCAAGTAGGCTACATGGGGGTAGACATTTTGTTGGCTTTGTTCACTTCTGTGTCCTAGTATCCTGAATAGCATTGAGCACATAGTAGGGCCTTTTCAAAACTTTTTATGATATAAAATGAATCTATAATCATTGTTTCATATTTTAAACAGGTCAAGTATACAAAAATGTGATCAAATATAGTAATTTATGCCATATTTTAATGATTATTTTAAATCTTTTTGTAAATTTACTTAACGATAAATTCTGTAAAGGTTTACTGTTCATATTGTGAATTATTTATTACTTTTTGGTATCTCTGGGTAAGCATGGTATAGTAAAAATAATAAAATACTCTTTCCTTTATTAGTTGTTTGATGTTTTGATTAGATTTTTTATAGAATATAGGAACCAAAGCCTAACAATAAGGTTTGGGTATATCTATGAATTTAATTTTATCCTTATAAAGGTTTCTGTTTCTGTTACTATGGATTGCTAGAATTGATACTTCGGTATGAAAAGTTTAAGGCTTTAAAAATCCAACTTTTAATAAGATCCATGTAGCAAATTTATTATAGTTATACATGATATAATATACAAAATCTCATTCTTCTAAAAGGATTCAGTAGTGTGTTATAGCCAGCTCTTACAATGAGCTGATTTATACATTTCTTGCAAACTATAGTGACATCAAATGGTTTCTTGAAACTGATCATAAGGGGAGTCCTTCAATAGCTGGTAAATGTTACAGAGATTGTTAATATTTATCAACACATAACTCTTCCTTGTTGAGTCTGATGAAAGTAAAAGTTAGCTGATACACTACAAGCAAAAGAGATACAATTCTCAATATAAAACGTTTTTTATTCACACTAACTTAAAAAACAATATTAGAAAGATTTCCCAACTTTCCCACTTATCACCCATCTATTTCCTCTTTTCCTATCAAATCATGAAAAATACCTACAAGTATTACTCTTCAGATGAAGAGCTTTACCATAGCAACTGCTATTCCTCCAGGTATCCAGGGGGCACTTATAATGTAATGAATTATGATGATATACAGGAAGTAATTCTTAACCCAAGGGAAGGGGAAAAGCTGCTTTATTACTCCCTTTGAAATACAGGCTATCAGTCTGTAAGGCTACTGCTTGCCACTCCTCTCTTCCTGGTACTTTTCTACAGAATTTTTCAGAAATGAACAAAGAAACAGGAAGCTGCTTCTGATTCATTTGCAACAGTGGTCTGAGTAATACAATTGTGAAAAGTACACTAAAGGAAACCATAAGAGTCTGATGAATTAAAAAAAAATCTTGATTAGGGCCAAAAAAGCTGGCAATTTTAAAAACGAAAAATAAATCCATAAAGACCTAAGTTTTGGTTCTTGGCATAGGGGGTGTGTTTAAGGGAATCGTGTAATTTCTTGAACAAGAGCTAGATCCTTGTCTTTTGAATTCTTTGTATTTTATTTTTGGATGCTCACATCTTAATGTTATTTTTGTTTCTTGAAATGCTTTTTTGTTTGGGAAAAATCTGAGCAAAATAACATTTGTAAAGATTAGGACAATACACAGCAAAATCACAGTGTTCTCAACCTCTTTTTTAACTAAAAAATTAAGACTATTTTATTGATTTTAAATTAACCAAAAACTTTTAGAAGATAAACACTTAAACACTAAGATATCACAGAATCTTAATGGTATAAAAAACTTAGAAATTATTTGATCCTTCTGAGAAAATATAAGACATGCATGTTAATACTCATCACTCCAAACCCCAGCAGATACTACTAATTGACCACAACATTATTTTTCACTATTCCCAAGCTAGATTTCATGTGTAATCCAGTATTCTAGATTACTGCTACCAATGAGCAGTAATAGCATAGAGCATGAAATCCTATTATAGATCCAAATTTTAGTGAACTCTTTCATTTTACAGTTTTCCTCCATGGCATATTGACCTAATGAAAACTATATTTTCATCCAGTTATAAACACAATTGTTGGATAAAATGTTTTAAAATAATTTAAAGCCCTATTCAAAGATAGTAAAGAATTGCTCTGACACTGGAAATAAAGAAGAACTTAAAGACATATACACACACATGTTAACTGATTATTACTTTAGGTAAACACTACATTTACTGTAAGGGATTCTAATCTTAATATCCAGAGAGTTTCAAGGCATATGATCTTGGATTCATTTGAAGTGTGATGCTAAAACTGAATATGCTGCACAAGCTTGTTTTCTGGAAGAACTCCAATTCCATCCTCTGGGAAAAGGGAGTTGTGAAATCTCCACCCACAGGCTTAGGAAACAAAAAATTGCAGAAAAAAAGATGTTTGGAGAAATAATATCTCCAGCTCTTCCTGACACATAGGTTTGCAATTTGAATAATGCTACATGTATCTTTGTGGAAGTCCATGAAAAGATATTAGAGGAAAAGCTAGTTAAAGGCTAATAAAATCTCTAGGGTGCTAGAAGAAGCAAACAAAAAACTGCTAAATTTGAACCCTTTCATAATCAGGGGCACAGGAACTCTCCCTTCAAGAAACAACCACAGCTGAAAGTAAGTACACCATCAAAAACTACAAATCAGCTAATAAATGATTTACCATGAGAGAAAGTGGGCAAGTGGAATAGCACTCCAAAACCTTGAGTTAATAAAATAATACAAAAGAGACCAAAAAACAAGTAGATTTAAAACATTAAATGGAAATTATACTATCTAGAAAAAATGACTGAAATTGAAAAACACCCCTACTGAACTTCTAAAAGTGAAAAATAGTTACCTAAGTTAAAATTTCAATGAATAGGTTAGAGGTAACTAAAGAGAAAATTTGTGAACCATAGATAAAGCTGAGAAAATTACTCAAAATATAGCATGGCAAGTCAAAGCAATCAGAAATGAGAAAAAGAAATTACTGACTGAAGAAGGCCAACATATATGTCATAGAAATTGTAGGAGAGAAGAAAGAGACAAGAGAAAGGGAATATTAATCCCTGTGAATTCAATAATTGAAAGATTATTTTCTAGGATATCAAAAACATGAAAGTCATAAATACTTGAAACAGGAAGTGCAACTAATTTCATGATTAATAAAAGTATATAAACTAAAAAGTAATCCAACCATAAACAGTTATTAAAAGCCATCTTAAGGTTTAATAATAATAAGCAACACTTCTTGCATACTAGTCAATCTTCTAAACACTTTATATTCAATACTTTATTGTTGCAATAACCCCCTGAAATAGGTGTTATTTTTTTAATGCATTTGAAAGAAACTCCAATTGAGGCAATCTGTCTCCAGAATCTGTTGACTTATAATCTATAACTTACATCACTATTAAAATAAGAATAAAATAACAAGCATTTATTGAGTACTTACTATGTGACAGGCAATGTTTGAAGAAATATTTGCAAACTAACATATTTAATACTTATAATAAACCAGGGAAGTACTATTATTTTTCTTACATTGCTGATGAAAGAACAAAAGCATACAGAGGCTGAGTAATTCGCTGAAGGTACACAGATTTAAGTAACAAAGTCAGTATTGTTCTGGAGGCAATGTTCTTAACCATAATAGCTTGCGTGACAGTACAGAAAGTTTGAAGGTAAAGGTAGAAAGGATTAGAAAAGAGTGTACTCTAGGAAAATGTTAATGTGAGAAAGCTGGTGTCCCAATATACATTTTAGACAAAGTAGACTTTAAAAGCAAATGGTGTTCCTTGGTAGAATAGCGGATTGGTCAGCTACCTCTGGCTGAGCGAAGTTCACATACATCCCAAAGACCCGAGTCATGTCCCAGGTCTAAGGGGAAGCAACCAGTGTGAACAACTAAATAAAAATAAAATGCTGCTTCTGTCTCTCTCTTCTTGCTCGCCTGCCTACCTGCCTTCATTACAGACTGTAACTTTCTTTTAAAAAATAAAAAAAAAATTTTTAAATTAAAATTAAGTAAAATGCTTCTTCCTCCTCTCTTCCTGCCTACTTGCCTGCTTGCCTTCATTCCTGCCTGTACCTTTTCTAAAAAAAAAAAAAAAAAAAAAAAAAAGGAAAGAGCAGACTGGAAGATATAGAGGGTTACCATTAACAATAAATAATGACCAAACCCCTCATTGACTTAGTTTATGTGTGCTTAACAACATAGCATCAAAGCATAATGACCTGACATATATATATATATATACATATATATCGTAAAATGATAACACAATATGTTTACTTAATATCCATCATCCCATATAGAAGCAAAAAAGGAAAAAAAAATTTTTTCCTTGCAATGACAACTTTTAGGAGCTACTCTTTTTGTGGATATTTTTTAATTAAAAATATCACATATAAATATGTCTGCTTTAACATCTGTGAGTGTGAAAGATCTGTGCGTCTCCTTAATACCACTGAGTAAACAGTCTCTCATGAATTAAATAACCTGTGTTGAGGGGAAAATGGCGTTTCCTTCACGTTTGTAGGCAGGACGAAAACTGAAAAAAAAAAATAATAGCAAAGGGTAATAACAGCTTTAATGCCAAAGTCACCACCACCCCTACCCCCATCTAGGTTTACAAACACTAACTAAAAATAATTTTTTAATTAACAGTAGGACAAACAAGTTTTATTTACATGAGCAATATTCTAGTGAAAATCTTCTTTTGTATGATTAAAGTAGAAGCGAATTATTTGATACCCTCAATCTAAGTGGTTTTATTATATGAAATGGTCTGACTCTTTTAGATGCAACGTTCTCATAAGTAAAGAATAGAATGGAATTAGCAAGGAACTGAGATCAAAGTTCTCTACAGGAGGCTGGACTTAAGGTCATTCTAGATTCACCTCTAGTCTGGGGATTATGGCAGTCAAATTCTATGGAATTTTACTCTAGCTCTGACCATTAGTATTACATAGTTCCCTCTCAGTTTTGGTTACTTAAAAAAAAAAAGCATTTTATTTTATTTAGTTGTTCACACTGGTTGTCCCCCGCCCCGCCACTGCATGACCCGGGACTAGAATCCAGGGGTGTGTGGTCTGCGCAACTATGGAGGCGAATAACCCAACTGCTGGTCCACCAGGGCGCACCAGTTTTGGTTACGTTTTGTGTTCTCTTCTCTCTTACCATCTGAATTTACTTGCTTTCTCTATCTTTTATTTTCTTCTGTTATAAGCCCTAGTGTGTACACTTTGACTTGATTGTGATCTCATAATCCTTATGATTAGCTGCCAACTGCTGATAATTTTAATACTGCCTAATTATCTCTAAAAGTGAACAGACTCGTCTAAGAATTTTCAATTTACGAATACTTTTTTGGACCTTCTGATTATTTTCTTCTGGTCAGGCACCCATGTAGTTAGCCGTGGCCCAGGAATACATGCCAGCATAGTCAAAAACAAGTCCAATTAATATGGACTGTTACTTTTTCTGTGAAGAAACTATGAGTTTAACATGAAAGTGACAGTTCCACTAAACATTTACTCACAGACGTTTGCCTGAACTTTAAAATGTAGTATGAAACTAATTTTTTAAATCCAGATGTCTTTTTCATGTTACTATTACTATAGTCATTTCTTCTTTCCACCACATAATAATTTCTCAGGCAATAATATACATTGACCATATTGTCTTAATAGAAGTCTATTAAAGTTAGATTTCTGCTTTTTATGAAAAGGAATATTCTAAATTTTTAAAGTAGATTCAAAAGTTCTATTTTTTTTTTTTTTATCTCTGTCAGACTCACAAAATTAAATAAAAAATTACCAGGATTACCATGCTTCATCGGTGCCATACTTCTAAAGTTTGGAATAATAATTCAGGTTGATTTTTTTTAATTAATTTTCCTCAGATCACAGAAAAGCTCAATACAAGTTTGCAAGAATAAGAAAATGGGATTGAATTTGCATGAGATGATGAGAAGAAAAGCCAACAGTATGACTCCTATCAAAAGGCCACATCGTAGATTTCTTTTCATGTTAGAGTCCCTAGAGGGCAACAGATACACAGAAAATGGGTTTGACTGATCAGACACAATGTGTCACCATCTTGAGGAAAAGTCCAAATAGTTATGCTATGGATTAGCCACGAATTCAAAAGACTCCTTCTGCCTAGACTCATTGCTCAAATTTATTTACAAGATTTTAATATCGAAACAAAACATGATATTTTTAATGTTACAAGAGAAACATTCGAAGCTAGTATAAAATCAAACACAATGGAAATGAGCTGTATGTCTTTCATAGCTCTTCATGTACACCATCTACAAAACTGTCTCACACTCCATTGATAACCAGGAACGAAAAAGGTTGTTTCATACATTCTCTTCTGGATTTTCTTTTTCCTCTTTTATCAAGCCCTAGTCTTCAAAGAATGGCTCCTTCTCTAAACAAAGAAAAGTCCTTGGCTAATACAGAAGAGCTGGACTATCAGACTCTGACAGATTGAAAAGCTACAAATCTGCAATGAACCAACAACAGGGCTTCATGACCTTTAGCAGCTCCCTGAGTTGTCTGACCCCATTCCTTTGTCTCATTCACTTTTAGTTTTGGATATATTTCCTACAGCTCTTTCAAAGATTCAGTGTCATCTTTACAGGTTTCAACACAAGATAACTTTCCCAATCTCAGATACTTTCAGTGAAATTTAAACTAATTTTAAAATATTTTTCATCCTTATGAAGATTCACACATATATACATATTCACACTATACTCAGATTTCTGTGACTCTATCTCCAAACAAATGAATAGTCTCCATCCTCTCCTTCAGAGAAAGGGAAATGTGTGTGTGTGTGTGTGTGTGTGTGTGTATACATATATGTGTATATACAGATATATCAGAATGGTGGGTTCACTCAAAATTTTTCAGTTTGCATAGTACATAGCAACAAGTGACCTGTTAAATGATGACAAATCCTTTAGATTATGGCTTTAGACCTTTAACCTTTTGACTTTAGGTTGTATCCAGGGAGCAGTCTGAGAGGAAGAATGCAATAAACTGCTTGTAATCTAGTGGTCTCAAAAGAAATTACATCAAAACCAGCTGTTACACCACTAGTCATTAAAGACTGACAACATGTTAACTAAAATACGGCCATTACATTGAAAAAGACTTTTCTCCCCACCCTGCTGCTGAACGGCTAGAGGTCTCTTGACTCACTTAACATCAGAAAATGTGTACGCAACAAAGAGAAGTCAACCCTTAGACTTATACTAGCAAGAAGTAAGTTACATTTGATTGAGACATAACTTTATAGTACATTTGAGCGGTCTGACCAATTTTGAACAATGTGGTTTCACAGAGCGCTATAGATTTTGGGGATTTTACATGTCTTGTCAGCTAGTATAACTTTTCTGTGGATTTTTTTTTTAAGAGTGTGTTTGTTTAAGATTGAAAGACACAAATGTTTTTATCCCCTCCTTTTTTGATATTTGGAAAGATGGTGCAGAGACTTTAATAATAAAGAACAATTCCCAATATACCAGATTCCAGCTTCCTCCCACTTGAAATGTTGAAGGACTTTGAGATGGAAGTCAGACCAGTGTGTACCTGACAACCAATAGCCTGTCAAAGCTGTGACATAAAAGCTTAAAATGTAGCACAGATCTTTCTGGGGATTGTCATCTGGCCACACTGGCATTTAAAATCCAGCAAATAGAACCAGTAGGCTTCAAAGATGAAAGTAAAAGTCAGTATGGGAAGCACACAGCAGTGGTTGAAAAACATGGGGTGGAATACATGTTGCTAAGTGCCTGTTAAAAACACAACCTGTACAAAAGAGAGAGTACCAAGGACATCCAAGGGAGAGAAGATGCCTTTCCCCGTCAGGGAAACCAAGCATTTGAGTAAGAAGGAAAAGACAGTGACAAAGGCAGAGTACAAATTCCTGGGCATCTTTATGACCTTGTTCTCTCTCATGCAGGGCTCAGTAAGTAAGCCCTCATAGAAAAGCTCCTTCAAATCGCCCTACCTCCAAGTAGTTCTGTGCGTATTCAGTCATTTACTCACTCATTTAATCAACCAGTAACCATTTAGTTCTCACTGTTAAACTGTTAGAAAATAAATAAAAAGAATCATTGAAATCTACTCAGTAATTTCTTCATTCTTGTTCTCAATTCTACATGACATTTGATTTTTTTTAGTTTCACATATTCTCAATTTCAAAATAGATATAGTTAAAATTTAAAATATTTATTTTGACTTGCAAAAATAACAAATATGTGATTTTATTAGGCTAACAAAATATTTTTATCCGCAGATACAGGGTCAAGACATTACTCACTGAGGGATTCTGGGAGATTTTTCCTTTTAAAGCATATAGAATAAAAATCTACTGTGCTCCAGTTTATTTATTCACATGCTGCATAATCGTCAGCTGACCTCTTACCTCAGTATCAGGCTTGGTTCAACCAAACACAAGACCAGGATTTAAACTCTTGCTTATTGCTCTTGAATATTGTGGAATTAAGCAAGTGGTAGCAGAGTCAAGAAAACCACTTTTAAATCTAAGCTCAAGTATGTGTTCTGTACCCTTAGAATAACTTCAGGCTTCAATTTTTACATCTGTAAAATGGAGTTGGAAAATGCAGTTTTCTCCAATTCCAACCATCAGGTTTTGTTTTGTTTTGTTTTTTTTAAAAGGAAAGGTGCAGGCAGGAATGAAGTGAGCAGAGGCTGCCAGGAAGAGAGAGGAGGAGGAAATATTATTTGACTGAGTTGTTCATCTTGGTTGTTCCCCTTTGTCCCGGGACATGTATTCAGGTCCTTGGAATATGTGCGGATTGTGTTGGCCAAATGCAACACACCTAACGGTTAAGCCAACAGAGCAAGCCACTCATTAGGTTCTTAAATGAAAATCCAATAATATAATATGCATGAAGGGTTCTACGTGTTTTAAAGAGCTATACATATAAAAAGAGTAAAAGTTTATTACCTCCCACTATTACCTGTCCCCAATAAAATGAGTGACAAAGCTTCCTTGGACCATCTACCTCTACTATGTACAAAGTTGACCCCTCATGTACTCTGACTGCTTGTGTCTCTGATGCTGACCACTCTAAAGGATACAAAAAGTATTTACTAGTGAGTAAAATATCCACTTAACCAGGTTCTCCTAATACTACTAATAATAATAATAAATTTAGCTCTTTGTAAACTTTACGAAAGTTATTATCTCACCAATAGTAAGTGGGGAAAAAATAAAGTAAAATTCCCTGGTCCTCTAATTACCCATTTTTGTTCACATACCTATTCTGAAAGGAGTTTTAATAGCTAATTTATATGCTCTGTGACTCTTTCATACTGTTTTACACTAAGGAAGAGCAATTCTCCATATACTGGGGACACTTGTGACTTCTTTTCCAGTGAAAATCTTTGCCTTGTCATATTCCCTTTTATATATTTAAGGAAGATTCCATATTGAAATGACAAATGAGTGAGTACAGTGTAACCCTCTTATGTGATACTTTGTCCAATTCACAAGAACTCTGGATTTATCTTGAAAGTTACTTTCCATGATTCATAGAAATGAGCCCTATGTCAGACATGCTTATGTTACATGACCACATGTGAACCAGTCATAGATGCCTGACCTAGGTTCAAGAAATCAAATCCTCTTACCCAAATTTTGGAATTAAGATTTAGGATTATTAGTTAGACTATTTCTACATGCTATAGAAAATAAAACCTATATATTCAAGTATTGTGAGAGATATGTTAAAATGTTAAACTTCTTTTTTTTAATTCCTTATCTTTCTTTTTAAAATTAATTTTGTTGAAGGAACATTGCACCATACATTATATAAATTTAAGGTGTGCGTATTGTAAATCAACCTTCATGTATAATACATTAAATTTACCATCACGTATTCAGTTCTTCCTCGCCAGATAATTAATCCCTTTAAACCACTTTACTCTTTTCCCCTCCCTTCCCCACTACAGCCACTAATTTGATTTTATAGGTTAAAAGTCTATTTTTGTTTGATTTAGGGTCATATGTGTGGTTTCTCTATATACCTCATACAAGTGAAATCATACAATAACTGTCTTTCTCCTTCTGGCTATCTCACTAACCATAATTCCCTCTTGGTCCATCCACGTTGCTGCAATTGGCAGAATTTCATCTTTCTTGACAGATGAATACTATTCCATTATGTATATATACCACATCTTCTTTATCTACTTTATGTCAATGGGCATTTACATTGCTACCAGAAAATGCTGAACCTCAAAGATAAAAAATGAAGCATACATGAAAAAAGAAGCCAAAATGACAAGATCTTAAGAGTCCCTGGATCACAATTTTTCATATGAATCAGCATATTGCTGCCCTTCTGTTTCACAAAACATTTCTATGTCTTTATAGTCAATTGGATTTTTTTGTCATTGTTAGTCTGTATCAAGTGGATTTATGTTATATGCAAATTCCAAAAAAAACATAGCGAGATTTTTTATTCACTAATTTATTTAAGATATCTTAATAGCCTGAGGAAAATGAGAAAAATTAGAACAAGTAAGTGGAGAAGATATCAATAGAAATTTTTATAAATTTATCTTAAGAACTAAAATACAAATGAAATATTTTTATAAGATTTACTGGTGTTAAATCTATTGCATCAGAAATCATTGTTTTTCAAGCAGATTCTTGTATCAGTTAAGCCAGATGACGTGGTGGGAGGACTGATTATGCTAAGTTAAATAAATCAGAAAAAGAAAAAAAACACCAGATAGTTTCCCTCATATGAGAAATGTGCTGAAATAAAGTGAACAAACTAATAAATCACAGCATAAATACTCTCAGATTTTTGAAATCAAAACTATGGGTATCAAAGGAGGGAGGAGGGAAAGAAGGAGGAAACTGTATGTAGAAGGTTTCAAATTAAGTGGCAGATAATAAAACTGGTGATGAGTGCAGTGTGATATACACATTGTTGAGGTATGAATATTTTCTCTTAAAAATATATCATTGCAACTAATGATGTATCAATAAAAATAGACAAAATAGTATAAATAATAGTTTTTTAAGTAAATTTTTGTATCAAGGTTGAATTTACTGATGTTGATCAATGCACCATGGATGTGTAAGAGAATATCCCTATTAGGAGCATACTCTGAAATATTTAGGGATGAAGAGCCATGTAGCATATAACTTAACCTTCAGATGGTTCACAAAACCTTATTCATAACGGATGACAGGTAAATAGGTAGATAGGTAGATAGGTAGGTAGATGGTATATAGAGAAAGAGAAAGAGAGAGAGAGATTAATTCTGGTCAAAAATTTCATAAGTGCTCTTTGAACTAGTTCTATCTTTTATTTTATTCTTTAAGTTTGAAACTATTTCCAAATAAAAAGATTTCTTTTAATAAAGGGATCTATTTATACACCAGAATAAGACTAAGACTAATGAAAATGCTAATCAAGTATATCTCAGATTGTTCTAAAAGATGTTAACAGATTTTCTGAAAAATGTATTTCATGTTTCAACAAAGTTTAAAATGTTAGATTAAAAAATAATACAAGGTTCTTTACTAAGGTGCTTCTTAGAGACTTGATTTGCTGATGGAAATTGTGAATTTCCAGAATAGGTTTTAGTTTGAAGTGCTTACCAAATAGATTTGAACTCTTCTGTCAATGTCTGTCTATTTTTTCCTCCTTGTCTAATCTCTAAAATTTATAGATTAAAAAAAGTCTTTCACAGATGATAAATTTTAGTTTTACCCAAGGAGATGTAGTTTATAAATAAAAATCAAAGTATCTAGTACTTTCATGATACTATATGTCAGTGTTGAAAACATATTTTTCCTTATTGCGACCCCATAAAGTAAATGCTACTATCCTCTATATTCAATAAATACAGGTCAAAGAAATCATGGTACTTTCTCACCAACACATGCTGAATAAGTCAAGAAGGGGACTTGAACCCAGCTCACCTGGCTCTGAAGTTAGGAGTTTGACCTCTCCACTATCTTGTCAGACCAAGTAGGACTAAAACCTGCCTTCACTCCCAACCCAGATCTCACTCTCTGTGGGAATCACTAAATAAGCTGACTACTTTACTGTCTGTTTACATTGTTTTTTAAAGAAAAAGTGCAGGCAGGAATGAAGGCAACAAGAAACAGAAAGGCGGAAGCAAGAAGAAAGAGGAGGAAGACCACTTTATTTATTTTATTTAGTTGTTCATCTTGGTTTTCACCACTACTCTGGGTCTTGAACCTGGGTACTTAGGGTATGTGGTCTGCGTTCTACTCCACCAGTACCTGCCTGTCCATTTACATTTTCAGAGTCAATTAAAAAGTTTAACAACCTGCTAATTATTATGTTTTACTGTTCATGAATTCTTCATTTTTGTATTTTAAAATGAATAATAAGTTGTATTCTTGATAGACTCATATATGACAATTATCTCAAAGAATACCAAAAAACATAGTTTATTTTCAATTGCTGGATTGGTTGTGTATTGTTTCCAATTTCTAATTTATAGTATTGTCTTACCTCTTCCCTAGAGACTTCAGAATATTATCACTAAGTGGAATTTACATAACATTTATATTTCCAAGTGTTTTGTAATCAGTTCTATCAGCTTTCCAGCACCCTCTTTACTAAGATAGTGGTTTGTGAAAAATCTCTGAATAGATTATAGATGAAAATGATTTCAAAATTTCAGGTGTTAGTCTAGTGGACCTTTGTCTAAGTTGCAGGACAACTTTTTTAGTGGTATCATTTGCAACTCCTGGCAAGGGCCCAGCCCAAGAAACGTGGTCAATGAAATCACAAATTCAAAGTTTTGATAGGCCTAGAGAAAAAAGTTGCTGAATTATGTCTGTATACCAAGAGAACAAGTAAAACAAGTAAAAGCATTGTTACTACAGTTTCTAAACTTAGTTTCCAAACTTACAGTTTCCAAACTTAGTTGCACATCACCCTAATTTTCTTTTCACTCAGAATTTGCAAGTGTCTTCACTATAGGCCAACCTTCTAATTCCCACTTATATGGAAGTTCTAAGCAGCTCCTTTGATATGCGTTGCAATAACATTACATGAAAAGAAGAACAAGCATCTGTTAATAATGAAGAATTATGGTACAGACTCAGTGCTTGTCTTAGCAACCACCGATGTAGAAACTGACAGCTTTCAGGCTGTAGTTCACTCTGCCTGACTTGGCTGATAACTGCACCAACTAAATGACAGTTTGCCAGTGTGCAAAACCACTAGACATGCATGGCTAACTGAGTGTCTACAAGAACAATGCTGTAGATCTCCGTCACTGTTTATTACTAGCTTAAATGTATCAATCAAAATCTACCAACCAGAGCCAGTAGAAAAGTCAGTTAAAACCTGTGAATTAAGATCTCAGCTGTTTGCACAAAAAGAACAAAATAAAGTGTTGGCATTTCCCTAAAGTCTAAAACATGATACCGTGACATGATTGATCAAAATTACAACTGTGCTTAGTAATTAGATGAACTCCTAAAAGGGCATTAGAACCAACATATAATCCAGGAAACACTGCCTATTCAGCCTCATTTTCAACTACACTGATCCAGCAGGTTCTTACCTCTATGGCATTGCCAAAACTTGATGCTCTCCCAGGCTTTCTTCCTTCTCCTTCTAAGCTTCCTGACATCCAGTCTTCCCGTCAATTTTCTATCTTTTCTTTTTAAACTTTGACCAGGTTATTACCTCCTCTATTGAGGTTGACCGTAAGCTCCATTTCTCATCTCTTAGTCAAAAGTTAGTATTCTCTGTTTAATATCCTTATTGTTCACTTCCTTTTTATAATACTGTATGATCCAGTATTGTATGGACTTATAGTAATTTGTTTATAAGGATATCTCATATACTAAATTGTGGGACTTTAGAAAGTTGGCACAAACTATGTCTTAGGCAAAGGTATCCCTAGTACACTGATGCTCAATAGGACATCAATAAATGCTAAAATGATTTGTTGAACTTTAATGAGATCCATGTAAGAGATTTAACAGCTAACTGATTTTTTTATCAGTTATGTCAAAATATTTACAAATGGTATACATTGCTTTTGTAGCATTATTTTTTAGTAAAATGACCTACAGTCATTAAAAATGTTTGAATGACAGAAAAGACCACTAAGAAAGTAATAAATCACCAGATTGACTTCATATCCAGAGATAATTAGGCATAAATATATTTATAGACATTTATAGGTATATGACTTTACAAAAATGGTATCATTTTATATAAGTTTTATGTAATCTGAGTTTTCATCACATAAATATATATCATATTTTTTCTGTACCAATAAATATAACCTACATGCCCTTCTAGGAGAAGCAGAGTAATTCATAATGTAGGTCCAAGATCCCTCAGCACAATGAAGCACATTTCACATAGATTTTGTTTTTCATTGTTTTAAATATTGCCACATTTTTTGCCAAAAATATATGTGCTGTAATTATTATAAAGCAGAGCATCATTTCATGGATTATTGGTCTTTTGTATTTTCTCTTTTGCAATTTACTATTATAGTCTATTGTGCTAGTATGATGATGAAGATTTCATAAGAGACTTGATGGGGTTTTTGTTGTCATTGTTTTAAAGGAAAGTACAGGCAGAAATGAGGAATCAAGGCAAGCAGGCAGGCAGGAAGAGATGAGAGGAAGAATCACTATTTATTTCACCTGGTTGTTCATTCCAGCCCTGGGTCACAAACCTGGGTCCTTAGGATGTATATGGACTACCCCTCAGATTTAACTGTTAAACCAGGGCATGCACTGAGATGTTAATGTTTATAACACAATACAGTACCTAGTTCTGGAATCTCAAGCAGGAAGTCATGGGAAGGAGGAAGACTTTTTTTTTTGATGAATGCCTTTAAGTGTATATCAGATCATAGACTTTCATGGGTCTTTGCTAGGAATAACAATAACACTAGGTCAGATATCCAAATTGTAGGGACAGGAACTTCTCCTTAGGCTGTATTCCTATTATGAGATATGGAAATTTGGAAAATCTGGGTGTCTATTGAAATGTTTGCCTTTTTTCAAAGTAATCCCTCATAATGTTCACTGAAAATACTTATGACTAACTTACTAACTTAAGATATTTTTATGGTATACATATCACTAAGCCATCTGCTTTTCCCATAGGCATTTCAAATACACATGTTAGAATTTGCATATTTTAAATTACAATGTAAAAATAACAGCTTATTTTCTGAAGATTTCTATGTCCTTTATTGAACGGAAAGAGTTGGCTTAATTTATTTCACAAATCATGCCCTATATTTCTGAAATCCTTAATCCTGAGAGATAAAATAAGACAGTTTCAAGCAGATATTTCAATGCACACCTGTATATATCCACTTTGTGCCGCAATTCACAGTGGTTTTGTTGTCTCAAAGGCACTAAAATAAATTTGATTTTTATGCTATAAACACCATTATTCTAAGCTATTGAAAGATTACTAGGTGAGAGTCTGGGTAATGTTGTTTCTAAGCAAAAATGGAAAAGCAAAGTTTCAGGATCGATTTTTGTCAGATATGTGAACACCCGTTCTATAGAATTCAGCTCCTGTTTTGACAGCTTATTGAATACTCTCCCAACTTTTCCCGCCTGGTAATGTCTCCCATTAATTAATACCCACTCTCTGTTCACAGTTTTGATAGAACAGCAGTAGTTGTTAACACAACACTCGTAATCACAATTGTTCAGGTATGTTTTTTTGTCTGTACTATATATGTCTCAGATACTAAATATTGTTCAAAGAAAAAAGCGAAGATGGAATTTTTAAAAATAAAATTAATTTTGTCATGGAAATAAGAACACTGTGTTTGTGTTTCTCTTTTCTTTCCCTTTTCTTATGGTGGCATCAAACTACAAAGCAATTTTCCCTATTTTTTTTATGAGGGCAACAAGAATTGGATTTAAAATATTTTTACTGGATTTTTAAAAATAATATTTTAGAGTAATTGGAAGTGATCTTTTACTATAAAAATGCAAATAGTGGTCATCACAAGAGATCACATTTTCTTGTTTTTAAAGAGGAAGTAAGCAGGCAGGAATGAAGGTAGGTAGGAGATCACATTTTCAAATATATTTCTCCCCTAACCAGTGATTTTTACCTTAATTTCATGATATCACCTTTCAATATTTTTAAGACTTCAGTCCTATAATTCACAAATTATTAGAACATACCATGCCATTAAGATTCCTAAAAATAATGATAATCAAGTTTTACTGCAAGTGTTGAGGATGATGATGCAGAGATCTTTACATGCATTTTAAAAGGTTGTACATGCACAGTAATAAAAGTTTGAATGTGAAAAATTGTGAAGAACAATTCTATACTTCCAAAAATGTTTTTGAAAACTTTTGTTTTTTCAGTGATTTTCCCCATATAGATTACATAATTGTGGCATCATATTATAAGCATTTACCTGTTACTACCTCTCCTTCGAAACAATTATTCCAATGTCTGAAAAAATGCTATTAAGCAGATTAACACTGAAATTTCACTTATTCACCTATAATCAAGCTTGTATTTGTTTCATAGTTTTTAAAAAGTATATATAATATTCTGAAAACATCATAATGCCTATACCCCTGCCCTCAAATTTAGAATTGTCATTTTAATAAAAGTTAGCAACAGTAGAATAGTTGGTCAGAAATGTTTAAATATAGCTATATTTGTATCTAAAGTATTCACAACCACCAACACACATGTGCGTATATATTCTTACATTGAAAATGATAAATTTGTATTTTATATATACACATATATATGGGTGTGTGTGTGTGTGTATAGATAGAGAGAAGGAGAGAGAGAGACCCAATTTGCAGTCCTGCTATAAACTGAATTCTGAATTTTATAGAGCCATTTTGTAACATTGGGGTATAATATTTTCATCTTGCTTATTTGATTTGCAGTGGGGGTATCCAGCCCTTTTTTAAAACTCACATTTATTTATCAAATACATTGATGATTTTGTCGTCATGTTTATAGACAACAGTAAAGATTTAACATAAATATAATCGGTTATACATTAGACCAACAAAAAAATTGAAACGACTTGAGTTATTTATAAAGTATGATTCACATTGCAATTTAAATTGCTAAAGTATGATAACCTTGTCAATATAGTACATCAGAGATAATCTTTATTCATGAATCAGTTGGGGGATAATGAAAAAAAAGATCATTTTCAAGCAACTGGTTAGAAACAAGTTTTTCCTGGTTACTTAGGCAACTCAAACTGCATTACTCCTAAAATCCATTTTGCTTTTGTGCTAGAATTGAGGAAAGTTTTTTCCTTTTCCTATCAAATTATTAAGAGAAAAAAAGAAATCAAGTTCTCATACAAAGATACAATGACAAGTGTTTTTGAGCAGAGCAATACAAATCTTTGATTTTGCTGACTATAGATTATTAAAGAAGAGGAAATGTAAATCTTTCTGCAGAGATTTGGAAGTTATAATATTAAGCTCAATGTCATAATCAGTTAAGGAAAAGGAATAAAGGTGGGAGAAACAGGAGATAAGAGACTGAAAGAAAAAGGCAGGAAAAAAGAAGGGTGGGCAAGCAAAAAAGGGGGATGGATACTAAAAAGAGAAACAAATAAACAAAGCAAGGAAAGAATAAAGAAGAAAGATAGACCTGCAGTTGGGGATCCTAAAGGAAGTATTAGTTAAAGCAAAACAGAGAACCTCTGGTCACACTATGGAGTATGTGAACATGGATGCTGATTGCTAGCTTTTGTGATAACTGCTTTCAAATGCTGGCTCACGGTAGAATACTGATTAAATGATGAACAATCTTTAACATGAGATATAATCATGATTCAGTCTCCATAACTGAACTTGAATGGTTGGGAGAAAGTAGAACAGAGTGGTCTCTGTGATTCTAATTCAGCTTGGGTTTGCCACAGCAGATTCAACTTAAACAATTTCCTAAGGACTATGATCAGCCGACTCAACACTTACCTGTACAAGCAGCTTCTGAAACAGTTTTGTTTAATTTCATTGAGATACAGAGAATCACTCTTCTTTAAGTTTAAAGCAACAGTGAAGCATCATTTGCTCATTTTATTTTGTAATACTTTTTGCATTAAGCATGTTTTTACATTATGTTTATCTTCCTTCCAAGGAAAACCACCAGAGAAGCTTCATTTTCATTGCATTAAAATGGCGTGCCATTCTTGGCGGGGAACTGTAGGTGTTGCTGAAGCTACATAGCTGAAAAGGCTAAGCCAGGCCTCCAATTCTTTGGCTTATTACTGTTCTATTTTAGCCCAGTTCTCTTCCTCCCACTCAAATTCTGTACCCTAGCATGTGTTTGGATATGCTGCATCCTTCAGTTCTTCACACTAAATATACTTAGAGAAACCAGGAGTGAAACTTACAGATGAGTCATTTTCTCTGGAAGCCTCAGCTCTGTGGT
The DNA here is from genome assembly GCA_004363575.1 of Solenodon paradoxus. NCBI lineage: Eukaryota > Metazoa > Chordata > Mammalia > Eulipotyphla > Solenodontidae > Solenodon > Solenodon paradoxus. The sequence continues at coordinate 255,558 of RJWH01000380.1, forward strand.
GGACAACTCCTAAACCGCAATAGATTCAGTGAGGCAGAGAGAGTGGAGACAACAGCAATCCAGCATCGTGTACTTTAAAAGGAGCCTAGGGGGTGGGGTGGGTGGGGTGGTTTCAGAGTAAATTGGAGCAAATGCTCATATCACACTTTAAAGAAAAGTTAGTTAAAAAGTTAATTCTCTACAGATAGGCTTTACACTTTACAATGTGTGTTAATCACTTACTTTGGGGGTCAGGTACTTTTCTTCTTCTCTCCCCCAACCCTTTTTGTTGTTGCGCTTTGAGCAGCTCTCAGAGCATAATTTGTTTCCAGTCTTTTTGTTCTAGGAGTGAAAAGGTCAATGCCCTTTGACATGGCATGAGCTGCTCAGTGCACCAGGAGAAACATCACCAGCAGAGTTGGTCTTAAAACAGCTTCAGGGCAACCAGAGTCAAACACAGGAAGTGCTGTTCAAACCCCCAGAGAATACTGGCTTTGTTTATTAGCCAACTTACATCTTGTTGAATTGCTAAGTGCCACTATCTTGAATGAGCAGATATATCAGTCTCCAAACCCAGATGAGGTATTTGTAGGCATGATATAAGGACATCACTCTCCTAAAGTGTCCCCTACAGGAATCTAAATACAGAGTGGCTATTTTCTTAAATGGGAAAAGTTCCATCTCAGGTCCCTATAGTCCAATACATGCTAAATGATTCTACAAATGAACAAACACTGCTTTGATGAGACAGTAAATTTAGTGGGGAAAAATAATCAACCTGAAATGCAAAAAAATAAATAAATAAATAAAATAAAAACGATTTCTTTTATGAACAGTCTAATCAGGAAATGAATTACCCACCAATCTTATACTCACTTTTTGTTTTCATTAATTTAGCCTGGGAAACAGTGACCTCAAAAAAAGCATCAGAAACATTTTTATTTATTTACGTGGCATGTATAAGCTTCTAAACACTCAACGAGTTATTAACTATTACTTTCCTGATACAAGATAATGTTTTAACTCCATTTCATAGATTGAGAAAGTTTAAGTGTTTTACCTAAGTTCATTCAGCAAATCTAACCCAGAGACAGACACATGCAAGTTCATTGAACTACTGAATTACTAGCTTCCTGTCTTGTATTTTAAATCAGTGAATCACTTTGTTTCTAAATATACTGGAGAAAATTCAAGGCCCTATGGAAAAAAAAATCACATTATGTAACAGTCTCCCATTTGGAGATAGAGGAGATTTGGATAAAATGCACATCAATCTTATCTGACAGTATCAAGGACAGTATTAAAGAAGAAAGAAAGCAGCTCAAAGAAAAGTCCCAAATAGGACTTGGCCATGCAAAGAGTCATTTCTTACTTTCAGACCAAGAGTCAAGATGCTTGGATTCTGGACTCAGCTCTGTCATATGCTGAGCTAAAGGGATCTTAACCAATCTGAGTCTACGTTTTCTCATCTGTAAAATTGATGTAGTAAGACTTACCCTACTTTGAGGTAAGTCATGAGTTTCAAATGGAAAAATGGACGTGAAAAAGTATTTTAAATTATTTAATATCATAAGTCGAAAAGTACTGTATAAATGCCATTGCTTAATGTGGTAGTGGTACTATTGTTATATTAGAAAGGGAAAGATAGGAAGCCAATGAATAAAATAGATGTCATAAATTAATGATTCATTGCTATTTTATGTCACCAGGTTCACTGAAAAACGAATGAAAATATTGAACTCTCTGTCCAGGAAAATTCACATTCAGAAATATATCCCAAATTTTAATTATAATTTCAAGAGATTCACAAGTCATTGACTCCTATGTGTTGAGAGACCTCACATTAAGAATGTTTGTTGTAGAGGAAGAAGAGAAGTGGAAAGTTATCTGGAAAGCAATGAGGCATAGGAATCAAAAGCAACATGGACATATAAGTGAGCCCAACAACTTTCTGGTATAAAGTTATTAAAATGATTCAGAGTCCTTTAGAGGTGAGATGTGGACAGACAGGTTTTTGGTTGAAGAACAGTGTTAACACTTTCTTGCATGAAAGAGAAGGAAACTTCTTATCTGTTGTCATGAAAATTCTAGGGACATTCTCACAGAGAAATAGGGAGAAACCCAAAAAATATGTGTTGGGGCCTGGGGGGTGGAAGATGAAACAAAATGGCTGCCAGAGAATCTGACTTGGGCAAATCTAGAAAGGTGGAGGTTGGCCAGTTGTTGCCTGACAACTATTCGAGTTTCCACTGCCTCAGAAACTAATAGGAACTAATCATTCCAACCTCTGCATTCTTCTGGTTCTCCCATCTATAGGCCCAGCAGGAGGCCACATTGGGACTAATTCTGGCTAGCCATGCTAGGGGGAGAACTCCAGTTGTCAAGGCCACTCTCCTTTAAAGTCTTTTGTTATACTGGTTCTGACTTTGGTTTCTAAGTTTTCTTTGAATGAGTTATGTTACAAGCCGTTGGCTATAGCTCCTTTCTAGTACTGGATTGACAACCTGAATCTTACTCACAACTTCAAACTTGCTCAGAAGAACTCTAACATGTCCCCATGTCCCTTTGCCTTATACTTGTCTCATATCCACCTGTTAGGTTTACATAGTCTATGACATTTATGTAGCCTATGACATATGATATGTCCAATGGTCTAGACTTGACTGTGCAGCAGATCCCTATCTCCTTATGTCTCTAAATTCACTACAGATCCTGTTTCTAGCTCTTTCTGAGTCTTGGTTTCATCTTAACATCTTATCTGATCTATTCCTAATCCGAACAGTATAGGAGAACGTAGTCAAAGATTCAGTGATAGTGCTTATAGATAATTTTTGTAATTCTAGCAAGCAACCATAACTTTGTCTTCCCATGGATATCTCCTGAGTCACAGACACCCCCGTAGTGAGACCTCCCCCAGAGTGGTTCCTCCAATTTACCCCTTATTAAATGACTGCAAATTAACATAAAATTTCTCAAAATAAAATCATAAGTAGGAGACAAAATTTAATTATTTAATTACTAGACATTCTCTTATAGTGAAACTGCTGGTTAGTATTTTTTATTAAAATAGTGGCCAAGTACAGACACACACACATACATCCTTTCATTTTATAATGACAAGTGATTTTGGAATATACTGTTCATCCTAGTGTTAACTTTCTGTACTCTGAGGTTTACTATTTTTTGTAACCCACATAAAATTTCTAGCTATTTCTATTATGTAATGCAAAACTTGGTTATATTCTTTTTAGCACTCATCTCTGCAGAATTCTCAACTGGAAAAAAATTTGAACCTCAAAAAGGGAGTTGGAGAGCTGTGGAATTAATAAGTAAGGCCAGACACCTCTGACTCCACTATACTTCCCAGAGTGTGATAAATGGCAATCTATTTTAGGAATTATAAATTTACTTATTATATGCAATTTTGAGGAGGGAAATTTCTTTTGAGTACAAGTTATGAGAACCTGAGCAAAACCTCTTGGCAATCTATGCTTGTTTTATAGGACATTTAGAACTGCTCAATTAATCTAGATGTGTACATGTTCTTTAATCTGGAAAAATCATTTTATATGTACTGTAACATATTCTATGGAAAACAAATACATTAAATAATATGGTCTCTGTAAGATTGATAATCTATGATTATTTCATTTTATTTTTAAAATGTGCACTCAGAATCCTGTCCTTTATTGTTTTACTCTATATTATGACTTTCAATATAAAGTTTAAGATGTAGTGATAAGCCACTTAATTTTGTATAATACGCAGTATTTACATACCTTTAGGTAATCATATTTTGAAAAAGTAAGTTTCAATTTACAAATATTGCAGGGAGTATCAGCTAGCAATTTCAGAAGTACTTTCTTAGTTAATATTTTACTAAAGTTTAGCACTAAAACGATCCAAGTTCCCTGTGAGCAGCATTATTTGAGAGTAAAATTTTAAATAACATCACTACAATAGCTACATGGGATAGGTTAGAGGAATATGTTGTTTAAAGTCTACTGATTTGCATTGATTGAATCTGAATAGCAAGTAACACAATCAATAATATGACACTGGTATTAATTTGCAGATATGTTATCAGACATGAACACAAGAAGATAGTGATTTTGGCAGCAACCTTAATGATTACATATTCATTTGTACAATATGGAAACGGTTGTGCTGTTCTGAAAATGTCTACTCTGCAATCCATAAAGTGGTACAAGTAATGGGGATATCCATACAATATGGTATAAGATTTGACCTCATCCTATTTAGTCAAATATTTGTTCCTCCATCTAGCCATTAATTATCTTAAAACACCAATATTTATTGCCTTCAACATGCTACACACTGTAAAAAGCTCAGGAAATACGGAGGTAAGTCAGACATGGCCCCTGCTCTCAAAGGACTTGAGGTTATTAGAAGAGGAAAACAAGTTCCGATAGGTTGAACAGAAACATTTAATACTAAGTGCTATTGCCACTATGGCTATTTAATGGTCAATTCTTTCTAAGAAAAGGAAAAATGAGAAGAAAATCTTGAAAAAGGAGAGTATGAAGTACAGCTATAAGGTTATGTTTGTAGTTTTTACCTGAAATAATTAATTTTATGCCAAATTTTATTGGATATTACTTGCAACTCAAAGTGTCCTGATACATGTTTACAGGTTTAATCACTTAAAAAATTGCTCTTTTTGTAGGCTAAAACCAGTCCGATATTAGCAATGTCATGTGCTTCAATACTAGCTAATGTGAAGAGATCAAGGTTGTAAGCAAAAATAATTAACATGATCGTGATTGACACCTTAGAATGATCATATTGACAGTTGGATATAGGATGGATTTATAGGAATATAAAACAATAAACAAGGAGTTCAGTTTGAAGACTATTACAATAGCTTGTTAACAACCAATGTGGTAGAAAATTAAGGCAAGAGCAATAAAAATGAAAGGTGTTAAGGGTCAGGTGAGAAGGAAGCTAAAGAGGTAGAATTGTCAGGTTTGCTGATTTATTAGAATTAGAATGTAAGAGAAAAAGAGATAGCTTAAGAAAGATATTTTGGCTCACCTACCCTTAAGTCTAACTCTTCTCACTTCTGTATCTCAGAATCCTTTTTAGTTCTGTCCCTTCCACCTTAACTAAAACCCTCTCTGCTCTTAGTCTTCTGACAGCATTAGTAGCTTCTCTCAGTGACTTATTCTTTGAGACATACTGTCAATACTACACATTTCGAAGCTCAAAAGAATACAGTTTGTTCTGTTGTTATTTGGGGCCAAGAGACATGCACAAGAGGAGCCCTTTCTGATGGGAGTGTAAGCTCTTTGCAAACAGGAACCAGACTCTGCTTTCTATTTATTAATTATCTTCATAACACCTAATATGGAGCCTGCACAAAGAAAATTGACTTCAACTATAGCAAAATGGATGCTTCCTTAATACAGGGTGTAGGGAATTTTAAAGATATGTTGGCTAATTATAGGAAGTGGTGACAGCCTTAGCTGTCTAGTCCCTTCTAATCCCAAATTACAGAACTGTGCTCTATGCCTCATGGGATATCTGACATCTGTCTCACCTCCCCAGTTCTTATGACTAGTCTACTTGGAAGGTAAATAAGGAACTTTAAAGGATATGACATGCCCTATAATTCTAAGAGCTTTATTATTAGTATTGATAAATTTAGTAGCAGAAATGGTTGTCAGATGATTTAAATTTTAAGAATTCTTACAAGTAAATTATTTTGCTTTTGAAGAACTCTAGAAAATAAAAATTATACCAACATTCATCAGACTTTGAATATTATTTTTATAAAGTTATCTAGAATTGATCCATGATTTTCTTCTTAGGAGTCTTTAGAAAGATAATAAAATGTACATTATTCAACAGATTCAAATAATTTAATGTATATTTCAGTTTTGGTGGCAGATGGTCTGTCACAATTATAAAAAATATAATAGTTAAGTACCTACTTTTAAGACAAATAATGTAGCTTATTCTCTGTGCTTATTTAGGAAAAAGACAAATCTATGATACTAAAGATCTTTCTACAGTTCTTTTTATGTCTATTCACATAATTTTGCCATTTTGCAATAGTCTGTATTGCATATGAAACTGCAAAATTTGAAAGATGAAAATGATCCATTCAAATTATCTGCTATTACACAAACAGGTTAATAACAGTAATTAAAAGAATAATTATGCAACTACATGCCACTCAAAGAAGTCATTTAAATTATGCAAATCAGGCATAAGGTCATGTAATGCTAAGAGAAAAGAGCTAAAATATGCAAAATAGTGTACTCTCTGTTGGTGGTTTCAGTATTAGAAATATTCAGATCACAAGCATATAGTGTGCATCTCATTCTTTAACCTTTGTACCACAAAATCAAATTAATTTTTCTTACATTATTAGGTACTGTGAAATCTGAGTAATAAAAAATGTTATAGATGACTAATTTGCTCCAGAAGAAAGTTTATTTCTTATTTGAGCAATTTATTTTTAAAACATTAATTTTTTTCTAATTATAGAAACATATTGTAAAAAAACGATTTGAAAACAACACAAAAGTACAAAATAAAAACCATATCTAATGTCACTATCTTGAAATTCACATGATTTCATTTTTGTGCAGTGTCTTTCCTTTTGTAACCATTTTTTCTCTGGTTATAGTATCAACTTTCTTTTTTCCTGTATCATGTTTGCTTTTGTATTTTATTTAATATTATCAACATTTCCTCAGACGAATCTTGAAAACTGACTCTTTTTAAGTAATATAATAATTTTATTATCATTTCTTCTGTTTATAAAGCTGTACTCATTTTAAGATGTTGAACGCATTTCTCAGTCTATGGGTGTTATAAGCCACACCCACCATCAGAGTTCCAGTGTCCCTTACCACCGCCTTGTGCCCTCTCTCCTTCCCTTCCCCCTCCTACACTCCTGGCAGCCATCATCTTGTGTCCTGTGGGTTTTTGTTAGGGTTTAACTGTTTATTAGTTTCATTTAGTTATAGTCCACATATGAATGAAACCATCCTTTATTTCTCTCATTTTTTTGACTTATTTCACTTAACATGATCCCTTCTAGTTTCATCCAGATTGTTGCAAAGGGCAACAATTTATTTATTTATTTATCTATTTATCTATTTATAACTTATTTATTTTAGTAGCTGGCTTAGAATAGCATCGAGCATATAAACCACACCTTCTTAATTCAGTCATCTGTTGATGGACATTTAAGCTGTTTCCATGTCCTGTCTGTTACAAACAGCGCTGCTATGAATACAGGGGTGTAGATTTTTTTCCTGATTAGGGATTTTACACTCTCTGGGTATATGCCCAAGAGTGGGATTGCTGGGTCAAATGGTAGTTCTATCTTTATTTTTTGAAGAGAAACCTGAATTTTTAATGATGACCTAAATTTTTTTTACATTGTATACACAACTACTCTGTTGTTTTATTTTCTTCTATCCCCAGGTCTCAAACTCAGGTTTCCACTTTTCATAGCCTTCACCTTAGCCAACTGAACTATAGGGGCATGCGAAATTGTTTACATGAATATGCAATAATCAACTATTTTGTTATTTTGATATTATTTTCAATGCCTGCATTCCTATTAGAAATGTTTCAATAATAAACATAAATTAGATGAGAATTACAGATTGTTTTATTTTAACAGATTGTGAAAAGTAGATAAGGAAATTGTGATTATGGCTATGTATATAGCTAGCTTTAGATTTATAATTAGGAATACAGACATAAAAGTTACAAACTTTTAGGTTTCTTAATGTATATTAACAAATTTATTTAAAGGACATTTGTTTCTGTTTGCATAGCTATCAGCAATCCAAATCACCTTAAAATATCTAGTAATAATGAAGATAATCTCACTTTATTAATATTTTTTATTATTAGTGAAGTTTATTTTTCTCTACATATTTCTAGGTCCTTTGTTTTTTTTTTTTCCTATTATATGGCTACACATAACCTTTATTCATTTTTCCCCTGGGCTGTTTTTTCGAATCATTTTTTTCTCTTATCGCATTAATTATAAATTATTTTCCAAGTTCATCACTTGTTTTTTATTTATATTTTCATATATATAAGTATTAAAGTTATGTGTTCAAGTTACTAAATAATTTCCTTTATGGTTTTTTCTTTTCTTTTATATTTTAAAATTTATTTGCCATTTTAACAAATTTTTCTAGATCTGAATGAAAATATAGTTGATAAATAATTTAACTTTTAATTTTTCACCAAAAATAATTTTTCTAATATTTTAGTTATATCTCTTTTCTAATTGTTTTATTTTACAAGTTTTTTATATATATTAACATTTTTAGGTTATATCATATATTCCACTGATCTACCTGTTGATTCTTTTTATATTTGCACTTATACAATTATTTTTAATCTGTGCTATATTTTAATATTTGGAAAGGCAAGCAAACCTCCTATACTTTCGTTTTTCTTATGCTATATATTAATCTTTTAAATGAATTGATGTGAAGAACTTCAGAATTCATTTCAAAAAAATAAATGTTTATTTCCTTAAAATCACCTATTATTATTTTTCAGCACTTCAAAACACCTCATATTTATATTAGATAAAAAGAAAAGGAAAGGAAATAGTATAAAGTACCGCTTAAATTCTTCCAAGTGCTTGTTAAACACATTCACATACAGTATATAGGCTCATAAATCCTCACTGTATTAGGATAGGATTAATTATCTTAACTTACACATAAGAAAACTAAAATTTGGAGAATTTATGTCTTTCCCAGGATTCAAGTAAAATTGCTGGTTTATTACTTCACGTTTAATTCTCCTTTTAAATATCACATAGATCTTGTCACATCATTTTATAAAATGAAACCCTTGAGTTTATAGAATATCATTTTATTTCCAATTTATATATCAAAATTTCTATTATTTCATATATTTAGTATGGATTTTGGCTTATTATTATCATTATACATGTTGAAGCAAAATGTCCAGAAAGGATGTGTATGGTCTGAACTCAATCACATCAACTCTCTCTGAGACCACAAGGAGGCAGTCATTTAATTTGAATTTACTTCTGGGTATCTGTTTCTTTTTTTTGAAAAGTTAGAAATAATTAAGAACCTACACATATTTTTCACTACTTGAGTATGTACCTGGAACACACAGGAATGAAACTACAGTATTGTACTCAAGAATTAAAGATGTGCAAAACTTTGCATTCTAATGGGAAGAGCTCATTCTTTCAGTTCTTGCTGAGGCAGGTCCACACAGTTATTCTAGAAATTCTTTACTTTTTCTCTGATCTTCTACTTGACCACCTTTTTATTGGTAATAAAGCTACAAGTAGAAGAGTAGTTAGGAATGTATAAACTGAGAATAGTATATATTAATGTTTTCAAAGGTGATACAGATATACAAGAACAGCATGGAAATATCCAATTAATACATGTTTCAATTCTCTTCTTGTTTTCTTTCATTTTTTGATTGGTTATATACAACACAAAGTCAATATATTCTTCTGTCACCATCAATTTTCCCTTATGGCTTAATGGGACTTCTAAGCCATGTATGCTTCAGACAATAAGCATAGTCCTTCATCTCTTTCTCACTGTTATGCCAGAGTTCCTGAAATCAGAATTTATTGCCATCCAATGTAGAATCTGTGCATCCTGCAAATGTTGACACTGTATTTGAATAAAAATGGCTCACATTTCAAAATGACATAGCCATTTGCTTTCTTCAGAGCTATAATCCTCTATTGCCTAAGGTATGTGTGTAGCCAGTAGCCAGCAACAGTTTTGTTTCTGAACCTCAAGACCATTTATACCCCCATGAGGAATGATGCAGCCAGCACAGGAACTGGTGGTGAAAAACTGTTGGTGTTCATTTCAGAACTGCACAATACCTATCACATTCAAACTACCCTCTTGGTTGAGGTCTACTTTGCAAAGGTACTGTTTCTTCCATCTCTTAAATTCTGTGCTTCCATTCATGAGATGAGGGGTTTAATATCTGTACTTTTACCTTAGCCAAAATTATACATATAATCTAATCTTTCAGTAGTTCCATTCCTGCATCTTATACTTTTAGTTAAATTATAAAATAGTTTTATATGTCAAGACTAACCAGGATTTTTGGTTTGCAGGTGATAGAAACCTAAAGCTTAAACAAGAAGGGAAATTATTTGGTTCACATAGAAGTGTAGTGATATATAGATTCAAACACAATTTCATCTAGCTCTTAAAAAATATTGTTACAAATTTCTCTTTCTAGATAACCTCTGTTTGTCTATTTATCAGAAAAGTATCATAAAATGAGAAAGGGTGTGAGATTTTACCCTGCTTATAAGCAAACAAATTAACCTACCTCTCAATAACATACAGCTGACAGAACATATCAGATTCTTGATTCAGAGACAAAGGACTTCATTACTCATGGCACAGCCAGCAGTGTAAACATCAGCATATTTCTGTGATTTCCCTTTATCCCTCAATTCCACAGACAGTATGTTGTGTTACAGGAGAAGAACCCTGAGTTCAGGGAGCCTGAATCTTTTATAATAGGCAGTAAGCATTCTTTTCCTTTTCTATGGATTTCTATCTCCGTTTTTTTCCAAAGACTATTTACTAAGGACACACATATGAAAATATAGTGTAGAACAAAGGGTAATCTGGAATTTGGCCCCATGATGTGCAGAAATGTGAGAAACTTATGGAAAATTGCCTTCCAATGAAGGCTTTCTCCATTAGATAACAAAGAAAGATGTGATTGTAGTCTACTTCCTCAGCAGCCTCAGCAGAACAAGAAACGTGTTTTTTCTCAAAATCAGGGATTCCATGCATATCCCTGGACCGCTATAGCTCTGACTGACCAGGTCTGAGTACTGTGCTCCTCTTAGCTCTCCATAAAACATATACATTTAGAGTTGGAAAGAGTTGCCTGTCAAAAAAAATATTAGGGTACTGTTAACAGAGGAGTATTGATAGAGAGCAAACACAATGCTGACAAGTTCTATATTATTTACTCTTTTTCCTCTCTGCACCTCTGCTCTCAATCTTCCCTCTCCTTTTGTGTACTCTCTTCCTCTTTCATTTTCCTGTGTGTATACTGGAGACATCCTACAAAGTCACACCCAAGGGTATACTCCAGCATAAAGGTGACAATATTATCCTGCCAGCTAGATTCACTCAACATATTCTCTTCCTCAGTCAAGACACTTTTTACTTCCTACAGTACATTAAAGAAATCCATTTAAAGGCCTTAAATTCCCAACTAGATTACATCACCTTCTGAGCTAGTTCATGTCTGCATCTTTCTGTTTCTTCTATGGGACAAAGCATATTTTAGGTACTTAATACATGTGTACTAAATAAAGAGAAGGATATAATTTCAGTCACTTATGTCTTAACTAGCAATGATGAAACAATTATCTAGCATCCCGAAATTTTGCTTTTCTTCCTATTTTTACCTCACCCTGGTTGGCCACCTTGCACAAATTTGGTAACCTCTCTGAGGCCCAATTCTCTCATTGTAAAAAGGTGAAATTACATGCTTTTCTGCTATGGTTATTGAGATAATCACATGAAAAATTCGTAAGAAATTACTTTATAAATGTAAACTACTCTAATAACTAATGAATTACATTTTCAAATAACAAGTGAACCATTTCTCTTATATTAATTCAATGTGCTTGATATTAGCAGAATAGTTGTTATATAAAAAACATGCAATTTGAAGGATGCTTACAAAAATTCTGTCCATATAAAAATATGTATTACTTAGTACCTCCAATTCATCCATCACCTTTTTAATTTCTTTATTAATTTTTAAAATGCTTACCTCCAAATATCATAAAGTTATACCATTGTGGATGATACATTAAATCATTATTATTGATATAACTTTAATCATTTTTTTCTGACTGAGAAACAAAGGTATATATACACAGGTAATATTGTAGAGGAAGAGGGACAAAATTATAAAGAAAGTAAAAACTTGGCATGAGTTAAACAGAAAATAATTAGAAAAGGAGCATATGGACATGAAGAAAAAAAGTACGTAAGGAAAGACAGAGATGTTACAAACAAACGCTCTAATATAATTTTGCTTTAAACAGGCCTTGTCATACAGGAAATTTTTCTGTATATCTTTTTTATTTACATTTTTTCATTTAAATTTGAACAGAAAAGCTGACTAGAACCAAATATTCTACTTGTTCAGAGACTTTTCTCTTTAGTGTGGGAAATTAATACTTTTTAAAGTTTCCTTTCTGCTATCTTAGCTGGTTGAAAAAACACTTTTCCTAGAAATTTCTGCCCTAGACGTTTTGGTTACATCTCCAATTTTGAATAGAACCTACAAATATTCAAGTGTCAACAATAATGCCAAAGAAATGTGGTTCTTCCACCTGTCAGAGGAATCAGTCTATTTCTATAAAATGACTTCCTAAGTAATAAAGAACAAATGTCCCATGAGCAAAATCATGACTTGATATAGAAATGTTTACAAGTTCATTGAAAAATGCTAGATGAACACAGTTACAAAAAGAAAAAGATGTGAAGGCACAGAAAGCTCAAAGTAACTATATTTTTCCCAGAGATTTGAGAACTATGTAGAAACAGTTCTAAACTATTCCTGTGGAAAGAAAAATCTGAGGCCAGATTGTCTAAGACCCACAGAACACTGAGTGCATTCAATATAGGCCCATAATTACCACCATCAAAAATTATAACAACAATCAGGAAGATGGTTTGTCAGAAAGAATCTACCTAGCACATAAAATTTATAAGCCCCATGCTCCCGGGGCTGATGTAAGACTCTGAATTGTGTTTGGGATGCTTTTAATTAATATTTTATCAGGTAGATACTTCATTTTCTCTATATTTAGCCTGCTTTAGTAGCAAGGAACCATTTGAGTGACATGATGCATGCCACAAAATATAAAATTAAGGCATTAAACTATGTCTAAGTCATTTTAAATCTTAACATTATATATTTACAACACCTTGTATTAATTTAAAAAATTATCAGGCAGATAAGTGACACAGTGGTTATTCCACTATAGATTTGGGAGAGTCTAAAGTAACCAAAAGACTGCACATGTGGGTTTCTTTACTACAATTGATAGAGCTCAGATTTCAGAAAATATTACATGAACTTATCTCAAGATTCAAAATTAAAGAATAACTGCCTGCTTGCATTCAACAGATGGGATATATAAGATCATCAGAACTGAAATTTTCTGCCTCCTTCCCTGCTTTCCAAGATGATAAAGAAAACCTAAATGGATTCTTTGAAGACTTGAATAGTTTTTACTTCAAATTCTCATCTAAATATTTATTCCTTAATAAAACATCATATGAAGAACACCAGAAACACTTTGCTTTTTTTTAAGCTCTCCAATGTTGTTCACATCATGCAAAGTTTTTGATATCCTTATATAGCAAACCTCCAAGGAAAAGTCATGTACCTGTGGATATTCATCAAAAATAATCATGCTTATATTTAGGAGTTAAACATCTTCTGTCTGTTGAGATTTCTGGAAGTAAGATTTTTCAGCAGTTCTGTTAGATCCTCCAGCCCTGCAAGCAGATAAAGAGAGTACATATCACTTTCACTGTTACAATATATGACTCTGGCTACTTTCTGTTATACAAATATGAAAAAGTATCAGCAGTTAAAATTATATTTAAAACTATCATTTAAATATACATATATTCATATGCATTATATTTTAGACAGTATTGTTTGAATGATGCACAAACTATAATCAAAATAAACAACAAACAAAAAATCTAGCCTAGTTGCACATCAATCTGATTCTCTGCAGAGAAATTTTCCCTACCATCAGAAATAAAGCTCCTCTGATACATTCTGTATTGGGAATATATGCTAAGGGGACAAACTTATCCATAGCCTGAATCCTAACACTAATAGTGAAATAGGGAAAAAATTCAACAGATCACCTGAAGACAAAATTAGCTTTTAATCGCTAGCAAAAGTCATTAAAATGTTCAGCTGAGGATAAGCTTAGGTATACATAAAAAAAGAAATACTAAAAAGAGTTCTATCTCCAAGGACTCACAACAAAAGGCTCTGTGAAATATTTAAATGGACTATATAACTCCTAAACACACAGATGAGAATCAGTAAGCACTCTAGATCAGAAACAACAGCATAGAGGCAGGACCCATTCAGGAGACTTCCTCTGTTTCTTCAATTAAATAGGAAAAATAAATATACCAGTTAACATTTATTTCATAAATCACAGGATTTTCACCTTTTATAAAATATATAAACTACAAACTAGCTTATCATATTAATAATTTGTGACATTTTTAAGAAAAAAGGGAACTATTTTTTAAGAAAATAACACACCTTATCAGGTTAAATTGGTCACAAGTAGTTATCAAGAAATACCACAAATGATTAACCATAGCAAAAAGGCAAATAAATTATTTGGAGAAAAATAGAATTTATCTATCAAAAGCTATTAAGAGAAGATAAAAAAAGAATCTAGTTCATTGAATTGTTAGATATAACGAAGAAGTAAGGGATATGAAGGAATAAAAAATAATGTGGGATATATAGGAAAAAAATATTTGTTATGACTGAATGTTACATCATTTTTAAAAAGTCACTGAACACTGGGATATAATATGTACATTTATAGAAGTAAAAGAATCTACCCATCAAAAGAATATTAATTTGTAGACGTATGCCAATAATTGGTTGCAAGCTTAAAATATTATCTAATTTCCAAGAGCTATAAAGCTATTTAATATTTAGAGTGAAATAAAAAAAAAATTATTGATCCACATGGGTCATGTCTCGAGGCAGAAAAAAATTACTACACTGCAAGAGATTGTGAAGCATTTTTCTACAAGGAAGTGTAAAGAGAAGAAAGAGAATGCTCTCATCCTCTTTTATCAAATCCATATTTCAGATTTTAAAAGGAAAAGAAATATTTTAATCTTTAAGATTGAGGATTAAGAGTAAAAATATTTTTCAAACATGGTATCAAATTGGAGTTCAAAATCTGTGAAAACAAAAAGAAGAGATTCCCAACTGTAAGACTGAGCGATTATGATAGAACCCTTTATTCCATTCTTGATTTGTTCTTGATTTGGTCTACACTACCTGCCGAAGTGACTAGTAACTCACCTAAGCTTGTGCTCTGCTTTCATGAATGAGTCATTGCTGGAAAAATGGCTTCTCACTCATAGCCTACATTGCACGTAGATGACTATTTTACAACAGGAGAACAAGTAATGTAATCACTGTATGGATAAAGTGATTTAAAACAAAAAAGCAGAGATGTCTTCTCTTAACCTGTCTCTTCTACTTCATTACTACACCAAAACTCGGGTAATCTTAGAAGGCACATATTAAAGATGCTAGACCCTCTAGCTGTCTGGGTTCTTAAATGACGGTTAGCGTTCAAGTCTCACCCTCTGTCCCTCAGCCTCCCCAGTCTGCTACTAACCAGGAACCCAGCATTACAGTGTTATGTGAGAAAGACACATAAGTGTCTTGTTAAGTTATCAATTTTGGAGTGTGTTCATTGTAAATTGCCCTAAACAAAATCAGTTAACATTTGTCTTGGTGTCTGTTACATAAGAGGAGTTTTGCAAATGCTTGTTGTATAAATGTGTCTGTATTATGAGAATATAATACATCTTGTCTATCTTGCAGTGTTCCAAAGGGATAAAATTAAAGAGTATGGATGAAGATGTTTGGGCAAAAAAAATTTGAAGCGTATTACAATGCTTTCACTGATGGAATTTTTACTACCATGGTAAAAGATAATAAAAATATAGGGAAAAAAACATTAGTAGGAAGATGTTTCTGTTTATAAAGAGAGACTTTATTAGTGGAAGGTACAAATAACAGCCAACTAAAACAAATAGGTTTTAGTCAAGTGTAGTTTAATGTGCCAAAGAAAATGATTCTAAGTAGTGAAATGAGCATTTGTGCAGGGTATAGAAATTTGCTGAAGTGCCAAGTATAGTACTGCAGGGGATCTAAGTTAAGTCTTACATATTCAACATATGTAAGGGTAATAAAGACTTTAAAAGAGGACTTAAGGAAGTTGCATATTAATGACAATTTCAATGATGGCAAATTATACTTTTGTACTTTAGTTGATATCATGAAGTGTGGGAACAAGAAAGAGTCAGAAGGGTAGTTAAGTGAAGGAGAAATTCAGAAAATTATATTCAACTTAGAAAATATTAAGTTTGCACTTTGAGTAAATGAGATAGAATGCTCAAAATTCCATGAGGAAAAGTCAAAACCAACAAAATACAGAGGTAACAGCTTCCACTGATTTCACATGGAGCGCACACATATATTAATTCTCTTATCTCTTAGAATGAGATAGTGAAAGGAATTTTGCCGATAAATGATCAAACAATAATTTATCTCACAACTTTGCAATCCTAATGCTAGGTAGTGAGTCAGTCATGCACGGAGAAGCAGAAGAGAAGGGAACAGAGGCACTCTTTCTATCAAAAGACAGCAGACCATGAAATGGTGCCAATCTGAAGAACTCCAATCAGTTTAAAAGGAGAACCACTGACTGACAAATCAAAATCCTTGTCTCACTCCAGGACACTGCTGGGTGCACATCAGGGCTGCCAGACTCCTTAGAAACCTCAGTCCAAAGCTCCTGGCAGCCTGTTACCCTCTTGGAATAATAGCCCTTATCCTATCTCTTAAAGAGTGTACTAACTTCGGTATATTTCCTTGTATTCCCGGGGGTGGGTAGATCCAATGAAATCTTTTCATGGATTCCCAAGAACCCTGAAATGAGACCCCAAGACCTTCATGCTAACACTGTGAATTTTGTGTCTATATTTGTCTTCATTCTATAATTGAATTATATCCAAAAATAAATCATTCTATCTCAATTGTAAAGTTGGAAAGTAAGAAGCACCGAGCAATACAAGGTCTTTCCTAACTCCCATCACAGAGCATTGTTTTATTTCTCTCTCTCCAAGGACAACATTGTATTCACCCAGCCACAAGCAGTGCATATGGCACCTGTAAATTAGCAGGCAGTAGAAGTTAAAAATAGATGAAAGAAATTAAATGACTACATTAGGCAAAAAAAGGTATGATTTCACTAACTGAATTATATATATTATAAGAGTAAAGAGGAAATTTTTCCCTGCCCAAGGAATTTTTCTCAGACTGGTCAAACAATCAAATTAATATCATATTCATGAGTTTAAATGGCAAATTTAATTATGTAAGTATGAAGAATCTACATGGATGTAGATTCTAAAAATGAGGGTCTGTATCCTGAGCTAAGACAGAGGATAGGGACATGGGAATTCAAGAAGAGACTCACATCAGAACTGATACTCTATAAGTATATGTCTGCCCTTGTTAGGGCACAGGGGGAAATCTGTCCACATTTTTGAGTTCTTCTCAGGTATGCTGAGTAATCAAAACAGCATTAGATGGGTTGGGAAAAGAAAAAAAAACAAAGTTCAATAATGAGTACCAGGGATATACATATAGATTTATGAGGATTCTGTCTTCAGTTGGGAAAAGCAGTGTTTAAATCCTGAACTAAGGAATGGGGTAAGGGGCTGGGATGCGTCAAGAAAAGAGATTTACGTGATCAGGAGATGACTTCATGTTTACTCTATATTTAAAAATGGGTTTCTCAGGGAACATTTATACAGATAATCTTATGCCTGGATAATACTGCCCAGAGTTCATTCTAGGTAATTAGGGAGTGATGATTGCTTCTTTGATTAAGAGAAAGGCAAGAGATTTTCCTTAAGACATCAGAGCCTCAATTGACTTCAACTCAAAATAATCGGCATTCCAGAGTGGGGAATCTTGAGGACATTATCTCTGGGAGTCTTGGGTTGATTTTTTTCTAAATATCTTCACTCTGCCATGTAGATCAGTCTCTGATAGAAAGGTCATTTCTAATAGAATTCTTAATTCTGGGTAATACCCCCAATTTTCATTCTTCTAGGTAGTTATGGTAAGATGGTAAAAGTTTTCATGAGCCCACAGGCATCGACTGACCTGAGTTCAAAATAATCTACAGCCAAAGTAACTTGTTTTGGGAGTTTAACCTGAACATCTTGGAGATGCCTACCCTTCATTATACATAGAAATAGGTCTAATTTTAGAATTTATTACTTTTGTTAATAAGTA
Organism: Solenodon paradoxus; assembly: GCA_004363575.1. Lineage (NCBI taxonomy): Eukaryota > Metazoa > Chordata > Mammalia > Eulipotyphla > Solenodontidae > Solenodon > Solenodon paradoxus. The sequence goes on from RJWH01000380.1 coordinate 273,708, forward strand.
TGTAGGTGAAAAAAGAAAAAGAAAACCGAGGACAAAAGATTAATTCTTAGTATGACATATAACAGACAATGGTAGAATCTATCAAAAAAGAAATAAGAATCCATAGCATGAAGGACTTTGTAATTAAAGGGAAAAACTATATTAAAATCAGGAATAAAACATATTATATTTTCTAGATAGCATTCGGAAGTTAAAATCTAGGCAATTGCTTGTGAATTTAACATAATCAAGACCTGACTAATGGAATTAGGAGAACATTTCACCAGAGCATGCTATGATTAACATTTTTTTACCAGACTATAATCCTAACATTACGTATACCAGTACACCTACCACAGCTTGAGTTTAAAGAAAAGACTCTAAATGATTACTTATGTTCTTATAATCACATAATGATGAAAAGCACATTCTTAGGGTTAGTCTATGGCAAAAAAATAGAGAGAGAATGGCTAGCTTCTCCTGCTCTCCCACATCTAAACAACTTTCATAAACTTTAGTCACACATAGACACAAAAAAATGCATATAATGCTGATAACTTGAATCATTAATATTCCCACAGGTATTTGCATTTTAAAAGGAACCAAAGTGTTATGCAAAAGAATTTTCAACACCCAGTGTTTAGGAAATTTGGGATAGAGGATAAAGAGCTTCCCAAAGATCCCTGAAGGCATTGTTAAAAAGATTCTTGGTCTCAAAAGATGCTTACTCCAAAGTGGTCTACCATCTGGTTAACATTTTCTTAACATCTCAATACTTTATCATAAAATCACATATAAATTTGGACTCTGCTCCACTCTACACATTTGTTTAAAAATTAAGGTAATGATTTCCCCAATTCAGGGTAAAATTACTCTAAAATGATTCAGGGAAAACAGTTCATGTTTAACATTTTGGTATCCCTACCCAACCCCATTCTACCCGCAGCATATTGACAAAAATCTGTAACACTTGTCTCGTTATGTGGATGAGTATGCAATTGTCTGTTCAACTGAAAACACAGACATATAATCTGTGTTGAAAATAAAATCATATTGTTAATATGAATTAGCACCACAATGAAACCAATAGGTATAATATGCACAAACCACTTTTTTTATTTTCTTTTTATGAACTATGCCAAAATATACTGAGTATACTCTACCTGAATCATTAAGATAGAACTTGGGAAAATATACTATCCAATTCTGTTTCAAAATGAGCTGAACCAAAAACTGTATTTAAATATGACCAGAAATAGTCTCTCCAGATGTAGCAGAATTGAGGAATTACCAAAAAATTAGACAAAATAGAAAGTCACGAGATAATTCAGTCCCCCCAAAATCCTAGCAATGTATATGTGTAATATTTGAACTTGAAAATCAGTGCCCAAACTTCTAATATCACTATAAAGATCTAAATTCAGAACTTTAGAATCAAACAAACAAAAATATGTAAGTTTAATATAATGCCATAGAATTGAATATTTGTCAACATAAGAGAAAAGATAGTTATGCAACTTAATATTTTTTCTTTGAATTCCATTTAAGGCAAACAAAACAAAACAAAATAAAAAACCCCAGACTATAGACTACAGTGCAAAAGCTCACTAACTTTTCTGTAATAAAATCCCACATTGCAATGGGTTTTACATCATACAACCACAAGGACATTTTTTATCTTTAGAGAAGTCAGCTTTTTATAAAGAAAGGAAAAAGAAGTTGCATTTAAATTATGAGAGAAGTTGATATATATGGGGCAAACACGATCACACTCACAGAAGTAAATATTAAGTAAATGGTCAGAAACTAAAGTAGTTGTACTGGAACAGTAGCACATCCAAGGCATTTGAAATCATTAAGCCAGTGGCTATTTTAGTTTCTCTGGTCTTTTGTCACACTTGGACAAAATAATATTCATGCTACATTTCCAGGGAAAAACAAAAACAAAAAATGGGTGCCTACTACCTGCCTGTCAGACAAAATCATATTGCCTCCATTACTGCAAACCTGCCCTACAATGACACTATCACCATCTTGAAATAAACTTCAGTTTCAGCTAGAGAGGTCAAATAATTCTCCCAAGCTCCATCAGCAAGCAAATGGCAGTCAGAAGCTGAACCAAACCCTTCAGATACTTAACTGCTTGAAGGTATGTTTCAGGAGCTGCCAACTAGGAAAAAACAAAAATCAGTACTAATATGGTTTTTCATTTTCAGATTAAAACTAATTTAAAAATTGCAATAACAAAATTAAAACAGCAAGTGAAATGTAACAGGTTTTGTAAAATTATCAAATGAACTTATCTTTGGAATTTGTATGATTATATAAATAAAATAAAAATAACCAGACAGATGAAAAAAAGCATCAAAACAAAGGGCAATTTGGTTTTGACCTAGAAAAGAATTTCAAAAAAAGTGTGAGATCCTTGGGATTTTCCAAGTAAACATATACAGAAGTATTTGAGATGACTCAGACATTTTTGCCAAGAATAATGAGAATATAAAATTTTTAAATACATTCTGAGAATCTAACTTTTTAATATCAGGATAGAAATATCAGTCTAGACACTTAAGAACTCTGCTTGCTGACTGAGGAAGAGGCACAACTCAGGTCATTCTCTACCTAAGGAACCCTACAGAATATGAGCAGCTTCAAAGAAAGACCTTTAAATGTCTCCGAGGGGGTATTCCATGGATACCGCATCTTGTGTTGACCAGAAGATCACATCAGAATTCTGTTACCTAAGGGTATGGTGAAAGATAACACAATACATGGAGAAAGAGCAGAGATCTGGGTCTTATTCTGTCAGATACAAATTGTATTTCTTTTAACAGATGACTTAATTTATTGAGATTTTGGTAATAATTACAAAACATTCATGAGACTTCTTACTAAGCATCTAGGAATTCGCTTAATTATTTTTTACCCTAAGTGATCTGACCAGAAAGGCTGTGTTAATCATATTAACATCTTTGAGAAAACTTAAGCAAGAAAATTAGGAGACAAAGCAATTCTTCTAAAATTCAAAAATATATATATTTACAGTAGTTGTTTAAAAAACAAAGACTGAGTCATACCCTGGTGGCTCAGGCACTAAGCCAACTGCTGGGGCATAGTCCAGTTAAAGCCAAAGGATCCAATTTTGAGAACAGGGGCCAAGGGAACAAGAAAAATGAACAAATCAATAAAGAAAGATGTTCCTTCCTCTTCTCTCTTTCTTTCTGCTTGCTTGCCTTTATTCCTACCTGCCTACTTTCCTGCTAAAAAAAATTGGTAATACAATGGACATAATAGTCAATGAATATCCAAAATTCACTGCTAAAGACACAAAATGTAAATAGTATAATTCTTTTCATTTTCTTTAAGTTATCAACAATAATAGTATTACAAAGATATAGTCATCTGCTGCTTCATTTTGAATAACATATTCATTCATTTATACTTTAGTCTTAGAAATATTTGAATTAATTAAGTGATTGATTGTACATTTTTTAAATTTATATACATTGGAAAGACAATCGATAATTAAAATGACTGAAATTTAAGAAAACAAGAATGTGTGTAGTGTCATAAATATCTTTAAAAATAGCTTAGAAACAATATAATTTTTTTATTTTTTTAAAATAACTAAGTACAAAAATACATCCCTTGGGGCTAATTAAAAAGTTGTTGTCATATATGAAAGATTATATATGAACTACCTGATTTCCAATTGAGAGAGAAACTAAAGAAATTTCCGGCATCTTAATAAAGAACAACATTTTACAGAGCGAAGTACTCCCTAAACACTTTAGATATATTATTTTATTTTCCATTCTCAAAAATCTTAAAATTCAAATATACCATTACTATCCGCATTTTACAGATGAGGAATCTGAAAATTAGAGAGGAAAATACCTTGCTCAAAATCATACAAGGATGAAATGAGATAGCTAAATATAAATATAGCTTAATCTGCTCCTACCTTCCTAATTCCCTCATTCCCCTATCTCCTGTTCATCTGGTATTTTGAGAGGGTATTACTTCCTCCCAAAACATAGTTACAACTACATGCATGGCCACTCTGATCAGATATTTTGCTTTTCAGGATGTTACAGAAAAAAGGAAATTCTACTACAAGTCTTTTTGACTCATTTTATCATCACCCTCCTGATTGCTATCCAGTTCACCAAGATAATCTCAGGAAGCACATACTATTCTCACATAATGTGGCATTTTTCAGATGTGTGTAGAAAGATGGCTCCAAGACATGATGAGGGAAAGGGTGGTTTACTATGGCTCTCCCCTAAATTTAAAAAGGGGAACAGAAAGTCTGCTATGGTATTGCTTTTTCCCTGAGATACATGGCCGTCCCTAAAAGAAAGAAAACTATTTTCTCTAAGAAACCAAGTGTGCTACATGTAAATCATCTAAGTCCTGTTTAAAAGATTTGCATATTGATGAGCACAAGACTTCTCATTTTCCTTCCATTTCTGCAGTGTCTTTCTGGTCATGGCTTAAAGCCCATCACACACACAAAAGGCCATTTGGCAATATTTCACTGCTAATTCTAAACACGCATAAGTTATATTTCCTATGCAAGATCATGTCTTATGATGAAGAGCCATACATTTGGGGATGAGTTGCTAGCCCAAGTGGGTACACAGGCAGCATCTTACTGGCCATGTCTTATTATATAGAAAACTTTATACACATATATTCTCATGCAAACTATTTTTTTTTTAAATGTGTCATATAGTCAATGGATCGATTGGTTCTACAGTTCCCTTCCTACCATACTCCAGCTATATTTGACAAGACAAAAGGGAGTATAATCACATAGCAGTTTGGAGCATATTAGTGGAAGTACAGTGAGTCCTCTTTGCTATAAGTTAAGTCTCAGAAATTTGCCTCCACTATTCCAACATTTCTGAACTTACTTTGTAAATGAGCTGGCTAATATGCTTCCCAACCCAAGCTCACCCAATGTCAGAATTGAAGCAAGTTACCACTAGATTCAAGGGACTTATATTAGCAATGACTCCAAGAGCAATGACTATATTGTTAACATATATGGCATGAAGTGTCTTTCGTTTCTGCCTTTAAGTCAAGTATCCAAGAATCTACCAGCATGAAATAGGTTGAGTGGTTTATTTATTCATTAAACAAATATTTCCTGAGAGCCTGCTTTATGGCAGATACTAAACCAGATCCTGAAAATAAAACAGTGAGCAAGATAACCTGGCCTTCTTGCTCACGGAGCCCTCATTATCAGGGGAGACAGAAAATTAGCCAAGTAATCATGGTAAAGAATCATAGATACACTTACTCCTTGCTAACCATACTCGTTCAGACCAGAAAAGAGAGAAAAGAAAAAGAGGAGGAGGGGAAAAAGAAGATCATAAAAAAAATTCAAATTCTGCCCACCATTTCTCTCAATGATAACGTGTCCTCAGGTAAATATGATCCAGAAAATGTGAAATCTCAGGAACCACCTGCTGTGTATAATATGAAAATCTCATCGTGGAATGATTTGAGTGTTTTGAAGGATTGACCACTAAACACTAGTCACTGTTTTCATCTTATCTTCAACAGAATTAATAGTAGTCTAGAAGACCAATAGACTGTGTTGGATTTATTGAAGATATGATAAATAAATATATCCTTCAATATTGTGCCTTCCTATAGAATTTTTCAAAGGTAATTTTGACCCTGTGTGAACCCTGTTTACTGAAGTGTGTAAGAATTGTCTCTGCTCCATGATTGTCTGATATATTATAGGAAAGAAAAGCTCCAGACACTTAGGGAGCCAAAATTTCTCCTGTTTCATTTCACAGATCACCATATACACAAGTGAAATGGCATAGGTGATGGGAGGGTCATGTTTTCTTCCAAACACTGGAGAGTTCATTCTCTTTTTTTTTTAGCTATGCCTGCTGAATAGTGTTAACATCTTCAGTATGCAAAGCAATTTTTAAAAGATCAAAGCTGTTTACCATTAGGACAAGATCTTTTCCTGCCTGAGAGGATGCTGTATTTGATCCCAATGCAAATGGATCAAAAAACAACAAAAACAAACTTTTGTCATTGTCTTCAATTCTATTGGTAGATTCTCAGGTTGAAATATTTAACTATTTCCTTCCAGTTAATTTCCTCACTGGGCTTTGCTAGTAACCCTGTTCATATGAACTGGATTAAAGGAAAAACCGTATGAATGTGTTTTGTGCAAAGAAAGAGAATCAGAGTATAAATTGAAAGCGATCGCTAGCATAATTCAAGCAAAAGTTCACCTTTATATCTATCTCTGGATACTTAGAGTAGGAAAGAGGCAATACATCAGTTAGATAGTTGTGTTATTTCTTTAACTCCTTCCATCTCCCTACTCAACTACAAAGTTTCTTGTTTTCTCTTTATAAATATCTGAACTTAACTTAAATAAATAACAAAACCAAATGAAAGCATTATTGTTCAAAGACTTGATGACACAGAGAGGAATACTGATCCTATAGCAAAATGATAGGGACTAATTTTTGTATTAATATTGTACAGCATCATTACTTAATTGACATTCAAAAACATGCAAGTCCATGCTACTTTCCCATAAACTGAAGAAGAAAATGTTGAAATGGAGAACAACCAGAATGCATAAATAAAATATGAAAAGTTGTGTCATGTTCTATTAGGATTGTTCATGTTAGCATCCTATTATATTAGTATTTGTTTTCACTAATATGATATGAAAATTGGAGAAATGATTGCATGGTCATATCTTGTTAGGAAGTTCAAATTCTAAAATTATAGGATTCTAATATAAGATGAAAGAAAATTGTTAATATTGTAAAAAGTTTCTAATGTGATGTGAAGGCCCATCTGAAAAAAAAAAAGTTTGTGATACTTGAAGTGATTTCTTGCAAATATTTTCTTTATAGGAGCCAGGTGCTGACAAAGAAGGAGAAATTGGGCATGAGGGCATCACTGCTAACTGGACACACGAGTGGAAAATATTTATTTCAGGTAGGCAATACATTGCATGAATTCTGTATCTATTCTAAACAGTTGTGAATATTAATTAGTAGATATGAGTTTTCTTTTTTTCTGTTTTTTAACACAGAAGATGGCTCTAGTGATTTAATCTTGGGGCTTTGGGGAGTTGCTATACTAATATATATTATGCATATAAATATTAATCTTTATAATTTATACTCATGGGAAAGTTACTATTAATTGTTAAACAATAAACTAATTGCTAAACAATATAGTGTGATGTGCACCAAATGGTAATAAATAAAAATTGCTCTTACTTTTTAATTTATTGTACTTATTAAATATAACAATAATTCATTAGTTCGATTTATTAAGTAATTTGAGGTTAAGCCTAAAGCTCATTTCCAATTTGTTCAGAGTATCAGAGTATCAGAAATTATGTGCCTAGTGTAACCTTAAAGTCAAAAAGATTTCTTTATCAAAAACTTGTGCTTTATGTTGCAGAAACCTGGCGAAAGAAACAAGGTGAGAGCTGAAAGAAATGTTGGAAGAATATAATAATTGACTGTAAAAGATGTTACTTACTCTCTTAAAAACACTGATTTCAAAATTCCCTAAGAATCCCTAACATTTTATTTAAACGAAGACTGTGACATTTTAATATTTATCTTAATGTAACATTTTATATACCGAGGAAACCTTTTTTTTTTTTTCAAGGATGACATTATCAGCGGTTTACAAAATGATTATGATTGCTTGAAGGGCTTGGCTTAAGAAATCTAGTCCTGACATATATTACTTTTATGGAAAAATAAATTTATCTCAATTGGCACTTAATGTCATCTGAAAAAGGAAACCATTTAAAATTAGCTGCCAGACACAAAAATCATCTTCACTGAAATTAGAATTTGCTTTATAAAAAAGACAAAGTGACAAAACTGACTTTTGGATAGGGCAACTTTTTAAATACAGTATATTTTACCTTAAATGTAGTGTGGATTGTATTTGTCAAAACCGGATTTTTTCCATCTTTCTATCCTGCCTTCCACCCCAAGGCTGAAACCCAGGTTCCAGTTCCCCACACACACCTCCCCCCACCCACTGCCCTAAATTTGAGTTAAAAACCACTTTGAGATCATTTCTATCGGACTACTTGGAGCTCTGTAGAAAAGAAAACAAATTAGTTGAAATCACAGTTGAACTAATTAGAGAATATTTAAAATAACACTTTTCTAAATGCCAGTGAACTAAGCTAATCACCAGTTTGAACATCCAGGTCTTGATATCAAGTCCTCTCTTGTCTGAGGCAAAGACAATCAGGTAGAAGATGCTTCAGAGTCTAGTGACAAGAACTGGCGCATCCAGACCACTTCGTGATCCATTTCCAACGGACTATATGGTCAAAAAATCAGCTCTGTCTTGAAACAGGAAACTGAACGTTCCCCTTTTCTTAAACAAGAAAGGCAATGACAAGAGCTACAACTCTACTGTGTACTCTTCCATGAAGAATGGATTTTCCTGTCCATATTGCTAGATTGTATTCAATGCTGAGAACTTAATATGCATCTATGGACTAATGAATCAAGAAAACATGATGCATCTTGAATTTAGACTTTATATGAAGCATCTTTTTGAATGTTTTCATAACTTTTGCTAAATTGCCAGCATGGTGAAGATGTAATGTGTCGCAAAGACTCTTATCTTTATTTCTGCCTGGTAGTGGTGGGAGCTGTGAAACTTACACACTGTATTATCTATTGCAATAAAAATACTGCCAGCCCCAAATCAAATGCCTTTCTGTCCTTCAAGCCTCAACAATGCTCTCCTCCTCGCGCCCCCACCCCCTGCCCCCCACCCCCCACATAAATTAGCGCTATTTAGGAGACTTGCCCACATTCTATAGATTACTTTAAGGAAGAGCTCTGTCATCCATAATACATTCGGGCTTCTTTCTAGTGGAAGATTTATATATTTTTTTATTGATGGGTTATGAATATTGACACAGGAGATATTCATTGTTTATTGAAGGCTTGTTTACATAAAAGATCTTCACAGGCTACCCCCTAAGTCTAGAGGTCCTAAACCAGTGTCAGGGAGCTGTCTGGGTATTTTTTCCCACGTATTGCACTGCCATTCTACCAACAATAGAGGCCCATTAACGTTTGGCCCTTCAAGTTACTGCAGCCCAAGCCTCAGTGGCAGGACGTCTGCCCAATATGTAAAATAACGGAATGAATGGATTCCTTGGAAACAATGATAACAAGACCTGGCTGAGCTAACTGTGACAGCATGTGGTAATTTTCCAGCCCGCTGGCCCTGTAAAGGAAACTGGAGCACAAAGCGGAGACTGCGGGGCGGGCCGGCCTGAATAGCTGCAAACAAGTGCAGAATATCTGATGATGTCATACGCACAGTTTGACAGATGGGGCTGGACAATTTTTCCCCCTTCAAACGTGTTCTTAACTATTTGTATTCCATCGGCTTCTCGCTTGGGAAGTTCAATCCTGTAATCACCTGCTCGAAATACTAAACAAACCTTCTATGCCATGTGCTTGTTGATTCAAGTACCACGAGTTTTATGAAAAAAAATTATATCCATTATTAGTGGCTGAATGCTGAGGGTTGCAATGGGGGAGGGTGTTGCTGTGGATTAACGCATCATCTCTGCTTTCAGCTGTGGGCCAGGTTTTGAGTGTAGCTCTGACCGAATCCTACCATACACTTTGAATAGCATAATGAAGTATTGTTATTGCCTCAGTCTAGTCATTACATCAGGGAAACAGACATCCAAAGTTATCAAAACTGATTACTAGCTGAGTTTTTGTGTCTAAAAAAATAAACGCGCTAAAAGAAAGCTTTTTCTTCCACCTTATGGGTGTTCTCTCAAGGCTGGATGTTTTGGTGTGTATAGCATGTGGCGCTATATAAAAGTTGGTGCTCGGGAATACGGAGCGCTCTTCCAAAACATGCTGGTATGTAGGTCTGCATGTGTATGTGTTTAAGTTGGAGCATGGGAGACAGAGAAAATGAAGATTGACAACATTTATAAAAATGAGACACAACTCAATTAAAATTCACCGAAAGTAGTAAATGAACTGGCGAACTCAGTTTAATTATGACACAAGACCGTTTTTTTCCTCCCTTCAAATAAGTAGTTGCTTTGGATTTCACATGTCTTTGCCATTTTATTCATGTAGTTCTTTTTATTTACTTTTCAAGGAATTTATGTAAATATATGTAGGCTACAGAATGGGTCTCAGATACAGCTTTATTCTTTAATCTTTTCATCAAACAGCTAACCAAAGCAGGATTGCCAAAGCATTCTGTTTATAGAGAATGATATCTGTCCCAGAGAAAAGCATGGCACACTGCCTAGTCTGTAGAAACAAGAATAATAGAAATAGCATGAAAATAAAAAATAATGATTAGGATTTATGTAATACCTTTTCTATTAGGAAAGTACCACACACTAAACTATTTTGCCCAAAGTCTCCCAGATTATAGAAGCTTTAGAAGATAGTACTAAACTTACCTTTCCTTTTCTTAACATAGTTGTCGAGTGGAGAGGAAAAAAGTCATAAATGTAAACAGGGGAAATTGTCCCTCTCATCCTTAAAGATTCCTCATGCCCAACTCAACTCTGCCACCAAATTCCAAGATCATCTTTTAGATATGAAGGGAAAAAAAATGCATCCCTGATATCTTCTACCTTTGCCAGCTGACCTAGACACAATCAGGACATGCTTTGGACATCTTTTATGCTTGCATTCAACAATGAATGTCTATTATCTACTTGGTATTGGCCTATAGCTTTATTCATTATAAATACTCTGACTGGGATTGTGTTATACCTTTAAAGTCAGAGTGAGAATTATTCATACAGGCCATATTTGCACCAGCAGTTACTTTTCAGCAATAAGACTGTGATTCTTATGCAATCACAAACTATTCTTAGGTTGTGCCTAAATTTGAGGACCTAAATGGCTGCCATAACTTATCCTGAATGAGAACCTCATCACAGCGCAATGCTTGTGAAACAGATTTTGTTTCCCACATTTCCCACCAACTAGCAAAGGGCATCCCTCTACATATTTACAGCTGGTGGAGCATTCTGCATGTTACAAACCACTAAATTGTTTTATTAGTAGCTGTGATACTAAAATTCCAACAGGAGCTTCAGAAAGTACAAGGAAAGAAAGGTGGGGGAAAACGGTGGGGTGGGATTATTTTAGAAGGCATGGATATATTAGCCACCAAGTTCAATGGAATATTAAGTAAGAAGGAAGCACAGAATCCCACATTCCCATTGTTAATACTGTTACAAGTGTGTTAACACATTGACTTTCTCAAAGTTCTCATTGCATCAAAAAGCTAAACCACTGAAGTTAATCAAAATAATATCACCTAGAATGACAATTATGATAGTATTTCATAAAGACTGTGACCTGGAAGAATGTTTGAAAGAAATTGATAGATGACGTTTTATATTCATTTAGTACACCTTGTAAAAATATCAGTAAAGAAAATGTCATATTAAGTCAGATCAAAGATCATGCAATCTAATGTGCCAGAAGCATTTGCTGTATAAAAGGACATATTGTCATTCAAGTTCGTACCTCCAAAAGTCATTTATTTCTACAAGTATGATTAATTCCTTAACAATGAGCTATAGGTGTACCAACATTTAACAACTTAAAGATTTCTTGAATCTGCTGAGGGTTTAGGCCTATCATTACTTCTTGGAGTAACAAGATTTGTAAATATATTAGCCACCTCATAAAACCATGTTTATGTTTTTTTCTGAATTTACATTCATTTCAATTAAATTAATATTGATTAAGAATTCAGCAAGTGAATGGTATTATTTAAGAACAACCAGATATACAAGGATAGACAGGGAGACTTCAGAAAACTTACAATCATTTAAAGGTAAGATTCACAAATATGAGTGTCCACAATGATATTGAAGTCAGGGGCATGCTGTGGGAAAGTATGTATATGATAAATATAAAGGCTTAAAGAAATATTCCCTAGTGAGAGTGCTGGTATTTGAGAGCATATCCATGTCTGCCCTAAAAATATTACATAGCAATTAAAAAACTTTTTGTCTGTGCTTAAAGACTTCATCTGTCTAGACTGAGGCTAAATCATGTCCTTTCGTTTACCAACCTTCAGAAAATATGGTTTTAACCCTTTTATTATCTCCGTGACTCTTCTCACTTTCCATTTAGCAAGTTAAGTATAAACGGACTTTTGTGCTTGGTAGGTAAAAATAAGAATGAAAAATCAGATCTAAGTCCAAAGTAATGTAGGCCAAATATTTGAGTTAAGAAATCAAACAAACACACATTTAAAACCAATTCATGATAGCCATTACAATTCTAGAGCAGCTCAAAAAAAGAGTCAAGAAAGGGATTTGAAAATAGGGGAAAGAAAATTCATGCATGTCTCATCACTTATTAGTCAAAGCGTTGTATAGGACCTAAAATCCATTCACAGTACCTAATTATGCTGTTAACTGTTTTCATAACTATATTTGATGTGTGTCATAGCATAAGTTGGAATTATTGGAACTGGTTTTGTTATAGTCAACCTATTTTGTCATTTTCTAGGTGTGATATTTGGAAAATCACTGGTCCTTTCTGATTTCTTAAGACAAATAATATGTATGAAGAGAAATTATACGTATGTCACAAAATTGTACACTCAGCAACTAGAATATAATGCATTTAATAAATTATATCACCTGCTATCCTTTCCAACAGCAACAAAAACTAAATAAATAAAAATAAAGATTCTCCTTATTCATAAAGTGAAATTTTTTGTGTCAGAAGTTTTCCAGTTTCTCTTAACTTGGGAATTCTGTTTCTGTAAAGGAGAAGTCAATAGATAAGTAAGATGAGAGAGACTATCTTTTGTTTGTTTATTTTTAAAAGGGGACACAACTTGGCAGACAAAAGAAGGCAGCAAACATCACTAAAGGGTGGCGACACTCACTGTCGAGTCTCACTCTCCATTCCAGTTCTGTTCCTTGCTCGTTTAGTGACCCCAAACAAGTCAGAAAAACTTTCTGAAATCATCCATAGAGAGGGATTATTAATGCTTACCTCAATATGAAAGCCTCTGTGAACGTTAAAGTGCCATAAAGTTATTACATAAAGTTATTACTCTCTTAAAATATTTTGCAACTTTTATTTACACTGCCTATATGTCCATAAATCCTCCATTTCTACAGGGTGTTTTAGTGTCAGTGAAACGATTAAAGCCAAAAGTCGATACAAATAAACCTTTAAAATATTTAATTCAAAATATTTCACTTATTTTTTTAAACCCCAAATCTCATGGAATTTCTTCTTCGAAGGGTTTATTTACAAGTGCTATTTACAAGTTTTTACTCATCATATTAAATTTTATGTCTAAGGCAACGTCTGCTTCTGAGTGTACACATGACATCATTGTGTATTCAGATCTGTTTCTCAGTCTAATTAGAAGATGCTGGGAGAGATTCTATTTTAGTTTATTTTAGTGTTTTGTTAAAAATGCTCTTGAAATCAATTCACCAATGTCCATTAAGTCCTTTCTAGAAGAAAGACATTTTAGACAGGGGCTGCAATAAATACAAAATGAATAAGATTAAGTCAAGGAGCTCAAGAAACTGACAAAAATGATAAAGTATAAAACAGGTACACAAATGATTGCCAAGGATAAGATAAATGCTCTATGAGAAATAACAAAGTTTTATGAGAGAATCAAAAAAGGAAAACATACATTTTGCCTGGAGAATAATTCCATTTGCAATTAGAAAAGTTCTTTTCAGAATTGGTCTGCCAATAACTTGCAAATTAAATATCTGAAAAGACTATAATTATAATGTAGGGTGGCCCATTTAAAGAAGCCCCATTTAACATAATGTAATAAGATAAAGAACACATATTTCAAGAACATATAGATCTTCTTTTTTGAAGGACGCAAAGGATTTTTACTTTTGAGGCTTTCTTTTTTTTAATGGGTCACCCCATTTAATAGGATCACAATACTTTTTTAATAGGATAAATTAGAAGAGATGATACAATTTCTGGATGGAAATGATCCATTTTCTGTTGTGTCTCTGGACACTGTGAGAAGTCCATGCATACAGTGCCCCCTGGCATTGCTGTGGGTGCGTTATCCAGCATCAGGGCACCACCAGGTCATGCAGACCTCCAGGGAAGGAGGCGGTTCCTGAGAGGCTCCTTTCCAGGGTCTTTTTCTTTGGAGTCTGGTGGCCCTCACTAAGGGATCAGATCCCTCACCTCTACCCCTTTGCCCTCCCCCAGTCTGGGTCTGGGTACCATTAGTGCATTGGAGCAGTAATTTCACTAAATTGTACCTTAGTGGCCCCCTATTACGAAAGGAAGTGTGAATGCTGCCAAAGCCCTTTCCTAACTGGCAATGGAATCACAGGTCAGAAAACATCTTTAGCAAGCATAAATTATTAGGCTCACTATAAAAGAAAGCTGACAGATGAAACAGGCATTTCCATGAGTGAACAATACAGCTTCAATTCAAAGACTGCTGATTGGGTGTTCAGCCTTCCAGCATAAACAGCTATTCAAATTTTAACTGTAACCAAGTGAATAAAGAGAAGGAATGCCACAGCCACCTCGGGTTCTTCAGAATGATTCAACAAGGGATGTGATATACATAAAATGTCAACCTATAGATTGAGTATTTCTTCTTCTTCCCAAGGGTGCTTCACAGCCCATGAAACAGAAGGCCAGTGTTTTCGATGACAGGCCATTCTGGAAAACGGGAGCTCTGCGTCTGGCTATGCCACAGACTCTCCAGGAGATGGTCACTGAATACATCAGCCTCCCTCTCTTCCTTCCCTATCTGGATGAGTTGAACCCAACCTCCCCTTTTGTAAAACGTTATCTGTATTCATGGGGAGAGACTGTGGGGATGAAGCCGTAACATGTAATTATAAACCTTGTAGCAAAGCAAAGTGTTCTACTCATAGGAGAGTAGACACTGTCCATTTCTTGCTGAGATGCCACAAAGGAAGATACCTCCCTGAGATAAAACTATATGTAGTTAACTAATTGAAAAGGACTTAACTCTCTTTGCCCAAAAGATGTAAATCCTAGATGTTTAAGACCTCCTAGTTTTTTTCCTGGGGAACCTAAGATTACAATCTTAGATTGCATGTAAATCTCTGGTTAAAATAGAAGCATACAATTGTGTATGTCCAATAACCAGAGACACTAAAGTACTTAATGCTTTTAAGAGAGAACTCTAAGAGAATACCAACAGGGCATATTTTATTTTAAGTATGCCAAATATTGGACTCTTCTGCATTGGACTTAAATTGCGTCTGTGAGTTTCAGAAGGTGGACAGTAGTGATAGTAACAAAAGAGGTCATCTGGAGTCTCTTCCCTGAGGTCTCTTGGATCTTAGAACTCTACATGCTGAAATGCTCTGCCCAAAACACATGTCCCATTAGGGTCAGTTTGTTTCTCTTTTCCTACACAAAAGAACACCTATTACTGCAGAAACACCTGCTTGTCAGTAGTTGTTTCTAAGTTCATTTTTCAATAGTTTCCACCATATGTCAGGAAGTCTTCAAGTGTTGATGATATCCATCCAGAAAACCCCATACCTTAGGTGAGTGGAGAGCTCTGATTATCTTTAATGAATCAGTGTGCACAAATAGCTCCATTTATATTGAAGATATAGTTAAAAGAAGTGAAATTACAACATATATATATATACGTATTTCTATATTGATATACTTGCATCAGATCAAAATCTTGAAAAATGTATTGGCAGCCTAGAAGTCACTATTTAAAAATCTTCATTGGGATGACATTTCTTTGCATTGATAAGCATTACAAAAATGAGCCTTTTTGCCCTGAAAGACCTCTTTCTAATGTCCTTGCCTTCTGGACTATGATGGAAACATTATTTTTAGATGCTAAGGATAAAGTCAATTATTTACAAATAAACAAGAAGCTCTACTGCCGAGGAAAGCTACTCTCAAATGTGCCATAGAAACGTAAGTGACTTTAGGAAGAAAATTGCAGGTATGAACAATTAGGTATGTCTCTGATAACCCATGATCTCAGGTTGAATTCTCATTTATTTGGTATCCTGCCCCAAACTACAGATTAAATAAGGGTTTACATGATCCATGTGATTAAAAAAAAGTATGTCCATGACCATCATCTAGCACCACTGTAGAGAAAACACAATGGGTGATAGTTTTTTGTTATTAAAAGTACCTCTGTCGAGGTGGTACTTCAGGCATGGCTGTGTAAAACTGAACATCTCATGCAACTTGCTGCTGATTGGAAAATGCTAAGCCTCCATTCTGGCATTTGGTTGTTGGCATGTGATTATTTTTCTTACTAATTGTTCTCAATTTCTGCTTTCCAAAGGATTCAAGTAGGTCTAGCTTTCTAGACTCAAATCCAGTGTCTTTGCTTTTAAACTGTCTTCCTTATTCTGATACGAGTGTGCTTTATTAAATTATTTCTGCTCTAATATATCTGAGTAGTACAAGGGCATACAATTCCTGATCCAGAGAGTTTACAGAGAAAATCTGTACACTAATATTCTTAGGCAGGGTAATTGTTAGATATATTTATAACTACAAGTAACCCTAAATGCTAAAAATCTTAATAGAAAGTAATAATTTCAAACTGCTACTTTTATTCTACAAATCCTATAAAACCTTTCCATCAACTCAAAATAGATGTTTCTCTATAATATTCCAAACTTCCCTTATGCCATGTGTACTACTTTATCATAATGGTCACCAAATTGTGATTATATGTATTTAGTAATGATCTTTTTTCTCAAACAGTGATTCTTGACTCTGGGTACACATTAAAAAAATTCAGAGAGATTTTGAAAAATACAGATTACCAGTCAATAAAAACTAAATTTCCATGGGTGTGTGCCTGTGTGGGGGTAAGAAGAAGGGAGGACTCATTTTTTTCACTTCCAAGATGATTCTCATGTGCAGTTAGAAACAAAAACCACTGCCCCAGATTATTAGCTTTGTAAAGAACAGGACTATTTTTGCATATTGTTGCCTAGAAAATAAGAGTACTCAAAAATTCATGCTTAATGAATAACTGAAAATCTCCCTGTTGTCACCTGCAACGTAACACCCTGTCAACAAAGTCTATAAAGGAATTTCAAGAACCTCCCATATTGGAAGCAGATATTGGACAACTGGCCTCTGACTATGATTTCTGATAAACAAAAGTGGATGAATTATAACATTAGTTCAGGTCTTCCTCTTTAAGCTGAAATTGTCACTCAGCAGTGGTCTTAGATGCAAAATGCCATATAGCACTTTCTAAGCACCACTTCCCTGCCCCCAGAATGCTCAGGCAGGAAAAGGCACGCACCAGAAGGCAGGGTAAATCAATGTGTTCTTTTACCTCGCATAACTTCTTAGGCTCATGAGCACAGAGCTGTGCATGAATGAAATTTTTTGCATTTGTAAGAGGAATGTTGCTCTTTTCATTCTACCTTATCGAAAGGTGGAGAGACAAAGTTGATGATGTCCTACTTAGGATGAAAAGACATATGGATATCTACCATTAGTCGCAGTCCTGATTCGTGCAGGTTTTGGGTCTGGGCCTGAGTCTGACAGAAGCACCAAAGAAGATGTTGATGAATGACAATGTCTGCCTGCCTTAATATCAAAATCAAAAATCCATATCTGAAGTGATTGTTATAAAAGTCTACATAAGCGATTACTTCTGGGAGGAGGATGAGGAAGAGAAAGATAAGACATATACCAGAAGGGTGATTGAAAAAAATTCTGTTTCTTGCCCTGGATAGTGGTTACAAGATTTTCATGTGAAGTAAGTCATTAGGCTACTATATTTGTTTGTTGTGTTTTTCTAGATCTGTTTTGATTTATAATACATTTTTAGATTAAAATAAAAATGTACTACTATTCAACCAAAAATCTAAGTTAAAATGATTCCTCTCACTGCTATGTATCTATATATACATGTATATATATGTATATATGTATAAAGCAGAAAAAAATCTGTATCTGAATATCTAAATTCGTCCTGTTTTTTCAGCTCTATTTACATATTAGCTACTATCAGCTGTTGGATTATTGAGCTCTCTATAAATGTGTTCTTTCCTCTTCCAGGCTTCAAGGGCCTGCCCTTCAGATAGCTCTGTGGAACTGAGAGAATAAGTTTGTATTTTCTTAATAGAAACCACTGGTGACATTAGTGGTTTTTATCGTGCACTGTTCTGCCTCCCAGTTCCAGGCTGAAGGTCCAAGCTTTTCAGTCTATCACCATAGGACAGCACCTCTAGGCACATGAGCTCGTTGGTTCCCTTCTCTAGACATGTAGATTAGTTGAGGGGCAATTCAAGTGGTTTTTCTCAGCTTTACACTTCTCCCCTCATTCTTTTTCTTCCTAAGTAAAACTTTAAGTTCAAATTATGGAATAATTTGAGTGGTTCTTTTTTATTTCTCTCCAACCCTTGATTTCTCCTTGAATCTTATTTGTGTCTGTCAGTCAGTGACATTTCCTGAACATCCAAGTCTGTACTTGGTGAATTTTGTCAAATTCTCAGAGAGATTTTGACTTCTCAGGGCTTTCTTCTTATTTCATTCTTTTACAGTTTCTTTCTTTCCTCTCTGAGTAAATATGTCTTCCAACCCCTCCCTTTCCTCCCACTGTTTCCTGAAGGAATTAATGAATATCTATATACTCGCTTTGTTCGTCTTCCATCCTCATACCTCCTTTTCACCCCTGCCACAGTTACATATTTCCTGAAGTAAATTGGATTACTCACTGCATCCAATTGTCATTGACAGACATTCAAGTTCATATCCCCTCAAGCCTGTTTTAATTTATTAGCTTGAATTCTAACTTTTAGGATTCTATTTAACAAAGAATATATTTAAATTCTTACTGATGATAATAATCCTAATAACAATAATGCTCAAAATATATTACACTCAGAAGTATGGGTATTTTTTAAATTAAAAAAATGCATTAATCTTTTTAACTCTCCAGTGAGCCAAGGAGAAAGTATAATTATTCCCATTTTGCATATGAAATCACTGAGGTAAAACAATGTCTATTTCCCTTGTGGCTAAATAGAGCAGGAAGGAAATAAAGGCCTGACTCTTGGTTATCTGCTGAGCCACTAAGAAAAATTTTCTTGAAACTCAAGAAAATTCAGATGAACTCTTTGTGCCAGTGACTTATCATTGCCTCCCTTGAAATGATTATAGTGAATATTTATTCAAGAAATTCCGAGATAGTTCATGTGTGTCATGCTACCCTGAGGAGCAAATGTCAAATGACTGGGAATAAGAGAAATGCCAGGAAGAACATGTCCCACAGAGGCGATTATTACGGAGTTTATCCATTGAGATATAAAATTTAAATGAAAATCTTTGACTTAATGCAACGCTAGGATGAAGAATCCCTGGAGATACTTCTAAAGCCTGAAACGGAGCTTTCTCAGAGTTAAGAAACCTGACTGAACTTTCTCTCACTCTATTTCTCCTCCTTCAATGCTGCCTCTGTCTTAAGAAGAGAAATTTTTAAAAAATCATCCTTAATTCATACAAGGGAATTAGGGAAGGGGGCAGAAATGATTCTCTAATCAGGTCTATGACATCATAGGCATAATCAGTGTAGAATTGATGGAGTGAAGAAAACCAAAATAAAAATGACAAGTTGAAACTTCAGCCTTAAATTCAGTTTTTTAATATAATCTCTGACTATTACAATGCTTAACACATAGGGAAGAAGCCTATAGAATGACTTTCTTTTAAAAAATGCTTTATTCTTCCTTTTGTTTACATTGCTATATGCTTTTCAGGATGTTGAATTTGCACCTCAGTCTATGTGCATTTCATATCATACCCACCACCGTTTACCACCATTTTGTTTACTACTTCCTTCCCTTGTTCCTCTTCCCCTCCTACTTCCCCGGTAGATACAATCTTGCATTCTGTGAATTTTGCTAAATTTGTCTGTTTGTTTAGTTTCTTCATGTTTCCACATGAATGAAACCATCCTGTACTTCTCTTTTTTCTTATTGACTTGTTTCACTTAGTATAATCACCTCCAGCCTTCCACCTTAGTTGCTGCAAAAAAGGTACACTTTCATCTTTTTTTAATGGCTGCATAGAATTCCACTGAGTATATATGCCACAGCTTCTTTGTCCAGTCATCTGTTGGTGGGCAGTTAGAATGACCTCTTGATATGGGCCAAGTTGACACTGGATTATTATTTCTTACTCAATAGATCAAGTCAATGAATTAAGTGATTTTTTAAACATGAACCAGTTGATTCTTCCTTAATTAAAGCAGATGAACCTATTCAACTAGAATTTCTTCACATCCAAACACTGGTAGTGCCTGATCTATTCACAGTTCATGTTGATTAACATGCCATTCACAGCCATAGATTATCTCATTTGTAATTTTTATTTACCATAATTCTTAGTAGGATTTTATTATTGTTGTTGTTGTTGTTATTTTATTATGTGCTCTTGTGTACCAATGGAATCTTTGCAATATTATACCTTTGTCAACTTTCAGGAGGAATTCACACCACCTTTAACCTTGTCTCTTTTACTCCCCTTGAAACCATAACCACGGTTAATCTTTACAAAGTTTACAAAATAAATTTTAAGTGGGCTTCCTCCCTTATTGCAGACACTTGTATGAGTCAAGATGTTATTCTTTTGAGTTCCAGTTTGTCAACCTGTGAGATGAATTGATAAAAATCCAGATAGCCAGAAAAGCATCATTTCATGGACCTTTCCAGAAAACTATGTTTCTCTTTGATAAATTCAAGAAATCTAGATGAGGAAGCAGGATTTTAAGAACAAATGATCAGGAAGGGTATTATAATCATAAGAGATTCCTCTAAAGAAAGCTTCGGGGCAATAGTTGCAAGGGCACAATGTGGGGATAAATAGGTCAAATTGGTTCTGAGTCCCTGATAGCTACCACTTCCTGACCCTTTGCTCCATTCTCAGAACTCTTTTTGAAACATCCTTTGGTTCGAATAGCTATTTGAGGTACATGATACCCTTTAGTGACGTTAAGATTCCTCTTTGGGACTGGATTGGTCAGAATGGAAAGAGGAAGAAGAGCCAGGCCCACCGTGTACATGTATATTATGCAAACTTGTGTTCATCTATGCTGCAAAATGAGAAGAAAGAAAAAAGGGAGCTGTAGAATGATTTTTTGTATGTCTGACAGGGTACCATTTCATTATTTTTACATTGAGATATTATCTGACCTCCATCCCAAATATAGGCACTCACAGCTTTTTACTATGAACATGGGAAACCATTAGTGCTGACAGGCTGATCATATTCTCAAAAGGTCAGGATCTGCTGTAAAGTGCTTTTCCTTCATCATTTGTCATTTCTGTGGGGTCTTTTTAACATGGGTGTCAACATATGTTCCTTGCATCTGGGGTGACATGCTCACTACTAAGGCATGCTTTATCCCTATTGCTACAAATATATGCCATAAGGTAACTTATTTTAAAATTAATACTTTTTGAAGAGAAGCATCTGTAATATTTAAAAATATATAACATACTGGATCACTGTTTTACCTTTGGTGTTTATCTGGAATTTCTCTCAAAATGAACAGATACCATTAATCTTCAGTGAGGTAAAAATGGGCAGGTATCATTAATCTCCTTTAATAGATGGGGTCACACAGAAGTCTTCTGAAAGTGTCATCTGAGAATGAAAGCTAAATCTTCTCATTCTCGGTTAACTCTGTCTTAACCTGAAGCAATGCCTGAGGAGCATACATAATATTGAGGCCTAGATTAGTAGAGCTTTGGGTTATAACATAAACTCTCCCTTCATTTTTGGGTCAAGAAATCAGCTAGAAAGAAATCAAATGAAAGAGACTTAATATCTGATTGAACTGGAGGCCAGAGATGAAGAAGGAAGAAACAGTTGCCTCCCCTCCTCCTCCGCTTTCATAACCTTTTATTCCGAATCTTCGTTCTTCCCATTTCTTACCCTTTTTAACTCCATCTCTAATTCTCAGCTGGTCAATCTAAAAAATCACAAATGTTCATAATATAATTAAAAACCTACCATTTGTGAAAAGATTTACATGCCAGTTATTCCTTCTACAAAAGTTAAATACTCAATCATTTCCCAGATATTTCATATACAGTCAAGAGTACCTCAAGGCTGGAAGGGGCCCTTGAAATTATCTAATCCAGGTCTTCTTAAAAAGAAGACCAGAGGTTCAGAGATGAGATGATTCTCAAAACTCATATGGTTATAATACAAAACTTATGGCCTTTGACTCTTCCCTTAGTGATTTGTCCTACTGGGTTTTTGTTTTTATTGAAATGATTTGTCCTACTGGTTGTTTTTGTTTTTAAGAAAAATGAGGGGAATTGTCATCTTTCTATGTCAAAGGATTGTTGTTGATCCCAAATCACTGAGGAACAAGAGTGAAGCAGAGCTCATCAGATCTTGAAGATCCTAGCTGTTCCAAGCTTCTCATAACCTGAAGACTAATCAGAACCTTACTGGAGGAAGGATGTGGGATATTGATGACTGTGTTTGTGTCACAGGGAACGATAGGGTTGCATGCTTTAAAAATATCCCTATCTTAACAAAGTCAAGGATAGAAAAATATCATTCAGATGCTGAACTATTTCCAGCACTTTCATTGTCCAAAATATTTTGTACACTGACACTAAGATCATTTTCTGTCATTGTTCTTGAAATACATGCAAGAGAGAATCTTGAACTGCATTTCATGGTCGTTTTACTCAACTCCTTCTATTAAAACAATAGCTGCTTTTCCCCAGTCAGCTTGAGCTTTCCATTTTAATAACTGGACAATTTTCAAATGGCCAGAATTTATTCTATTGGCTTTATCATCAAATAGCATTTCTAGCTTTGTCAAGTCACAACTCAGAAAAACCACCCATAAAAATTCCATTTCACAATTCAAAATGGTTAACATCATAACTAGATCCAGGAGTAATCGTATTACCCTGGGAGATCCATAACAAAGCTAATTCTCTTAAATGAAGGAGTGCTTTGAAGGCTCCAAGTCCCTGAGATCAGTTAGGAAGCTCAAAGCCAGATTTTTGTGAATAACATATTGCTGTAGACTTTGTGAAAGCTGAAGTCACGCCTCCCATGCTACACTGATAGAAAGCTTATCTAAATAGCAAAGAAGAACTCTTGACTACACATACTACTAAGTTCTTTTGTCAGCCTCCAACACAATGTTTTGTACCATTTCATTCACCACAATTTTTCCAAGGAGCAATGAATAATATCTTCCATTTGTTGTATTTCAGGCTTTTATGGGCTGAATATTTGTGTTCCCCCTTCCAAAGTATTGAAATTCTAACTCCCAATAAGATAAAATTTGGAGGAGGGGGCTTTCGGGAAGTTAGGTTTAGGTTGGGTGGGATTAAAACTGTTAAAAGAAAGAGAGCTCTCTCTCCATATGCACACTTGGAGGAAAGATCAGGAAGCACAGAGCAGAAGGCAGTTGTCTATATACCAGACAGAGAGTGCTCACCCGGAACAAATCTGCTGGCACCTTGATCCTGGGCTTCCCAGCCTCTAGAACTGAGGATAAAGTTCTGTTATTCAAACCATTCAGTCAGTGGTATTTTGCTAAAGCAGTCTGAACTAAGATACAGGAACTCTACTAAATATTTCATTTTACATTTATTATCCCATTTAAAGTTTACAAAAATTCCATTGGGTGATTCATTTTCCCCATTTTACAAATAAGCAAACTAATATTTAGATTAATAGCACTTCAACCTTAAGAAAGTAAAATGACAGAGTCGAATTTCAAATGTTTCTTATCTCTGAATTATGATGCTTAGTACATAGTAGACACCAAGTAATTGAATGGAGTATTTCATACATCTTTTATTTGAGCTTTTTAAAACTGTCAGTTTATGTGTTTATCTTCTTCAAGCAGCTAAAAGTTCCTTGAGAGCCAATACTATGGTATTCTCAGTGCCTAACATGTAGCATGAGCTCAACAACAGAATAAATGAGTGAATGAATGAATGAATGCCACCTATACGATTCCATAATTAGTGGGCTTATTAGTTTGTTAAACCTGACAAAACAAAGTTGGGTATCAAATTGGGTAGCTTAACAACAGATTTTTGCCTCGGTTCTGGAGGCTAGAATTTGGAAATCAAGATATCAGCAGGGTTTCTTCTTTCTGAGGGTTGAGAAAAGGATCTGTCA
The DNA here is from genome assembly GCA_004363575.1 of Solenodon paradoxus. Lineage (NCBI taxonomy): Eukaryota > Metazoa > Chordata > Mammalia > Eulipotyphla > Solenodontidae > Solenodon > Solenodon paradoxus. Next base: position 297,920 of record RJWH01000380.1, read on the forward strand.
GGCTTTTCCTGTTGGCTTGTAGATTGCCAACTTATCCATATTGCTCTACATGTCATCTTCCCTTCATGGATCTCTATTTTGCAATTTCCCCCTTTATAAGGACACTAGTTATATTGTAGTAGGCCCAGCCTAATTATCTCATTTTAACTTTATCACCTCTATAAAAACACTGTTTCTAAATAAGTTCCCATTGTGAGGTACCAGAGATTGGGCCCTCCACAAATAAATTTGGAAGGAGACATAAATCTGCTCTTAACTGTGTGTAACAATGATGTTCTTCATATCTTGATTTCACATCATGACTCACATCAAGACTAGATGTTCTGTTGTTACATGTTTGTCCTGCCCTATAGATATGTTTTTTCTGATAGAACAATTATTTCAGGTAAAAAATTCTAAGTAATATCTCCAATTTTCTTCTTCGAGAAGTTAAGAAAGTATTACAAGTTTCTCCTGAAACTGAAGAACCTCAATTGAATTTAAATCAAAATAACTCAAATGTCAAAGTGACCACATTTTAGCAAGGCTTATTCTGGGCATTTTGGGGAGAACTATTCTTCAGAACCCAAGGTATAACAGATATAGTCATAGGCACTTGCTGTCCCCTCAGTTATTTTCTTCAGGTCTTCATTTGTCTTGTTAAGGACTCGTAAGACAGCATTCTCTCTAGTATTTCTGAGCCAAGAAAAAAATTATGTATGACATTTTTTTCTGTCATTTCTCTCTTTAGGTTTTTTTGTATTCTGGTATGTCATGAATCTCCCTGGATCATTAATTGAACCCATTCTTTCAGGAAATATTTTCTTTTATCTCCTTTAAAACTGTACTTCTTGCTGGTAAAGAGAAAATCTGCCTTCATTTTCTACACCAGCATCCAGACTCCTAGGACCAGTCAAAATGGCTATCACACAAGGTGGAGTAGCTGTCTCCACCCACCAGGCAGACACATGCAAAGCTTCCAACTCCCAACTTTTCACACTGTGGAAGCAAAAAGATCACAAAAGACCAGGGATTTAAATCTTCTCTGTCCCTCTGTTCACCTCTCTCAACTCTTTTTGTCACTTAAGTCTTTAAAGACCATTAAGTGTCTATATGGATTCTTCTATAACAGAGGTCTACAGATGACTTCCTAGTGTCATCTTATCTGCTCTCCCTGGGGAGACAGTATCTGTCTTATCTCTTACCTTTACCTAGTAAGTGTCCAACACACTGTAACCTTAAGGCTTCATCTGCTTTTGATCCCATCATCTATTCCAGAAATCAGTTTCAATCCCTCATTGATCTTACTGGTAAATGTTTCTCCAGTCTTTCCAATATTTTTTGTTAAAATTTGAATCCATCATTTCTATTCTTAGTTTCGCTAACTAATAAAAGTGGTTTCTTCCCCTTAGGGAAGCTATCAATGTGTAACTGTATTCACATTTTCTTATGTATTTTCTGTCATCATTTTAGAGGTTATCACAAATTCTGAAAATGAAAATCTTTCTTTAATTAAAGCATAAACACAATTTCATTCTTTCTCTGAATCTCTACCCCTGTTTATTTTCCATAATATTTGTCTCCCTAGAGAAATTCAGAAGTAATAGGAAAGCTTTTTCTTTGATACTTGTTAAAACACACAGTCTATTATCTAAACTACTATCAAAGTTCCACTATTGGGTAACTTGATTATAGAAATTGAAGTAACTTAGTCAATATAGATTATTTGACTGCCTTTCAATTTCCCAGAATGAAATAGTCCCAAAATTCTATTTTTTATTAAATTACTCCAATTTGATCTGCTATTCATCTGATACATGATGAATTGAGAAAAGTCACTTCTGTATTTCCCTTTTCTGAGTTGTCAGTGATATTTACAGAAAATCTAATTACATTGCTAGTGAACTAATACAGCTAATCAATTAGTACATATTTATCAAGAATTTATTGCATATATAATACTGCTAGGCACAAATAGGGAAACTGTATGACAAAAATGTTTTCCTTTTCCATTCCCTTAATTCCAGTAAAATCTCTAATATCAGATAATCCCTGCCATTCTTTTCTTGATCCTCAAATTTCCTATCCTATTCCCCCCAAATCAAACACTAAATCAAGTGATCACATGCTGATCCAAATGAGGATCTATCTAATAAAAACAAACAGCTTGCTTCTTTCCTATACCTATTAAATCTACTGTTTTCTACCAGCATAGAATAATTGAAAGTTACTCAATACAATCAATGTTTCCAATCCCATTCTCAAATTCTGTATATATATATATATATATATATATATATACACATTTGTCTAAATATAGCACCTATTCAAAATGTATTCAGAAATAAAAATCTTAAGTGCAGCTCAATAAATAAACTTGACATAGTATCAACAACTCCCGATAGTTCTTAAAAAGACATGAAGCTTAGATGAAAATATTAATATTTTCTATTATTGCTGTTTTTGTAATATAATGGTGAGAACACCTGAAATCTATAAAACTCCATATTTACAATGTTTCTTAAATTTATTTTTTGCCTTTAATTTTCTGTGTGTTTGACCAAGTATATTGTCAATAAAAATGTCATCATTTATATTCATGGTAAGGTGAAAATGAATGGTTCATTTTAAAGGATAATTTGAATTACTCCTTACACATAAATTGTGGAAAGAAAAGGACTTGCCTGGTTAGAGTTCAGTACTGTTTAGTAGAAACTAATTGAGTGTTTATCATGGCCACACTAGATTAGGCAGAGGACACAAAGGTGACTTGGACACAGTCCCTGACCTTTGGGAGGACCTAGACCATAAAGAAAATAAAACACACATGAACAAATACACACATAATACATGTAATCAAAATTTACCTAATACAAATTTATGAAGTAGAAGAACAACATTTGCCTTGCTGAATTGAAATATTTAGATTATCAGAATGTGTAGTCAACATATATGAAGCCAAGAGGAAGGATTCCAAATCAGTTGACCATTTAGAAAAGACAGTGTCATCTGAGAAAGTACTCTGAGCTGTGCTTCTCTGGGTGCCATCTTAGAACTGTGCCACAAGCATCACCAGGAGTCTGGCAGAACTAGGGAATCTCAAAGTCCACCCTGAGTTGGATGCTGAATGCTCACAAACTTCCCAGGTAATTTGCATATACTGTCAAATTGGAGAAGCCTGGTATACAGTGTCTCTATGCTGCCTATACATCAGAAATATCTTGAAAACGTTATATCTATACCTGGGCCCCACCTCAAGCCTTTTGAGTCAGAATTACTGACCCATCTTCATCATTTCTCAGTTTAAGAATTATTTTCTCTAGGACTTAGTCCCTGTTCCACCTGTAGAGCAGTAATTTCCTCAATTATGTATTCTCAAAGAATCTTTAGCACTTAGCATATTTTATAACTAAACATTTGTTTATGGTATTATATGATAACTCTCTCAAATTAGCTCTATGAGAGCAGCAAGTATTTCTGGTTTTCTCAGCATTATAACCCCATAACCAGCAGAATTATTATTGCATGGTAGATACTCGATTCATTCATTTATTTATTCATTCATTCATTTCACAAATATCTGTTGGGCACTTATAATAGCCTAACTACTTGAGATGTGATGAGGTCAAGGTCCTTGAAAAAATGAAAGAGAATACAAAGATTGTTCTACTTCTAGCAAGGAGAAAAAAATTAATATTAAGAATGAAAAATAAAAGCATAATATAGAATTCTAGAGAGACATGTGCTATGTTAATAAATAAGAATCAAAGTAGGCTACTGGCAACTGGGAGCATTGATGGGGTGGGGAAAGTCACCATTTAAACAGAGTGGTGAAAGCAAGCATATGGAAGAGTAACATCTGAAAAAAAGACTGAAAGGAAGAGAGCACACGTATCTCCTGAATACTCAGTCCAGATCAAAAAAGCCCGAAGGAGCATACTGTTGTGTTCCAAGAACTGCAAAAATACCCGCATGGACAATGCAGCATAAGGAATGGGGAAGAGAGGAGAGCAGAAAAGTTGGAGGGAAAGAGAGGAAGTGACAGCACAGAGGTGATTGAGGATGAAGTAGATTCTTATAGTTGAGTGTATGAACTTCAACTTTAACTTCATGAAATATGGAGCCATTGTAGGATATTAAGCAAGAAGTTAGCAGTGGCACTGGAGGGAATTGGTTCAGAATTGGAATAATTTATATACATACTTATGAATCAATGTATTAACACAAAGTGAATTCACCCATATAAGCATCACTCAGGTGGAAAAAGAAAGGATCTCCTAGATCTCCTTCTGGTCATATTTGGATGTGATTCAAATATATAAATGAATTAGGGGAGAACTGGCATCTGTCAATTCATATCCATTGATATATGTCTTTAATTTCTATCAATAGTTCTACATATTTATATAAAAATGCCTCACAAATTTTCCATTATATTTATACCCAGGAATTTTATATTTTAATGCTATGTAAATAGTAACTTATTCTATTTATTTTGCATATTGTTATATAAAAATATATTAAAATGTGTATGCTGACCTTTTACCCAGAAAACTTGCAAAACTTATTATTTAAAGAAAGGTGCAAGCAGGAATGAAGATGAGTAGACAGCAAGAGAGACAAGAGCATTTTAGACCTTCACCAAAAAGGAAACTTCAGATTCAAATGGTTTCATTGAAAAATTCTACTAAATATATGATCATTTTATTTTATTTTATTTAACTTTATTTTAGTTGTTCATCTTGGTTATTCGCCCCAGCCCTGGGATGCAATCCCAGTCCTTGGAATGCATGTGGGCTTCACTTGGCCAGAGGCAGAGAACATAACTGCTACTCTATCAGGGTAACCCTAAAATTAATTATTAATTACATAACATCTGTAGCCTTCTATGGATTTAAAATATAAACAACTATGTTATAGAAGAATAACAACATTTTCATCTTTTTTTTTTTTTTTTGAATCCTTGTAGCCTTTAATTCTTCTTGCTTACAAAATAACGTTGTAAGGCTTTTCTGCCTCATTCCTAGCTCAGAGAAAAACTTTCAACAGTTCTTTAAATATTATGCTTGCTACAGTCTTTTGTAAATGTTCATAGCCCAATTAAGGCACTTTGTAGTTTGCTAAAGGTTTTTTTTAATCAGGAATGGATGCTAAATCTTACCAAGTTCTTTTTCTTTATTTGTTTTTCTCTGTGATTCTGTTAATGTGGTAAATCACACTAATTGACTTGCAAATTTTAAGCTAATCTTGCACTTATAGCTTTGTATTTGGTTATGATAATATCCTTTTCATATATATCATATTCAGTTTGCTAACATTGTTTAAGATTTTGGGATCTATGTTATAAATAAAATTGACCTGATATTTGCCTTAAAAGTGAATTTTCAGGTTCTAGTGCTAAGATTATGCATATCTAATAAATACATTGGAATGCAATTTTGTGTAAGATTGGCATATTTTCTTTATATATTTAGTATTATTTTCCAACAAAACCACTTGAATCTGAAGTTTCCTTTTTGGTGAAGATTTAAGATGTTAATTAAATCTAAATCTTATAGGATAGGAGGGAAAAGCAGCAAGCCTGCCCTCCTGGGTAGAAAGAAAGATGACTTAATCAAACAAACATGCTAATGTCAAATCTCCTTGAGATCAAGTACATCAAGTACCCAGGGCATCTTCTGGACTGCCTAACCTATGACAAAGAGAAGTCTGCCATTTTTATAATTATATTTCCTTGATCATATAAAGAATTAAAATTTGCTATTGTGACTGTCCAGACTATCCTTGGCTTAACTGTAAACACCCCCCAAGTTGAGGTTTTTTTCTAGTGCTTTTTAATAACCCCTCAATGTCCAACATAGGAGGCTGACTGAATGGGAAGTTTCTCACAGTATCCTCGTATTCATTAGAAAAAAAAGTGAATTATAAAAGCAAAAGTTGAAGGAAACTTTGGTAAGTAAAATAAATCAGACAGAAAAAGGAAAAATTCTGCATGATATCATTGTGTGTGTATATATAAAACAAAAGTCAGAAATAGAAAACTGGTGGCTGCCAGGGGTGGGATGGGAGTTGGGGGTTGAAAAAAGTTGAAGATGGTCAAAAGCTACAAATTTCTAATTATAAAATGAGTAAGTTTTGGGGATGTAATGTATAAACAATATTGTAGTGTATATTTGAAATTTTCTAAGAGAAGAAATATTAAAACTCATCACTATGAAAAAAATTGTGTAATTAAATGAGGTGATGGTTTTATTAACTAATCTTATTTTTGTAACCACTTTGGAATATATACATAAGTCATGAGACTCTAATACCTTAAACCTACACAATATCTTAAACTTACTCAATAAAGCTGAAAAACAAGCCAAAGTTATTTGAAATCATCTTGTAATTAGTGAAAAAAGACAAAACTGCTGAGTCTCGAAAGGTGATATCAGTCCAAGTCTTTTCCAATCTCACACTTGCATTCACACACATTTGGCTTTACAAAGAACAAGAGATAAATAAGATCCTTAAGTTGACAGTTTGATATAAGAAATATTTAATCTTTTGATAGTTTATTTCAGTCAAAATTCAGTGGTTATTTCCCATCATAACCTAATAACACAAAAGGCAAGCAATCATGTCTCTACGGTCATGGCCTTAGAAATATGACTCAAGACAGGCACAGTGGCCTTCAACATGTTTTCCTTGATTATTTAAAACTGGGTAACTTGCATTTGAAATGACATTTTTTTTTCTTTCTTCATACACAAAAGGTGGGGAAAATTCCCCCCAAACTTATGCAATAAAATCCTTTTGGAACAAATTCATAGTTTCTCAAAAGTTAATAAGCATTTATGACAGACCCAATGAGGGCATAAATGATATGGTTGCATTTCTTAAAAATAAAAAAATCCCTTATTAAATGCCTTGAGTTATAACATGCACAAAATTATCAAAAGCACAGCCTTTATAAAGGTTTCCAAGACTTTCTAAAATGAACAATTCATGGGTACAGTTTTGTCACTGAGTTAGGAATCTGTCTTCAAGCTGCAAGTATTTTTCCAATCATTTAATATTTTATACCATGCATAAGGAGAATTTTTTATTTTGAAGTAGGATTATATATATAACTGCACAATTTAATAATATGAGTTTTGTTTGGCTGACCCTCATATCATAATATTAAATGGTAGAGAGATATAATGGTTCTAATACTTAAACTAGCTTAATAAACTTAATAAGATATAATGTGTGAGCTATACAATCCTATCATTGTCATATAGCCAATGTACTCTATTTTATAAAATGTTTTCGCATATGGGGAAACAATGTGCTTTCTGAAATACAATTTATAATAAAACATATCAAGCCCTGAGAAGCAGTGTGCTAATATCATCAGCACATATTATAATTTCCTATCATTAGTAAATTGCAGGCTTGATCAATATTTCAGGATGGAAACACAGAAGGGACTATGGAAGAAGTTTACCAAGTTTATTAATATCATCATATTCAAATGGGATTTAATAGAATGAGCTGTATACATCATAAAATTTTAAGGTAGAGTGATTATCATTGCCTTACAATATTATAAGGTGGCACTATTTAGAATTATTGTCAACCTTAATTTATCAACCCTTAATTTAATGTGTCTTCAACTAACACTAGATTGTATTTGAGCAGAATTTATACAATTAATGGTTGAAAAAAACATGCATTTATGATGAAAAAATATTGGAACCATCTTCGCAACACAAATAGGTTAAAAAGACATAAAGACATAGTAAGAAGTAACAAGACTACTACAATGTTTAGTTGTTTCGAGAATTCTGTTCATGAAAAATATTTTTGTAAGAACATAGATAAAAATTTTCAGGAGATTCTGAAAATATTAAATGATTTAGAGGTTGAGATATCCTCTAAGGGCACTTTTGAAATATTTCTAAAGAAATCTGGAAAATATGTATATCTCTCAAGGAAAAAATTTGTTTCAGGTTGTAGAGAGAAACAGAAAAAGATTTATATGATCACCAGGAGATGAATAAAGAAGTAGAAAGGCAGACTAAGTCAGATGATCCCTGTGTTAGCTACAGTCTGTTGGGGGTTTCTTAACTATCAGCCTAACTTAAGCATATCCCATGAGAAAGCCATCACATACCTGTGATATACCAAATCTAAAACTTGAATCTGATAGCTTTTTTTGGTACCTGTACATTTTAGAAGGAAAACAAAAGTAAGACATTTTCAAAACCTAATAGCCAATAATAGAAATGAATTAGGTAAATCAATATATTCTAAGATGATGACATAAAATGATCTTTATTATCAAATTAGAAAAATTGGGGGAAAGCAAAGAGATGTCATTTAAAAATGTCCTAGAAAAAGTGGTATAAATCAGACTATTCCAAGCATAAATGACTTATATTTATTAAACATTGTAAAGAATACATATAAAATTGATAAGCTGTAGAACTATATGAAGTAAATCAGCTTCTTAATTTATGCCAGATATTTTCTAAAGTGATAGTGCAATTTATCACATCTTCACCAGTCTTAACATTGCAATACCTTTAAATTTTACCAATATAACTGTAAAATCTACTTCATTGTGGCTTTGGTTAGTATAGTAGCCCTGATTACTAGTTAAACTGAACATCTTTTCATAACTTTATTGGCCATTTTTTCTCTTCTATGAAATGTCTGTCCATGTCTTTTACCTTCTTTTTCGGATTATTTGCCCTTTCTTATTAGTTTCAATTTATCTTAATGTTCTCCACGATACCCTTTATCAACTGCATATTTTGCAAATAGCTTTTCTTCTAGCTTGTGATTTGACTTGTCTATTCTGACGTCTTTTAATAAACAGATGTGATCACTTTTTCTTCATGCTTTATGGTTTTCATATATTAAAAACTCATTCCTATATAAGGATAACATTTACTTTAAAAAATAACAAAATCTTGCCTTTCATTTTAAAATTCTTTAGCTGGCTGTAATTTAGTTTTGCATATGGTGAGGGCAAATACTAGGTAAATAGTAAAAGGTACCTGCCTCTCACTTAGTAATCATTCCTAGATCGTAATACATGTCCCCTGAGTATGGCAGATACATTGGACGCTGGTGTCAGAATCATGGCAAAGCAAACTAGAAAAGGCTACTCCAGGGGCTTCTGAGAGCAGAGCTGTCTGTGCAGGATCTTTAATGCGATCTTGCCTCCAGGACACCTCAAGCTCTATGGTCTTTCCCATATTCACACAATTTGAACAACTCCACTTAGGCAACGCCGATTCCCCGCTCCCCACTAGCAAATGGCATGCAGCTACAGATTCATGGTTTCTCTGGTCTCTGAAGATTTTCCTTCAGTTAATGCATTAGACATGTCTTTCTAAAATATACACAATATTTTAAATATGCTTCCCTAAGAAATATACTCTGAGCACATGCTCAGTCTGCCTGCAATAGAAGTCTATAATGTGACTTCAGAATGTTTTTAAGTGGAGTCTAGATTAATGAACACTAAACCAAAGTTTGTGCTAAAGGTGTCAGCACTGTCTCTGTTTAACAAAATGGACAACTGATGCTCAGAGACATGTTTCTCCTCCAAGGGTGCAAATTTTGTCCAATTGTGTTTCTGAGAACATTATTTTTTATTAATTTCTGTCTTGCTTCTTAGAAGTGGCAATAATATAGGTTTCTCAAAGTCTTTGCAAACCTTTTCTGACAAAGAGTTCAGCAAACTCATTCTGGCAAAAGACCATTCCATGCATTATTACCTAGAATTAATTTCATGTAAGACCATTCCCTGAGTTATTATGACATATATGAAAAGAAAAAAAATTGAAATTTTCTGATTAAAGTAACAAGCTGTTCATTATAATTGATAACAGACATTAAAATTATAGTTATTAATTTAACATGTAATAATATATAAATAACGTATAATAATTTAATTTGTCAATTTAATAATACATTTAAATATATTTTCATGTTAACAGACTTAACAAGAAATATAACTTCTCTTCCTGAAAATTAAATTACAGAACACAATACATTATATATTCATTTTATTTTTTCATTATTTAGGGGGATGATTTTCCTTTACTTTGTAATCAACTTATAAAAATGATGTTTTCTTGGGATAGGTTTGTTTCTAGAAACAGATTTGAGATAGATATTAGCAGAAAATTCATTGGGAATGCTCTCAGGGACAAAAAGGGGGAAAGCAGAACTGGACAGAGAGAAGGGTTGTACTATGAAGAAATTGCAACCGAGGTTTTAACTTTTTATATGGCAAACTCTACTTGCAATGGTCTTTCAAAATTGTCTTGAATTGAAGTATGACAAATGAGCCTTTGTACCCAATATGGCCCAATTATGGAGTGTCAGGTGCCATAGAATGGGGACAGGGCAAAAAAATAGACAAAGTGACTTCCTTTGATCAAGAGAAATTCCTATAGTGGTAATTCTTCTGTGAGTCATGCTAACCAACACTGTCAGCAGTCGGACAATGTATATCTTGGTCCCAGTTGGGGAATATGAGGATTCTCTATTGGGAGGAATCTGGGTAGTACCTCAGCATTTTAAATTTTACGTAGGAAGTATGGTAGACTCCAAGTAAACAGTATTTTGTGACATTGACTACTCTGCTGACTTACTTATAAAAAGCACTTCAAAACCATATCAATTTCTCTAAAATCTCATCTTGAGAAAATTTAATTTAGAAAACATCTTTAGAGAAAAAAAATGATTAGAAATTAAAAAACTTCCATGCTTCAAATTTTTTTAAATTTCAAGCTACATTTTTATAAATAAAAATACTCATTTTTTAGAGTAGAACTAAAACAAAATTACTCAAATCAGAGAAAAATTTAAAGAATGCTACAGCAACAATTCTTATAACATCTGCAGCGAATGCTGTGATGTGCTGCCAGGATCCCTTCCCTTAGGACTATGTCATTTATTCCTCTATCTGCCAGCAGTATTGTCTACTGATTACTTAGAAACAAGTTTTCTTTAGGATATTGTGTTTAATAGAAGAAAGTCTCTTGCCAAAAGTTTCATCCATCTTTAAAGGTAACCTTCATTTAGTAACTGATATCTAAGAATACAAAAGTTTGGCATTTCTGTCACAAATTAAGTCAGCACTAAAAGGCTATCCCAGCTCCATCACTCCCCCAAATTATGACTAGCCAAGGCATTTCCTGCAAAATGTATGGCAACTCAATCTTCCGTCCTACTTCCCTTACTCCTTTATATGTCTTGTGCCCAATAACATGGACTAGTAAACTTCCTGAACACATTGCTCTCTTAGAATCTTTTCACCAGGAAATTTGATCTAAGAGTCTTAGTACCAAGGAAAGTCCTAGGAAGTCAACTAAAATGGAATGTTGGAGATGGTTCACCCATTGGCCAACTGGCAAGAAGAACCCTGTCATGGGGGCTAAGTAGATTACTCATAGCCCCTAATATACATTATCATTTCCAATGTTATAAATTTTACCAATGCAAACTGATGGAAGGTAATGTATTCCTGTGGGCAATATCTCAGGTATTTGACAAGTCTGGAAGATTTAGTAATGCATATTATAATGAAAGGCCAATGACAATTAACCATTAATATAAGACAAATGTGAGGTCCAGAGGGTTTTATTGGCAGCATACAAAGAAGCACTACTCTTTTGCAGCCAAAGGGTTGGAAAAGATAAGTGTCAGATCCAGTACTTAATTATGAGGTAGCTTATTTTCAGAAAAAGTTGAATTTTTAGCCCCTATTTTAATCTGCTATTCCTGATGGGGAAGAAATGAGACCAAGGGACACGATGAGAGCATTTGGGTTGATGCACTCAAAAATATGGAATCCTTAGGTTTCTTAAATGTTCTGATTTACATAAGTGTCCCATTCATTCCTTTAAAGAAGCTAGTGCTCCACCCTTCCTCACAAATGATGCAGAGTATTTGTATAAATTATACAACAAAGGCTAAACAGGGTTATATAATCAAAAGACTTAGGGAAACTACTCCATTAAAAAACCTAGTTCTCAGATCTAAAATACAGTGATTGAAAAAGACACTGAGTCCCTAGGATAAAGAACCTTGCAACAGCAAAGGATGTATACATGACAGCCTTGGCTTAAAAGTACTTATAGATATTTACACGACCATAAACTTGGAAAAAATAAACATCAATACTTTTTGAGGATTGTTAGACATAGGGTTCAAATTAACATAGATAACCAGAGATCCAAAGGATCATCATGGCCCCTTACTAGAGTGGAAATAAATGTATGAAAGCTAAGTATTAAGCAGAACTCTGACTTAGAGCAGATACATTAGGTCTATGGTAGAAATTGCCTAAGTCTTCAGATTCTTCATATCTTAACTGGACTAAATACACTTGGCAGTCTGTAGAACCTCCACATTTATTCCTTGGCATACAGGGTAAAAGTTATTATGATAGATTAAGCTCAGAGGAAACATCTGAAACTTCCCTTTCACAACCAAAACCAATATTCTACCCTAATAGTAGTTGGAAAGGGTTAATTTCACTCACTCTCATAAACCTAAAGAATACTGGGGTAGTGGTCACCATCACATCTCCATTTAAATTTATCACAGTCCTTATGAATTCTACAAAGCCTGATGGATCCTATTATAACATTTGACTATCACAAACTTAATCAATTGCAGCTGTTTACCTGAAGAAGTATATTTACTAGAGCAGATGAATAGGTTCTGGTACAAGCTATGCAGCCATTAATCTAGATCATTTCCACTCCTATCAGAAAAGAGGATCAGAAGTAGTTCATATTCACACAAGATGAACATCCATTACATTTAGTCTTGCCCTGAGGTATGCTAACTCTGCGCTTTCTGTCATCATACAGTTCACCTGAGTCACTGGATCATCTGAACATTTCACAAAACATCATATTGATCTCCATGTTAATAATCTCACTGATAACTAGATGATCAAGAATCGATTATGCGAGAGGTCTTGGTTAGATACATGTGCTCCAAAGAGAGGATGATAAATCTCACAAAGATTCGAGGACTTCACGGAACAGTAAAGTTTTAAGGTGTCAGATGGGCTGGGGTATCCAGAATACCTCCTCAAAAGTTAAGTACAAAGCATTACATCTTGGAAATTCTCACCACTAAGAAAGAATGACACCTAGTGTGTCTCTTCGGGTTCTGAAGGTACCTTGTTCTATACTGGGAAACGTTTCTCTGACCAGTTTGCCAAATGACATGAAAGGTAGCCAGCTCTGAATGTGGCTGAAAACAGGAAAGAACTCTACAGCACCACACAGAGAGCAAGCAGTTCGGTCTTTAGGCCGTGTCATCTGATGGGCCTGATAGTACTAAATTTTCACAAAATTTGCAGCAATTCTAAAAATTGGTATAGTTTTTCATTAATTCTAACAGGTAAACCAGAGAGACAGTACTAAATGCTTAAAGGCTGCTATCTTTCATATTTAAATTTGGCTACTACAAAGAAGACATCTCCTCCCTGTGAGGACTGATGTGATTACTAGTCCCCCATCTATATGAGGACAATGTCTAGATAATGGATACAAATAGTCATAATGAAGGAATTTCTCATATGCTTTCAGAAGCCACAATAACCACTTGAAAAATGAAGGATTTGATTAACTACATAGTTATTTCCTCTACATTAAACTAGTCCTCAACTAGTAGACCTTATAGGACCACCAAGGTCATCTAGTCTGATATTTTAATTTTACAAATGAAGAAACTGAGGCAAAAAAAAAAAACCACTAAGAAATTTACCTAATATATTTTCAATTTAAACTTTACCAAAGCCTAATTTATATCCAATTATATTCCCATAAAACTAAGTCTAATCAATTCCATATTTAACCATTAAAAACCAAAATCAATCAAATCTAAAATGCAATCATGTAAAAGAGATTCATATATTAAATCATAAAAAATAGAACAGGTGATTAAATAAGGAGTCATCTGCCCAGTCATCTCCTTATCTGGAAACATAGTTCACATATCACGTGGTCTTAAGTCCTTATTTCTTCTAACAAAATCCTTTACACAAACTTATAATGACACAAAGTTGCTAAAATTTATGTTCCCATTTCCCCTGATTAATTTATAGACTGAACATTATCACTTTTAATCATTTTATGAGACTGGTATTTTTATGGCCAGAAATGGCCTCAAGGTTATCTTTTGTACTATAGGATTTGATCTCTAAGCTCTACAAATCCGAATTTGATGGTCTGATGAGCCAGAGGAAAAAAATAACTTACTCCTCCCAAACCTATGTAAGACTAATGGCTGCCATAAAAGTCATAAATCATTCAAGCAAAGGTTTCTGTTGATCAAATCATATAGATTCTTTTTAGTACTAATTTATCTTGGCCTCTTCCCTTAAATTTGGGTGCTCCCACTCTTAGGCTGAATTAATTACTCTCTTGGTTCCCTTTCAACCCCTCTCACTATTTTTTCTCTGCCTCCTTTATTTTATCTCTGCTCAACCCTTAAATGTTAGAATGCCTGAGGATTCTATTCTAGACTTCTTCCATTTTTATACTTGATAACAGATTTTTAACAAAGTAGCTATCAATTTAAACAGGAAAAAATTATGTTTTTCTCTAACCTCTAACACAAATTCAGTATTCTTTTTAATTATGAATAAACACACACACACATATACATATATACTTGCAATATGTAATATATGTATGTATAACTATTATAACTATGGTAATAATCCAGTAACTGTTATTCTATAACCATTTTTTAAATACATATTTTCTGTGTTACACTGATGTTTCAGATATCTCAAAGTAGCATTTATGATTCAAAAACAATGTAAGAGAAACTATCACATAAGAACAAAATATGAGAAAGTGAAATGATAAAGGAAGGAACAAGCTTTCATGAAAGCAGAGGGAAGACTGTGTAACTCTCATTAGATGAATAAGGAGTAGCCTTATAGAAGTGAAAAATGACAATGATCTTGATAGATGAATAGGCATTGTTCAAATGACAGCAGTGGGAGAGAAGTCTTTCCCAACAGACCAACAACACCTTAAGTATCCTGAGTTGTAAATAAGGGTAAATAGTTCTTTTTCCATCCAAGATCAGGATATGAGTGAGGGCAGGGCAGATCAGAGCAAGGAACAGAAGGGAATGTAAGGGAACCAAGGAAAAAGACAGATGATCAAGTTGAGTAATCGTGAAAGGCTATGCATGCTATGATAAGACTTTCAAATCAGTCCCTACAGGAAACCTTAAAACCACCTAAGTTTCTTACCAAAAGAATTAAAGTATAGTATTTGCATTTTAAAGTGACAATACTAATATCAATATGGAAAAAAAAAAACTGGTGACAAGGAAATTGGAGAATGAGTTACTGCAATAGAGCATTCCAGAGATGTGAATTGGTGCATTAGGAAATAAGAAAGCAGTAAATATAAAAACTGGATTAATTTTCTGGCTTATATTAGGGAGTAATGATGATGCCATTAATTAACATAGAAAATACAGGATTGTGAACACTAAGTATTAATTTTTTTAAAAAAAGATTGCATGCTTTGAGAACGAATAATCAACTTTGTACAACAAGAAACATGACTACCAGCGATTTGCTACAAATACGTATTTATTATCTTCATTAAGCAGAAAGTTTGAATGTGAATTGTTACTGGCACTTATTCAGCAATATTACAGAATATTGGTTTCACACACACACAAAATACAGATGTCAAATAAGCATATGAAAAGTATCCAACATCATTATACATCAGGTAAATGCAAATTAAAACCATGATGAGATACTGCTATAAATAAAAGGGACAACGCCAACTTCTGGAAAAGATACGGAACAATTAGAACTCTCAAACTTTGCTGGTGATAATGCTAAATGCTACAGCTACTTTGGAAAATAGTCTGACAGTTTCTTATAAAGTCATAAATATATACATTTACCATATGACACAGAATTCCCAGGACTAGGTATTAACTCAACAAAGACCTGTCTATGAATGTTTACTGCAGTTTTATTCATAATCATCAAAACTGGAAATAATTTGAATATCTATCAGTCAGAGACCGAATACATCGTACATTCACACAATGGAATATAATTCAACAATAAAAAGGGACAGACTACTGAATACGCCAAGTATTGTGTTAAGTGAAAGAAGACAGAAGCAATCATATGAATGTTCCATTTATATGATTTCTGAAGAGACAAAACTAAAAGAATTTTAATCATGTCAGTGGTAGCAATGGATAGGGAGAGGGGATTGACTACAGAAAGGAATGAGAGAATTTTATAGAATGAAGAAAATTCTCAATATCCTGATTGTGGTAACAATTATATTCCTGCATATATTTATCAAAATTCATGGAATTATATTCCTGAAAGGGCTAACTTTACTGATGTAAATTACATTTCAATGAGCCCAATGCTTAAAAAAAAAAAAAGACTACAGGACTTTTAATTTTCAGGGAAAAATGTAAATGATAGACTCTTGAATTATGGTCCTAGCATTAAAATCAAGAATGATGTGGAAGAACTAGAATTAATAACAAATAGCAATTTAATGGCCAGCATTTTAACATTCAAAGTTTTTTTTGATCTGTGGCAAATATTCAATGGCTTTGGAGAATTATTTCATTTTTTTCCTCTTGATGCTGTGTATCTATAAATAGATTTATTTATTTGATATCTTTAAAATTTTCAGAAATTTTGATATTCCACCTCCTGTAACTTTGAGAAACTCTGCATTCAGTTATCTATATTACCTTTATTTAATTATTTAAAGTTTATTAATATGTCATACTTTTTCTTAATAAATAATTTTCAATATAGACTTATATTGTACTAAGTTCATTAAAAAAAATACGGAGACCAAAAAGTCTTTATAAATCTGATCCCATCTTCACATATAATATATGGTTCCATGAATTTTAATTCCTATTTTACTATATAAAATTAACTTTCAACTAGTGAAATTTTTACCCTAAAGTTGTAGATAGCTATAAATAGATGTCACAGCTTTTGGAAAAGATAGTAGTTAAGAACTTTACATTCTTCTGTTACTAAGAAATAAGTAATATTTTTATCTATTTTTCAAATCTTCCTGTGTGCATTGCTAATGTTAACCATTCAACTGCTCTAATTATGTCAAAATGGTATCTTGGAAGACAATGATTCAATTCACTATAAATTGACACATAATATTGACTCAATAGAATGCCACATCAGAACTTTTCTCTCATTTTCTCATGACAGAATCTCTGGTTCATGAATACAAGTCTAGGATACAATCAAAAGTAAGTTCAAGGACAACGGTGAGTTTTCTGGTTTAACACACACTGGATTTGTGAATTCTTTCTGACTGAGTTCTCACCCTAAGTCTTCTGAAAGACAGACATGCCTAAGCAGCGCTATAAACACTAGTGATTTATTCTAAGGTCAGATTTCTCTTCTATTTATGTATGCTTTTTTGTCATGGATGTTTTATCATGTTTGTCTCTACAATTATTTCTCTTCTGAGTCTGCCCCACCTCCAGAGGGCCTGGGAGACTCCCAAACAAAGGTTGTGAATACACCTCAAGATCCACGTTCTGACCTTCTCTCTACACTGTACATGATTGTTTAATTTCCTATTTAAGACAAATTAATTGTTGCATGCTCTAATGAGGCTGCAAAAGATCCCGCTCCAGTACACAAGCTTGGAAGAGGTTACCCAGAGGTTGGCCAGATTGATGGTTCTAGGGTGGATGACCTTAAGATGAACTTTGACTAAACTTTGCTCTTTGTGTACTAGGCAGTCTGTACTCGGAAACTGGTAATTGTTTGAAGCAGACAGCTTAAAACTTCAACCTAAGATTTTGTTTGGAGGTTTGCTTTTGGAGGACGGAAAGGGAAAGAGAAAACTCTTTGTTCACCTTTTCAATACTAGCTTTATCAATTGTTCTCTAGGTATTTTGCTCTTCTTTATAACATCCAAGTTTCATTTCAAGATAGGAAGTATTAGTCTAACCATGTCTTTTTTCTTTTTCTTCTTCTCTTCCTCTAGGCACGCCAGAAGTTAGAACTGTCTTTTTACTTGAACCAAACTGCTGAAAGGTAACCAATATAATGCTTTCACTGAATAATTTAGATAATATGCTGAGAAATATTAATTGGTTCCCACAACCTGTAGGCCGTGTATTAAACCCATTTTACTGATCACATAGAATTAATTTCTGGTTAAGTCATAATATACAACTGTGTTGAAATCATTAAATTTTAACTCTAAAATACAACACTAACTGTTCATCCAAATAAATGTTAGGGAACTTTTCTGTTCCCAGAGCAACAGGACCTCCTACAATTAATTAGTTGCCTTTATTTAGCTTATTCTGGCAACCACTTTTGGAACAATACACAACTACTCTCCATTGAAAGACAGTTAATCAAAATAACAGTGCTGCTTTATGCAATATTCTTCATCATGTTTTTTTTCAAAAGCAATTGATTAAATATCACCATTCTGATAGAGAATCATAAATTGGAATTGACATCTCCTTATGAGAGACAAGGAATTTGACTTGGGAAATGGCTCAGGTTGTCTTGTAAAACAATAGATTCAGAGTAAGGAGTCAACATTGTTTATTTTCTGGCCACTCTTCATTTCTCTTCTTTCTCGTGAAGTGACAGACAATCCCGGGGGTGCCCAGCTACTTTTTAGTCTCACAGTAGCTTTACATGAAGAAAAAGCTTAAATCATGGAAGAGCCTTAATATACCCCTCTCTAGAGAGGTAGGACAGGAGTTTGTGCTTGTCTTTTTTCTATGAAAGTATATGAACATCATAAAAGGTTACCACATGCTTGGAACCATACTGAAGCAGAGATAAAGAAACCCATTCTTCCCTTAAAAACCTGCATAATCTCTCAATTTCAGCTGATGAGAAACCAGATTATTTCTCCTCCTTAAGGACATTTTTCAGGACTTAGTTGAATTAGGAGCTTTTTAAGATCCCTTTAGAATGCATCAGAGGCCCCACTGGATTTCAGAATAGATTGCCTTTTTAGAGATCATCCTTTCCAGGATGACTGTGCTTAAAGTCAATCTGCTGAGCCCGGAGATAAAGCAACTGGGGATTACTAAACCGGTTCCCAGATACTTCTCTAATTTTTTGACTGGAGTTCTTTAGTATCAACTTGCACCCACTGACTCACATAGAGTTAGGCAGGGGTCAAGGAAGGCATCTTTCTGGACTATAGCCAATTGGCACATTATCATCAGTAAGACTGGCCCATAGATTAAAATAGTGTTCTGAGGCTTTTAATGTTTCTTGAAATTACATTACTCTGGGGAGATAGGATTTAGGAAGGAGTGCTGATGGGAATTTGTATTAATAATCTGTCCTCTCTGCTCTTTATTTTCTTTACTTGTCCATTGAAAATTCAGGATCAGGACTGGAAGCAGAACTTAAGGGCAAGCTTAAAATAAAAGTCTTAGAACTAGAACTCCAGTGGCAGCATTTCTGCAATATCCTTTCTTCCTGAAAAGCAATGAAGTGAATAATCCATAATATATTGGTCCAGTCTTCTTTGTAAAAGGAAAGGCTGGGATGAATAAAGCAAAAGTAGATCCTCTGCTGAACAAAGATACTGAGTTAATGTCGGAAATGAAGGGGGTAAAATGAACTGGGGTAAAAATAATTACCTTTTTGACTTGGAGAGAGATAATATCTGCTAACTAGAATGTGCCACAATTTAACATGAGACATCATCTGCTCTTTTGGGGTCATTTCAAATCACACCAGGTGGTACTAACTTGCCTCAGAGATTAGAAATTAAAACACAATGTAATGTCCTATTCTCCATAACTTCCTTTACACATAGATGTCACTCTTTTTCTTCTGAAGGGCAATTTTTATTAATGATATTGTTAGTATAAATGTTTTTAAATCACTGATTTATCTTTTAGCAGAAATTTAAGTACCCAACTGTTCCTATAGGACAATATTGTAGACTCAAAAGAAAAGAAAGATTGACAGAGTGTCTTTTGAGGGTGATTTCCAGATTATCTTCCAAAGTAATTTCACATCAAGGTTTCCAGCCATCTGAATACCCAACTCATTCTCTATAGAGAGAGATAGGAGCTCTACAGTCTTCTCCATTGGGTATATCACTATTCCTTTCCCTTTAAAACAGTTTCAGGAGTCCTTAATAAGACTAAGACAGTGCAACCAAGACACATCGAGCCAAAGCTAATTCCATTTTTCTCTATAATCAGTTTCCCTAAACAAGGTCACAAGCAAATGAGAGTAAAGCCTAACTTGAGGTTAGTTTCTTCATCATGAATAATGATGATGAATTTTTTCTGTACCACCATCTCTACTATATTTTCAACTGACTTCTTGCTGTAACAGGAGAAAGTCTGAAAGACTAAGATCATTCAACCATTATGGTAATGAAAATTATTTCCTCCACAAAGCACATTTTAATGATTACATCTAGTATTTGCTTTTGAGTTAACTAATTGACATATTGGAAAAATTGGGAGATGAGCAGATTTGTTTCCTAAAACATATTAGTCTATCATCAGTAAGTCAATTCATACATTTATAAAGAAAGATTGCCTCACCTTTTATGCTTGTGCACATTCATTTAAAAATGTCAATTTAAAATAATCATACATTTGTGCATCCCTGTGACTGAGGCAGCTAAGGTGTACATCATTTAAAGCCCATGGATCCAGGTTTGAGACCCAGGGCCAATGTTGGAGAATAAAATAATATAATAATAATGATGATAATTAAAATTAAATAACATTCCATTTTTACTAATTCATATTTTAATAGAAAATATGTTAAGCCAGGGCAAGACAATAAGGGGAATGTCAGAAGTATTTAACCAAACTTAATAAAAGAGGAAGTAACAACCCCAACCTTTTACAATTCATTTGAAAATCAGATGCTATTAATCAGCATTTATCAAATAAGAACAGGCAAGTGTGACAGTATCTTACCTACCTTGAAGGAACGTGATGATGAATGACACACTCATGAAATATTTTAAGTCAGCACTTCCTGAACATTCACAGACTATGTTTATGCAGCTTCAAATACCCAACTAAAGTAGAAGAGTTCATTTGTGGAGGTATCATGGGGTAGATATAAGCCCAGTATGCTGATTACTTTTTCAAGTTGGAATCCTAACTTCCAGCTGATAAAATAAGCATCAAGCATGAAATACACTTGACCTAGACTTTAGTTAATTCAGTTTGAGTATAAAAACCATTTTCTGGATAAGTGTATCTATACTCTTTTTGAAGGAGTTCCTGGAACTCTCTGAAATTAATTTCCACTGATGCCAGCAAGGTTGTTACCAGTAGACCCATTAAAAAAGGAACAATGTAAGTAAAGAGAGGCCCTAGAATGATTTGCCCAAATGAAGAAACAGAGTAAAAACCTACTTGTCAGACAGACCCTGAGATCAACACTTTATTCATTATGCTAAACTTTGTACCAAATTACTTATAGGAATACTCCACATATATACATTAGAATCATCACAGTTACCACTTACCTATGCCAATGCATGTCTATCCAGTAGGCACTCATCAATATGTGAAAATACCCAGATACAACCTAGTGGAGTTTCAAATCAGGAAAACACAGACCTTTCTCTCATGCCTCAACATACTAGTCAGTCTTCCTATAAGTAAGTTGGAAGAATTCTTAACCTTGCACCTCCTGGCATGGTCAAATGTAAACTCACTCAGAAATTTCAGGCTAGTTATATTTTATCTGAACATTGGCTATCAATACTACAACTAGCATTATGAGACTGGAATACAGTGTTGAAAGTAAATTTGACTCGTAAGGTATGATTAATTTGTTATATCTATAAAATTGGATGTATTGGATTTCTTAGCCATCTAGCAAAATGGATAATACATGCCAAAAAAGATAACTGTCTATATTAAATGGTTATAAAATTGGAATATTATAGGAAAGCTATTCAACTCAGCTGGGATTTTTTCCCCTTTTTTTACTCATTAAATGCACGTATATATGAAGATCTGTTGCTATGCTCTAGGGCTTTGTGTATAATAAATAGTCATCGTCTTAGGACTGAGGACAAACTCATAGAGCAGACAAACTTCTCCTCTGCTAGCATGGAACTTGTAGTTTGACAGAGGAGAACCACAAAGTGCACTCAAACATTTTATGGCATGCAGAAATATAGAGTTATGAAAGGGATACTGGACGGAGGCGCCCGATCTACTAAGGAGAACCAGACAATAACTAAATAAAACATCGAGATGATGAAGAGATGTCCATGGAATCAGAAAATGTTTAGAAAAGTGATTTGATGACTCAATGTAATAGCAGGCTGATTTTAGCCTAGTAGTATGATGATTGTAAAGGTGTTGGTGAGAAAATGAGAAGTTTGAAAAAAAAAAAAAAACTCAGATTTTACGGACATAGCTTTAAAATGCATTCTACTTGAAAAAATAAATGGGTTCAGTGAAATGGTAACTGATTGACTTTTACAAGTCATATAAATTCTTTATCTGAGAACTGGAGGTAAGCATAGGGAATTCAGTGACTGGGTGCTTTAACTCCATTTCAAAAAATGACATGAAATATAAATCATGGAATTTTAGCACACAATTTGATTCAAATGTTTCTTAACAAATAGACAATGAGACTGTCAAGTAGTACATAAGAATATTTAATTGGAAAATTAAATGAAATAGATAATAAATGTAAAACAAAGAAAAGTAGTGGTAAGGGCCCAAGAATTTATTTAAAATTTGTATTTTCCTTTTAGCAGCATCTTTAGTTGAAATATCATGATTGATTATATTTGAGAAATTCTTATCTTAATATGATGCAAATGAAATGCTCAGAATTTATGAGTAATATAATTAGAACTTTAGAAATTGAAAGTTCAAAAAATAAAATTGATATAAATCTAATGAAATATGTTCATTTGATGCGTATACTGGTTTTTTAAGACTGCCATAACAAAGTACCACAAAGTGACTTAAACACAGAAATGTATTTGCATAATTCAGAATGAATCATAGATCTTAATATCAAGTTCAAATTATAAAACTTTTAGAAAAAAACATAAGAAAAAGTGTTGTCTGACATTAAGAGTTCTAAATATGACACCAAAGTTCGCTCCATTGAAAAAAGATAAATAGGACTTCATCAAAACCTTAAAATTTGCTGCGCAAAAAAACACTCTGAGAAGAAAGTTATGCTACATACTACAGACAAATACCTAAAAATTATGTGTTAATCACAAAGACTTGTCCCCAAAATGTGTAAAGGACTCTTAAAACAGATATGTTTTTAGATGAGCTAAGGAATCAAGCAAATACTTAACCAAACTGAATATATGAAAAACAAGGAAGTATAACTATAAGATACTTTGATTCTGTTCTTTCCTCCCTTTGTATGCTAATTATATGAGCATTTTATTTCTACTTTATTTGAAAATATTTATATTATATTTCATTTGAATTAAATAATTATTAAAATAATTTCCTCGTATTATTCAATATTTATATATGTACTTATACTTGATGCCTGTTTAGATTTCGAAAATGGCAGATTTTCTCTGATGCCTATTTTCGTCATAGTTAGAGCCTTTTGAGAATCTATTTTATGGAAATTTCAGTTTCAACTCAATCCTTCGGACTAGTCCAAATCCTAATCCAATGTCTTCATTTGAGCATCAGAAATGAAGTCCTTAGATTACCATAATGTCTATCCTCCAATTTGTTTCCCAAACCCACAACCAGAAGATACAGCATCAGCCAAAGGGCTCACTACTAAGGCTAATTTCTAGAACCTAGGTATTACTTTCTTGAGAGATCATTTATTTAAATGAATATCAGGTATTTTTCAGTTCTTGTAATGATAGGATCTTTGTGTTTTGTTTTGCTTTGCTTTTATCCCCTAGAGCAGTACTTCTCAACCATTTTTTCATCAGGGCACATGTTTTAAAATAATATTTGACACTCTGCAGTTAAATAGAAGAGGTTAAGCCTAGTTTGCCTCTTACATGTCATAAGATCTTGGACAAGCTACTAAACCACTCGATACCTCAGTTTTCCCATCTGTAAAATGGTCATAACAACTGCATCTACCTCATAAACTTGTTACAGGAATTAATGAATTAATATCTGTCTAGTGCTTAGAACAGTGTTTGGCACTTAGTAAAAACACTGTTTTAGTATTTGTTATCTAAAAATGAAAATTAAGAGGAAAATGTCCATGCCTCTATTACATTAACATGTATATAAAAAAATTACATTTTTCTTTGAAATCTGGTGCCTATTGTATAGATAAGGCATGGATAAGAACCAAATGTATTTTTATTTAAAATCACTAGGTTAACACACCAGAAGTTGAACAGTAACACTCCATTCAGTTCTCCTAACTCAATAACACTTCTTTTCTCTGTCCTATATATTCACCTTGTCACTCATATGTCTCAAATTCCTATACACAAAAAAAATTGTAAATGACAAGTGAAGTGACTAGAGTCTCTCTCCATTTCCCATTCAGAGATACACTCAGAGTTTCTAGGAAACACACAAATCCCAAAAGGAAATGACATTAAAGGATTAAAGGGGCTTGATTTTTATTATCTTCCTCCTAACTTCTCTGGAGCAACCACTTTGGCATATCACTTCTTGAATTCTCTGTCAGCCATCACTGGCCTGTTGGAGAGTAACTTCCAGAGGAGCATGCTGAGATTTTTATCAGTTCATATATTTATGCCTCTTTGTAGAAAAGGGAAAATTTCCAGTTCTACTACTTGCATCTTCACTTCTCTGTCTGGTTAACAATTACTCAGCAACTGTGACTGTCAGCAACAGTGCTTGTCACCTCCTTTATAACAACTAGGAATCTAGTGACATCTCTATAGAATCTCTACAAGAAGTTTTTTGCCCACAAATAAAATGTTTTGGGGAATGCTTCTCTGGATATTCATGTAAAGGAAGGAAAAAATCACAGGTACCCAATTGTGTTTTAAAGTTAAAACAGAGAAAACACAGTCACGATTACTGAAAAAAATCCCACAAATTAGCCACAGAGTTCAGTAATCTCTCTAAATCCAACACATGCATTTCTTGAACTGACTCTGCTGATTATTTCCTCCATTAAGAATTAGATAATGGAGTTAGTTTGTATTTAGGAGTCATGTCCTTAGGGAAATGTATATATTTAAATAGTAGATTTACAATCAGGTCAGCAAGAGTCTCACACTATGAGTTATGGGATTGCTGTTGCCTACGGTGAAATGGTAAACTCAACCCCACCACTCCCCATGGAAAAGCAGCAGTTTCACCTGCCTGTTTTAAATGTCTACCCTTCATTCCTCAGAGTTAAGTGCGATCGGGTTATGTTGTTCTTTGCATCCACAATAACAGAAAATTGTGGTCTCTGGTTCCCAACCTATTTTTAAGAAATAAAAAGAAGAAAGGAGGACAGCATTTGGGTGAGTGACGATTCATGGTATGCCTTAGATTTCACAGAGGAATAATCATAAATGAGGGTCATAAAGAAGAATTTGACAGAAATGATAATTCTCTGGTTTAATGTTACCAATCCTGCTCATTGATGCTTAAAATGGCTGAACCTTTGATAAAGCATTATTGTGCTCAGAATATCAGAAAAAAAAATTTCATTTAATAGCTTCAAAACTTTTGCTAAAAAGACATCCTTTTAATATAAAAAAAGAAAATAATAGAAACATACATGTCAATATATCTATTCCATACTGATTTTCAAATTTTAGGGAATCACAGAGTTTAGGATTATTTATGATCCAAAGGAGACATGATAGCTGTCTTCAACTATTT
Organism: Solenodon paradoxus; assembly: GCA_004363575.1. NCBI lineage: Eukaryota > Metazoa > Chordata > Mammalia > Eulipotyphla > Solenodontidae > Solenodon > Solenodon paradoxus. The sequence continues at coordinate 323,762 of RJWH01000380.1, forward strand.
GAATGTCTGCCATTAACAAAAAATGCAGTTACTGGACTTGGGAACAATGCTTGAAATTTGCAAGAATACATATATGAATACACAACACAGTATATTTTTTAACAATTAGCACTTTCAGAATATGAAACAGGCTCTCTTATGATGTAAGGAATTTTCTATCACCGAATTTATAAATGGAATAAAAACACATGAAAACATCTGGCATACAATAAGTTCTCAAGTGTTTGTTAACTTAAATCATTACTCAAACTGGGTGATTTGCTATCAGGACACTATTACTGGGAATGACTTGAATGAACTAATTGTCTTCCAGTTTTAAAAGTCTTTATTATCTGTAGAAAATTTTATTTATTTTATATTTTCATTTTATCTTTATAGATAGATTGATGGATAGATCAATCTTGAGCTTTGGGCTCTTCCAGAAAGAGGCAAGTATCAGATCAAGTCAATTAACTGTTTCAAGCTATGATTTCAAGCTACGATATGAGAAAGAGTTACAACATGTCTTAGATTATCTAAGGAACCTCAACCAAGTTTCAACAGCAGTAGTTCAAGATCAGACCATGAGTAAGGAATGCAAAGCAACCCATATCCCTTGAAATCATGGTATAATACTATCTCCTAATGAGATGATTGTATTTGCAGTCTTGCTTAAGAGACAAGCCATAATTCTTTGCTTATTCTGGAAACTTATAGCTTGGACTATATTCTGTTGGAAATAATCCAAGGTATTAGAAAGTCTTTGAGATCTTTTTTTTTGTTTAAATCTACTGTTACTGTACCCACTGTCATGACTAGCTTAATGTCTAGGGTCACAGTGGGTTCTCTCTAAATATTTACTGAATTGACTTAAAGGAAATGTTTTCAAATTAGTGTAAATTAAGAGTAATACATGCCATCATTGTGAGAAAAAAATCAACTTATTTATAAGAGCTCTAGCAAGGTATTTTGGAAAAGGTACATATGTACATTATGTATAAGGCAAGGTAAGTCCTTACTTGATCCATATCAAAGGTTAAAGAGTAAATATTTTAGGTCTTGCAGGACAGATAGTCTCATTCACAACTATAAACACAACTATGCAACTCTGCCATCATAGCATGAAAACAGCCATGGATAACACATAAATGAAGGAGAGATTACGATGAAATTTTATTCTCAAAAAAAGAAGTCTAGGGGAAACAGCCATAAACAACAAATAAATAAAATAGCTTCCTCTATCCTTCCTTCCTTCCTTCCATCCTTCCTTAAAAATGTTTCTTCCTCGTCTCCCTTCCTTTTTCTCTTTAAAACATAAAAATAAAAAATAACAGTAACAATAAGAAAACTATATTTGATCCGCAGGCTATACTGTACTCACCCATGCTGGGCATCACAGAGCTACAAATACTATGAAAAGTCAAAGAGAAAAACATAATGTATCCACAAACTTTCAATAAAATCAAATCATCTAAGGCATTTGTAGTATCCTTGAGTAAATTTAATGAACAATTGATTTATATATGATTACTTAGGAGAGTAAAATAAACATTTGAGGAAAGACCAGAAAATACTAAAGAAAGATAATCCTAGCTCTGGGATATAACAAGGCAGGGTCAGATTGTCTACTGATCTTTATTCTATGCATGTTTTATGTTTTATTTCATTAAGTTACATAATACATATGTGACATTCTATGTATTTTAAATTAACATTATGAAATGAATATTTTCTTGTTATAAAAAACTTCATAAACATCATGTTTTTAAATTGTTTTAAAGAGAAGGTACAGGTAGGAATGAAAACAAGTAGGCACGCAGGCAGGAAGAAAGAAGAGTAAGAAGCATGTTACTTACTAATATATTTGATGTAGTTGTACATCTTGGTCACTCTCCCTGGCCCAGGATGCAAACCCACATTCTTGGGAATAAACATCATTTCTGTAGTAGGTAATTTTGATTTACAAAGTAATATAAGTTTAGATGTGTAGGTTCACTATTCATCAAATATATGCTACTACTCTACACCCACCACCAAATTACTAATAATCTTCCGACTCTATTGGACCCACACCATATTACATTGCTCTATGCTTTTGGGGATACCGAATTTGCACCTCAGTTTGTGTGCATTTCACACCACACTCACCACCAGAGTTCTAATGCCTTTTATCACCACCTTGTTCCCTCCTTCCTTCATTTGTTCCCTCTCTCCTCCCACTCCCCTGGTAACTACCATCTTGCTTTTTTAAAATTCTAGGTAAATCTACTTCAATCACCTATTTTTAAACCATGTATGATACATATATTGTTCAAGTTATATTTACATTAGTTAGGAAAAGGCTAAACCAACAACAGCAACAACAACAAAAAAAAATGGCTGAGGAATCATGTTTATTTGTTTTTCTCATGTAATAGGTCTGAGGAAAAGTGGTCAGAGGGCAGTGATTGTGCTCTCAGTGATCATTTAGAAAACCATTGTGTTGATCCCATTGTGTTGCTCAGCTATCCCCCTGTCATTGGAACCAAATGCTTGATTAAAGTTGGGCTGACACCACATCCGGGTCCCAACTATGGAGGGTGAGAAAAAGCCTGCAGAAGGCATATCCAGCACCTTGACTCAAGAATGGAAACAGCATACATGGTTTCTGTTTCTAATGCATTGATGAAAACACAGGGACACAACTAACTGAAATGGAGACTTGCAAAGGTTATTGAACTTAGCAAGAAGAGAGATTTAATTTTGTAGAAAGTTAACAGTAACAGTTGTTTTTCTTTTTCAGAATAGTATGCCTCAGGCATCTACTTCTTTTCAGTGGTGAGCCCCTTTCTCTGCCTGACAGCATCCATTGGGGAAGGGTTGAATATCAGGTTTTTGAGGGGAAAGAAGAGTGAATGTTAGAACTTGGTCAAGAGCCCACACCCACTTTCAATGACTCCTCACCTCAGCAAGTCTTTAACCTTGCCACGTTACTACTAGGCAAACTCTTGCACTGGTAATAGGGCCTCTGCCTCTGATTCCTGCAATTGATGGAAGTGATGCAATGATTGCTCCAGAGAGGGAAGAAGTAAGCACAGTCTAAGTTTAAAAAGGTTTCTTCCCACCTATTCACTGTCATGCTGCATTAGCACCTCAGGCTCTCTCTCCTTCTCCTTCTCCTCCTCCTTCTCCTCCTCCTTCTCTTTCTTCTTCTCTCTCTCTCTTCTACTCTCTCTCTCTCTCTCCCCCTCTCCTTCTCCCGCTCCCTCCCCCCACTCTGTTTTCTTATGAAAATTATTTAAAATAATACATTATTGATGTCTTTGTTTCCCATCAGTAAAGATGAGATAATATGAACTTTAGAGAATTAAAGGCTTTGAAGGGTTATTGGAAAATGAAATGGCATATATATGTAAAAACCTTCCTATCCTGCCTGAAACACATGGAACAGCAAATGTTAACTACTATGTTTCCCTGCTTCACAGACTCTCTAGGAGAATGTTATAAGATCTGGGATCTGGTCCGTGACATGGTCACTTTGTGTTTTTTATGAAATCACCAAACGGTAAATATCTGGGTCAAGTCACAGAAACCTAGATCTATCTAGGGAGCTGACAATAAATTCTATGGCTCATTTCTAACCATCACCTTCTCTGATGAAAAATGAAACTCATTAGTGTGATCTGCATTTCCACAACATCCTAGAGTTGGCCATGATGCATTTTATGAGTGAACTACTTTGTCAGAATGTTTTGGAAATGTGCTAGGACTTCATCTATAGAGAAGACTATAACTTAAATCCTCATCACAACTGCACCACTGGAAAGAGAAAACAGTTTGGACTAGTTTGCTTGAGAGGGAGAGGCACAGTCAGAGAAACAGAAGACATGCTACTAGGCAGCAGGAGGTGTCATCTGTCTTAGAGTCTATGTGTTAAATTCCCTTCCTTTTATGAGATGGTACATCAGTATGGGTTATGTTTTCCATTGTTGAATATTCTTTAAAAAATGCAATGTTAGCTATCTTTTCTTATAATCCTCATAATTAAAAAAAAAAGGTTTGCTGTCCATAAATGTCAACATCTTAAGAATAACTTTATAAAATAGACAAATTACTCCTTATATGGTTGGACTGATTCGCAATTTCTTTTTGGTTACCTACTATTTTTCATGATTCTAAGATACACAGTCATATATGCACTTATGCCTACTTTCTCTAAACATGCTCAGATGGTGCTATTGTATTTCCATTTGAAGGTAATATCAAAAACCAGATATCCTGAAAAACTTCTCAATATAAAACACATAGATGATAACAAGTAATCTTCTCAATACTTCACACACAGAGAGGTTTCAGAGGCCCAAGAACTCAAAATAAAGAAGTTGGTAACCAGAAATTACAAGAGTTCAGAGTGCTTGTTGTTATTGAATTATAAGAGCTACACCAAAGATAGGTGACATGGCTTTGAACCAACAAAGGTAAGGCATTAGGACTGAAAATTCCTATATAAAGTTTAGACATATGCAAGAATATACCCTTAGTGAAAAGATGATCCTGGGAAAAGATTTTTCCCATCAACAGCAAAAAAAATGAAATAACTTGCCTATTTCAGCCTAGGCTCTGAGTAGGGAAGATAAATTACTCTTAGGAATTTTTAACTATATGCCTTTTATCATATAGACGAGTTACAATGTATACTACCTGTGTGTCCAGGAAACACCAGACAGAAAATTAATCTAAAGTGGACTTGGCATGCTGGCAAGAACTGAAAATTACCTAAGTACCCCATCACCAGATGAACGAATAAATGAATAAAGAAGATGTGGGGGATACACGTGCATGCATGCGTGCATGTGTGTGTGTGTGTGTGTGTGTGTGTGTGTGTGTATAGATATACACTACATGGCCCTTAAAAAGATGAAATTCTGTCATTTTTGACAACAGAAATGGAACTAGAGGGGATTACGTTAAGTGAGATAAATCAGAAGAAGACAAATACCAGCATACCAGATGTTCTCTCTCATATTTGTAATGTAAAGAAACAAAGCAGACAGATGAAACAAAAATCAACCCTTGGATATTAGCAATAGAACTGAGGTTACAAGCAGGGAAGGTGGTGGCAGGGTCCAATGGGCAGTGGTGGAGGACTTTTGGTATTTTGGTGATGGGGTGTGGTATGTTGTCTTATTTGACAAATGGTGACCTTGCACATATGGGCTTATATTATTTTATAGATCAAAGATACCTCAATGAACATTTAAAATAATAATAACAAAAATAAAGTAGACTTGGCATGCTGAGACATTTCACAAATCTAATGCAACATAAATCCAGGCTTAATGAATTTTTGAAGATAAATCTCAGTCAAATATAGTCTTACAATCCAAAATTGCATATGAGGAAATGAGTTGCCTTCAGAGAGAAATAAGCAGAAATACCAAATAGTACAATCCCAATCCTATGAACTTTAGATAAATATTATGATTAGATATAAACTTACAGAGAATACATGTAATACGTTTAATGTTAAAGAAATAAGAGGTGGAATCAAAAATATGACAAGGAACAAAATAGCATCATAATCAGACCAAATATATCTTTTAAAGGACCAAATGAATCATATAGAACGAGAAATAAGATCAATAATCACTTGTTTATGACCACTCTTTTGAGTGTTGGGACAATTTAAAAATGTGAATGAAAGTTATTGTAAATAAGTACACATCCCTGCCATGTTCTGATTTATATTTGCTTATCATTATCCCAGGTTTATGACCTTATCCACCTTTATGACATGGAATAATTAAACATAATAGATTAAGGGCATATGGTGACATCAGTTATATCTTTTTTTTTTTTTTTTGATACTCCAAAAGAGTAGTCCTCTCTCTCTCTCTCTCTCTCTCTCTCTCTCTCTCTCTCTCTCTCTCACACACACAAATTTTTCAAACAAACCTAATATACAAAACAAAGTAATTACAATTATTTTCCTAGGTTAAAGATGGTAGAGAGGAATAGAAAGACTTTTAGGGTGAGTCCTCAACAGTGTGAGCTTACAGGAGATAGCAGAGACATTAGACAAGACCCTGTCACCCTAGGAATCCGAAGAGCCCAAATGGAAAAATCCTTGCTCTGCCTGCTGACTGTCATGCTACCTCAATTGCTTTTCCCCTTCATTTCTTAAAGGTACAATTCCTGGTTGGTTTTATAGTAAAAATTGTCTTTTTAGCAAATGACTAAAGATTTTTAAGTATAGGGTATTTTTTTTGTTTTTATTCCCAGATGTTCAGTCATTTTAATATGATTTGCCTCTAAACTAGCACTATTAAATATAGTTAAAGAGGATTTCTTTCTCTTCAATAGATGTAGGATTTATTAGAATAATTCATTGTTCCCTAAAGACAGCAATACACATATATTGCAATTGCTGCAAATCACAGTTATCCTCTTTCCTGGTTTTTTTTTTTTTTTTTTTTCCTACTACAACCTGTTTTGCTCAATCAAAATTTAGCAGCTTCATTAAATGCATTGACTGATGTACCTGTTTGGACTCTGGGTATCATTTTTTTTTCTCCAACTCTTCTTTATTCAAGATATGCCAAATTTCTAAAGACTTTGAGACATCTGTACCCAGAAGCTTGCTTAAACCAACAAAAAGTATTGAAACAAAGTCAAACTTTGGGACATCAATTAACCATTCCTTTCCAAGTATCCTAGATTGATGGAACATGTCAGTCCTGATACATCCGCTATCGCTGTTCAATGGTTAGAATAAGATTAAAGCAAAACGGACTGCACTCTAATGAAAACTGTCAATGTGAGAACCATGAAGAGAAAACAATGCAGGAAATATTATGAAAGCATTTGATTGCAATGGAATAGCTATAAAGGAAATGATTCAAATATTAGAAGTAATATGCAATATACTTTATAAAATTATGTACTAATAATTAATAATTAAATATAGTAGAAGGAGCAACTCTTCTATAGGTACTTGTGTTCAATTAGTAAAAATATAAGGAATGAGGGAAATAGACAATAACAATTAGAATATTATACTAATAATAGCTGTAGACAAGATTCACTAAAAATGTCAAAATTAGTGGGTAAAGGCTGAACAAAAGCAAAATTTTTTCATAATTTCAAAGTCCTTATCTCAAAATAAATATTTGTTCACTATAAAGAAAAAAATAGCAACTTTTAAGTGGAGAAACATGACAGACACCTTTGTAAGCAAGTGACCAAGATTAATTTCACCAGTAATAAAACATATCTACATGATGTAGTAATGTATCAAGCACTGAGAAATACTTATCACCTTTGTGGTACTTTTCCTAATAATGCTTAACTTCAACATAATCATGAAAAAAATATCATACAACCCCAAGTTGAAGGACATTACTCCAAAATACCTGACCAGTACTCCTCAAAAGTCTCAGTCATGAGAGTCAAGGAAAGACTGAGAAAGCAACAGATTGGAGAAGACCAAGGCCATATGACAATAAAATCCAATGTGGAATCCTGGCACAGAGCTTGAAAGAAAATCTGTATTTGTAGAAAAACTGATAAAATCCAAAAAAAACTCTTGCTTAGTGAATAGTATTGTAAAAACGTTGGGTTTTTAATTTTGCCAATTGGGCTCTGGTATATAAAATTTTAACTTTAGGGAGCTGGGCGAAGGGTATATGGAAATTTTCCATACTATTTTTCCAACTCTCCTTCAAGTCTAAAGTGTCTCAAAATAAAAAGTTTAAAAATATAACCATACATCCATAATTAATTTCTTTTAATAATAGGCACTACTAAAATAGCTTATGTCTATAATTTTATATACACCAACTTCAAACAGGTGCTGTTCTGATAGATGTTTATTTATATCTTTCAGTCTGTCAGATACATCCATAGAAATTTGAACTAGCTTGCTAGGTTATTTGTGTCAACTGAATAATGTTAAATCTCCATTTGTGCATTATATGCACATATAGACACTTATCAAAATACATATTAGTTTTACCAGTTTTTATTGCACTTGGCATTTAATCAGGAGAATATACATTAAAATCTCTATCCCATTCAAGCAAAAGAAGCTAAAATAAACCATGAGCACATAAACTGTGATGGACGCTGTGCTTGATACTAGGATAAAGTAGCAGGTAAAACAGACCCAGTTTCCTATCCTAATATATTTTATATTTTGCCAGTAAGATTATTTGACTTTTTGGGTTTTCTTTAAGTCCTTTCAGGCAATAATCAAAAGTCTATAATCATACACAAACTTCTCAAGGGCAAGAATTCAATACTCTCTTTCCTTTAAACCCAGTGGAATAAGTTATGTATACAATTTAAATCCTCAATAAATGTTCTTGGCTGGATGTCCCAGACCAGGATGTGCACATTGGCAAAGGCATTTTTGTTCAATCCTTTGAGAGCTGATGCAAGCAGAGGTAAAAGTCAACTTCTGAAAATATCCTCCATACGGCCGATGGTAGCAAATTGTTCAGACTGGCTATGCAGCTTACCTTTCACCATGCTAACTAAAAGACCAGCTGCAGAGTTCCAGAAGCAAATTATCTATTAATGTACCTACTTCTGTCCAGCAATAATGGAAGATTCTCCCTCCTCTTGGGTGATTCCAATTGTCAGATATTGATAAACTTTATTGAGTAAGAAACTGCATAAACTGATTTCATCTATTAGTACAACTGAGATAGGTTATTTAAAGCATAAGAATAAATGAACAAATCTGTCCTGTTATAGAAATTGTTTCTAAAGTAGCTTCAGGTCATTTCCTAACAAATATTTCCTTTCATTGCACTCAAGATTGTATTATTTTCCGACTTGTATCATTTCTAGTTTGATGAAAAATGTTTTGCAGCTCACTCGATTTATAGAAACCAAGAATGTTGGAGCAAATCTGGGTCCCAGAAGAGTAACCAAGATGATCAGAGAGCTTAAAATATTATCTTATGAAAAAAATTGAGGTATGCTTAGTCTATAGACCTAAGGAGGATGGAATAGCAGTCTTCAAGTATTATATTCGTCATGTGGAAATAAAATGAGACTGATTTTATATTGTGTAATTCAGATCAAGGACATGAGTGAAAGTTACATAGGATTAGTAAGATAAGCAATTAGAAGTAGATTTAGCTATGAATAACATAAAACTCAAAACACATCCTACCTTAGAGAAGAAATTTTTTTTTCTCTTAAGTAAACAAAACCTAGAAATAAAAGGTAATGCTCTTTGGAAGACTTCCCAGTTCAGATTCTTGACATCAATATGAGGTTTCTATATATCACAACCTAACATGGCTGCTCAAGTTCTAGCCATCAAGTTTGCATTCCAGTTGATCAAAAAGAAAAATAAAGTGGAGGTAAATGGGAAAGAATCTCATTCCCTCTATAAGAACATTTCCCTGGAATAAATATGTACCAATTCTGTTTATATTACATTAATACATTAATTGCATTATATTACATATATCCATATACATATATACATATAATACATATAATTATATTATATTACATTAATACAGCAGTATTAAACAGTTAGAAAAATTTGTCTAAAATTAGCTGCAAGAGAGACAGAAATAAATCTATATTCCAGGTAGCTGTGCATCTGCTGATAATTATAGTTGTACCAATTTTTTAAAAACCCAGATATTGTGAGACAGCCAGCTGTCTCTGCTTCATGGATGCCAAATATAAGAAAATATTTTCTAACTGATCATTTACCCAGAATGGCAAAGTTGTGAAGTTAAGTTTTCCCCATTCTAGAGCTAGTCTCCCCAAAAATTGGATGATGACTTGACATAAGTGCCAAAGTAGAATCTAAGCATCTTCCAAGATTCTATTAAGCCATGAGATATCAAACTACAGATAAGACAAATCTAAAAACCACTGAATTAACCTTAGGATTTATATCCACTCTTCAAACTAGATTTTACAAAAATATATGTATTAATATGCATGTTAACTCATTTCTGTCTTCTCTTCTTCTTCCCCTTACATTAGTTTACTAGCGATCCCTTAACAAAATAGACTAGCAGTATTAAACAGAAAAAAAAAAAAAAAAAAAGACCAAAAAAAATGACTAGAGACTGAATGTCCAAGATCAAATTGTTGGTAAGTTTCCTTTCTCCTGGGGCCCCTCTCCATGGCTGGCAGATAGTCACCTTCTCACTGTGACCTCCGTCTTTCCTGTGTAGGCCCATCCCTGGTGTATCTTTCTTTTCTTATAAGAACACGAGTCATATTGGATGAAGGATCTCATTTAGCCTTGACTGCCTCTTTAAATGTTCTGTCTCTACAATCTAAGGTACTAGGGCATTAGAGCATCAACATATAAATGGGGGGGGGGTTATTACTCAGTTACAATACTGTTCATTTTTTCCCAACTGCTCTTTTGTCAAAAAAAAAAATCAGTGGACACTGAAAAGGAAAAGGTAGCAGGAAGAAAAAGTGAGATAAAAAAATCCAAACTATAATCTTACTGATTAATCAACATCTAGCTATATTGATGCAGATTGTAAAATAAAGCAAGAAATTTCCCCCAAAAAGTAGTGATAGAGATTAAGGAGAAAGGAAGATATTTTCCAAATTCAATTATACAATCTTTATCTCTAGATATATATCTATTTCTGCAATTATTTGTAAGTATGGAACATCAGAATCTGAGCAATATGCTTTGCTTAAGTGAATATCTATAAATGCATTAATTATCTTTACATGTGCTCTGTTCAAAATAACTAAACTTTCATTTAGCTAAGCAACTATAATTGTAACATTAATAATGGCCCACAACAGTCTTCTTGTTTTATAAACACATTTGAATTTCACAACTCTGTCCTTTGCAACCATAGCCAAACTTAGACACAATTTCTACACGAACTTTCTTAAGGCATATCTACTGTCATCTGTGAATCTTGTAGATCCCTCCATTTAACAAATATTTAATAAATGATGATAATGTGCCAGAAACTGTGGATACAACAGCAAATAAGACCCATATGTTCCTGACAGTCCCTACCCTCAGGATGTTTATAATCTGGAGAAATGCACACATTTGTTTTTTAAAGTACAATAAATACTCCTAGTTCTTTTACATAAGTTTATTAATTGATGTTTACTTCTTTTTTTGATATCTGTTTCTCTCTCACCACACAAACATACATGTACACACAAGTATACAAACACATTTTTAAATTATTGATATTTAATATCTCTTGTGTTCATGGTGCTACATTCATTTCTGAATACTGACGTTGCATCTCACTCTATATTTCACACCACACCCACCACCAGAGTTCCAGTGTCTTTTACCAGACATTTTCCCCTTTTACAAACACATTGATAAAATGTAAAAACCAGTTGCCTATTTTATGATACCTTACCCCTAAGTACATTAACACTTCCATAAAATTTGTCATACCCAGTAAATTTAAAAGTAAATCAATAGTGTCCTCTGATAGAAGTCACATGCTATAAATACCTTCAAAAGTACCCTTTTTTCTCTATTATCCAAAATCTAATCAAGGTTCATCCTACATGGCCTATTAATGAGCTAGCCAGAAGCAGGGCCAATCCTTACACACATACACACACACACACACACACACACACACACACACCTATGTGCCAAGCGAACTTCCCAAAGAACCAGGAGTACCAAGTCTCCAGGTATAAGATGATGGCATATCTCATCACTCCCCTAAACAGCTAATCCAGAGTGCTGACTCTTGGTACCTGATCCAAAAATACTTACCATCCAGTCCCTAACCACCACACCATGGCTACTCTCATGTTGACCACATAAAAAGTAATAACCACAGAAGGGCAGGATCTGTCTCCTGAAACATGGTTGAACATTAACTGCGCCCTGATCCAAACACAACTTCTACAAGATGCAAGAGAACAGTGCACTTGACGACCCCATGGTCAGGAAGTCTAGCCTGCCCAGAGCCTTCACGTGCGGTGACCCCATGAAACATTTAAAGCAGTTGTGCGGGGTTGCTTTTCATTGAGTCTGACACAATGCCTTAAATATAGAGATGATAGAGATAGAAGATAGATAGATAGGTAGGTAGATAGATAGATAGATAGACAGACAGACAGATGTTTGGGTGAGTAGATATGTAAGTAGACGGATGGGTGGATAGACGGATAGATGAATTGGTAGATAGATGATAGATACATACATACAGACACACATACATGCAAACATAGATAGATGATAGATATATGCCCTTGACAAATGTTTGCTGAATGAGCAAATCACAAATGAAAGCAAACCCATTTATCATCTTCCAAATGACTTCACAAACTGTTGTTGCCTGCCAGTAACAATATGCATTCATAGGTATTTATGAATTTGCATCGTATTACAAACATGCAGTTTCAACACCAGTGAATTTCCTCCATCCCATCTTGCAGGGAATAAAATGCCAGTGTGTTTTCAGTGCCTCCCTGTATATGTTGGTAGTAAAATATTCACGACTTAGAGAATTATGCAGTGTGTTTTCAACGGCAGCTTTTGAAAGCCACTTTTTCCATTAAAACTGTCAGTTTGGTAATACAGCCATGATTTCAAAGCAAAGGAGCATTATGGCGCAAATCAAAGATAGATTACATATTTTATGTTTACATATTCTAGGACCTTCACAGTGTAAAGTTGCTGATTTTTTTTTTTAGACTTTATGTAAGTCTCATCCATTTTGGAATTGGAATGTATCACCATTATTATGAACCAAATAAAACCAGTATATAATATATGTTGAATTGCTAGGTATTATACCTGTGCAATTCACTTGCAATGGAAAGGAAAAAGAGGAGAGTGAGAACTGAAGAAAGTCATTCCCTGTTGCTTTAATTTTTAGTTAATGAACTCCTATACATCTTCTAGCTTCCTTATATTTTGGCAAGAAATGCATTTGTTCCCTAAATGTCTATGATTATAATTAACTACTGTTCAAACAACAAAGCTAACAAATAAATTTATAATCAAAGGAGCTTAAAAGTGAAAGGTAGCTCTGATACTGCTTTTTTATATAGGAGAAATATGTTAATGTCTATGACAATTAGTTGCAAGAGAGAATGATTACTGAATTTGTGGTACTAAGGAAAAAAATGCATGGCAATAAGACAGCCTGCATCTTAATTACAGGTTACAATGAGTGCTTGAGCATGCTCAGTGTGCAGAGGAAAAAAACAAAAAGAACTAAATTTCTTAAAATAACAGTATTTGTCCATAAGTGGTGAGATTCTTCAACAACACATGAAAGTGACAAGATGATAGCCTGTTTAAATACAGTTAGATAATAGGCTTCAAAGATTTCCATCTTTAGCAATATGGTGACAAATGAAGGCTATAAAATTAAACTAATATTGGAACAGTTCTGTTGTCTTAGATTCAAATTTAATGAGAACTGTTTTATTTAAGCATCTCTTCTGGACACCAATACCCCAAAAGGGGAAAAATGAACTAAGGACAATAAAAGTGGTGTGGCATCATGATTAAGGATATAGGCTCTTGAACACCTTGACTTTATACCCTGGTCCTTCCACTTACCAACGTCTCAGAAATCCACTTGGCCCCTTCTGCTTTGCTTTCCTCATCTCTCTGGGATAGGAGCACTTAGTCTAGCTAACAGTGTCATTCCTAACAGCCTTCTTCTTTACCAACAGAAGGTGAAAGAACTAATGGCTTGTTTACCAGACTCCCAGACAACTAGGACTGGTCATATGGTGTCATTCTGGCTAGTGAGATACAATCAACTGTCTGGTGGAAGTTACCAGGGAAGCATTTCTTTTCTGTAAAAGGGCCTGTAAGAGCTGGCTCTCTCCTTTATTCCATCTTCTTGCTTTGAACACAGAGATGCTTTAAATTGTGGCAACTATCTTGCAACTTGAGAGAAAAACCCAGAGACTCCCAGAGACACTGACGTGAGCCAGAATGGTCACCATTACAGCTGACTGCCAAACATCTTTTTATGCAAGAAGAATAAACACCCATCTTTGTTACTATAAGTTGAGTTCTCAGTTACTTGCAGCCATAAGCATCTCTAACAGATGCAGTAGGATTAGTAACAGTGCCTACTTCATAGAACTGTTCGTAAAGATCAAATAACATAATTCACATGAAGTACTTAGCACAATATCAACACAGAGATAACTGATAGACTACTGTCAGCTATAGTGGTAGAGTAGTAATCATCTTCATGGTGGTATCACTGTTCATGCATTTTAAAAGCTGTTTGGAAAAAGAATAGACCTCCAATATGGTATCTCTATGCATGCTCTTTGTATTCATGAGTCTAGGAATAGAGAATACTCAAGGACTCCAGTGTCCCTCAGGTTTAATTGGCCAAAAGAGAATTAGAACCTTGACAGAACTGATGTGGTTGCCAAAGAGGCTTTGCCTATAGTTACGGGTTACCTCAGCAATAGAGAAATCTGGGTCAGCACTAAAACTCATTACAGAAGGAACAAAAAGGAGGTAAAGAAAAGCATACAGAATTTAAAATTATAAAAAGCTTCCTTAATATTAAACATGGAGTTAAAGATTATGAAAGTAAAATGTTCATATTAAGAACAAGGCTAACTCAATGCCATCACCTATCAGGCAATGACACATAATTTATCAACTTATTTTTTTTTTCAATTTTTAGAAAATTACTACACAGAATTCATCTTCGTCTGGCCTTAGCTTTAAAAGATAAGAAACCTATGCTTTTCCACAACCACAAATGCAATTCATGCAAATCATCAAAAGCATACCTCCAGGTTCACTTTGGCAATGATGGAGCAAAATTCAAATCCCTAAAGTAACCAACACACAACCAAAAGGAAAACACCAAGTGCCAAAGCAAAAAAAAAAATTAAATAATAAGAATTAAGTCATCCAAATGCAGTACTTCATTTCAGAGCTGTGAGTTCAGAGAACCTGGTCTGTTGGTCTATTGGTCTGATGATCTTCACTACAGTGTTTACAAGAGGAAGCTTAAGTTCTTGCTATTTTTGCAAGTGCAGGAAACAGAAGGCAATCCCAGCCAAGCAGCAGGGCAGAGTGACTAGCTGATGAAAACCTGTATCGGTTCCGCCCACACGAGTCACAGAGTGACTGCTTCCATTCCCAGCACTGGTCTTTGCCACTGACGGCAGAATGCTAGATACAGGTTCATTCCAAATGCTTGCAGTCACTCATTGGTAATATATACAGTATAATTCCCTATACAGTGTAATTCCCTAAGATGGAGCTGGCCTTTCTGGAGCAGAATAGATCTATTTCCTGTCCTCTGGGTAAACAGTGTTCAGTTTAAATGTCTGTGCCACACTGGCTCCCAGACAGAGCTATCCCAGTCTGCTGGCAGCACCCTCGAACGAGAACAGTGCCCCTTTCTCCTTCCTTCTTATTCATAGTGGTGTAAGGATGAATTGTTAGCTTTAACTTTGAGCTTCCTGGCATTGGTCCATTTGTATCACCACCCTGGCATTATTTAAACACAGTGTGCTTCATATTTATGAGCTTAGAAAATTTCTGGTCTCCCGCTTCTGCCATTCTTAAGAACCATCAAGGGAAAAGGGTGTGACCATAAAAGCTAGTGTATAACAAACCTCATTCAAATGCAGGCAGTGTATTGGGAATCTTAATTCTATTAAAGCATGGACAATGAATGTATTTGTGTTAGTTACTTTCCCACTTTGAGGTTAAACAAACCAGTGAATGGGACTCCGGGTGGCAGCAGAATGAGATACTGCATTGGATGACGCAGGCAGACAAATGCCAGGGAGCATTTTAAAAAACAAGTCTCTTTCCTGCCTTCCCATGACTTTTCAGCAATTTGGATTCTGTAAATGGAAATGAATAGCTCCAGCCCTCCAATATCTTCATTCAGCAGTTCAGTTCCGAGGGTCACGTGACGCATTTATCTCTATGGCTGCTTCTAAGAAAATGGACCCCATTCAAAGAGGGTCTGAATTCACTATAGTAAATGTGTCCCGTCTACTCTTAAATTGATATCCTTCCCTGAATAAAGTTCTAATTTGCAATAATTGCCATACTGAATAACTTACTGCAAACCTCCTACTAATGCCACCACAAGACTTGTTTCCCACCAATGTGACTCACTGAATACCGTTGTTTAAAACACCACGCAAATACACACACACATATGCATGCACGCGTGCCACACCTTTGATAATGGTGTAGGCGCCAACATGGATCCTCCTCCATGACAGCAACTCTCTGTCCTCAATAAGCATCACCTACACAGAAGGGGGAGAAGTGCCACCAGCTGCCTCTGCCACCTGCCCAAAGCTTTCACTTCACAGGCCATTCCTTAATACAACTGAGATTCGGCTTGATTGTTAAGTAAAACTGAAGGAATATGGACTCAGCTTGCTCGTTTTTCTAAAATTTGTGTCTTCAGGGAGAGGCTAGGGGATGAAAAGATGAGCACTAGAAATGTGAATGGGATCCTCTTCCACACTCTCTCACCATCATCCTGCACTGTGGGCCTGAAGCTGTGCCCACTCTAGTAAGTACCAGGTAGCAAGTACCTGAATAAGAATAAGAACCTTTCCAAAGCAGGCAGATCTTGACTGATCAGAGTGAATACAGAGAAGAGCAGCAGAACAAACGAAAGAGGAGAAAACTGGTGTACTAAGATTCTCCATGTATCAGGATTTTCACAAGCTCTCACGTACAACAGAATTAGGGTAGATAAAAGAATCTAACCACTGCATTAAAAACCCTCCCCTTTAAAAGCGTTTCTCATTCTGTTCTTAAAATCTGACTAGAGATGGATAAGATAATATAAATAATTCTAATTCAGTATACTAGCTCTAATTTACTATATAATTTATCTTAATTTTTTTCTGAGACTCTTAGCTTTCACTGTTCACTTGGCCCTCATCTGATGTTTAATAGATAGTTATGCTATTTCTGAAGCTATCAAAGTTAATAAAGCTCGTTTTCTAAGGAAAGAAAAATGAACTATTTAGGTCTTATTCAAGCTCGAATTCTTATCTTTCAAATTTGCTAATCATGTACAATATGCATATGAGGGCATAAAGAAAAATCACCAATTGATGTTTACCCACAGAGGAGCCCTGGGGAAGTCTTCCACTGTTTTTAATCAATACTTTGGAAAATTGTGTCATTTTCTTGATGGGCCTAAGAGAACAAATATATAACTACGACAAGAAAACTGGTCAGAGGTGTGAAAATATAACTTTCAAGAAATGTAAAATGATGAAATCCTTAGTTTCTTATTAGACTTTCAAGTGTACTTTTTTTTTTTTTCCAGGTTCTAAGAACTACGGCTATAGAATGTTTGTCATCAGATTTGTAAGTAAAAGAGACAGTATGATAAGCTAACTGGAAATTTGGTATCACAAAGAGATTGAAGTTTAAAATGAGCTCAGAGGCCCAGGATGACTAAGCTTGAGTTAACTTTTGTATGTCTGTTGAATCACTTTAGTAAGTTAGAAATGTATTTGGCAATAAACTCCATCAGGATAGAAAATGAAATCATGTAAGCCCACTTAAGGTCTTTCTTTAGTAACTAGAGACCAGATATACAGAAGCTAGTGAATAAGAGCTATATAATTCTGACTTGCAATACATCTTTGTCTGAAATACCCAGTCAATTTTTTAAGGAAACTTCATTGTAAAACCCTCCCAAGAGTGTAGCATTAAAACATCTGAGTGGGCTCGTCCTGGTGGAGCAGCGGTTGGATCAATCACTTCCAAAGGAACAAGTCACGTACCCCTGGGTTCAAATCCCAGGTCCAGAAGGAAATCACCAGTGTGAACAACTAAATAAAAATAAAGATGCCTCTCTTCCTCCTCTCTCTTCCTGTCTGCCTACTTGCTTTAATTCCTGCTGCACCTTACCATTAAAAAAAAAATCTGAGTCCTCTGGCTTCTATCTAGTCATTCTAGGCCACAAGTTTTCTAGAAATACTAATAATTATAAGTCCATATTTTCAGAATGGTGGAAACTATAGAAATAAAAGTATTGAAACTAAGTTTAACTGGAGCAGCTTATCTCCATTTTATAAACTCCAAAAGACAATAGAGATTTGTCTACATGTCCTCTTCTGTCTCCCATCTCAAAGAGGGCTTGTCTTCCAGTAAAAAAAATAGACAGTGTTTTGACTTTGGATAGTGTCTACCTACTGGTTTTACCACTGAGGATTTGAATCTTTTATCATGATTCTCCAGTGAAGAAAAGTCAGATGCGAATGCTTTCTCAGCATCTTGTCTATCTGCTGCAGTTAGATAAATAAACTTTAATTTCAGTGTCCCTTGGATCCTGGAATGTACTTAGACATCTCTTTTCATGTTATGTAACTATAAAAACATGCACGTTTGAAAACCTACATTTTTTTCATTATGGTAGAGTCCTAAACAATCAAATCTTCTTACCCAGAAAACGGGGAGAGCATGAACGTGACTGTGGCTGTTTTCGTTTTTTCGACCAAGTCAACCAACAAAGGCAGGCCTGTACTCATCAGAATGAGAAAGTATTTCAGCCCCGGTTCCTATTTAGTCCTTGACCTCAAATGTGACTGACAAGTGGAATGGTGATTTGGGAATGTGAACAGACACCTGTCCACTGAGGAATGGACTGGAGCCAACAGCTCATTACACAGAAAACTACTAAAAAGCCATTGTAGAACAACGACTTCTCATCACCTGGGTCAGATACAAACCAATAACCTAGAGGTGAAAGGCTGTCCATCAAATTCCAGTTCCCACTTCCCAGGTCCATTCAATTCTATCTATTCAATTTTAAGGACTCTCTTCTATAAGTTTGTGCAGAAGAGCACATGGAATTCAATAGAGTTCAGACTGTTATTATTTATGGGATGAACTGAAAGGATTATAGATTGGATCACAATTAAGTTCTCCCCTAATGAATCTGCAGGCTTTAAATAATCTTCTCAAAGTGCACATCACTTTTCTTTTCTCCTCAGACACTCTTGAGAGAAGGCACACTGGGTGATTTCAATGGTAGATACTCTCAGACCTGAAGTGGATTTGACATGTAGACGAGGCTGTTAAGCCCAAGACTGTGAAGTCCACACCAGTTGCAATCAATGCTCCTGATGTGTGAGCACGTATTCATAAATTAGCAGCCCAAGTGTTTAATTTTTATGCAAGTACTCATGTGTTTACTAAAGATTAGCATTTTAATTAGTCTATATTTTTCTTTCAGACAATTGGCAAGAAGAATATTTGCGGATACCTGACTAAGAGGATGCAAAGTAAAAAATGGGGGAGTCACACAATTTTACACAAAAATCCTGATTGACTAGTCATTCCCATAGCATGAAAGAAAATAATATGAAGTGTAAGTTAGGCAACCACTGAGATTTTGTATAGTTGGTTGGATTTGAGATTTTGTTTTTTTTTTGTTGTTCTATTTTATTTCTTGGTTATTATTGGTGGGTTTTTATTTTTTTTTTCTTCTTCTCAATAATAGCTGTATATAGAGAGTTCAGAAAAAGCTCTTTCCTTTCAGATCTCTGTATTGTGTATTTGGGTCATGCTTGGAATATTAAACATTTTGTCTTCTCCATTTAAGTTCTTATACTGTAACATTATGGAGTGGATTTAAATTTAGCTAATTTCTGAGAAGCATTCAAAGAAAATGATTGAGAAACTCCATCTCTGTTTAAAGGTTATCTGCTGCAATTGGGTGAAATATTTATTTTGAGACTTCATTTTAAATCGAACACCGAAAAATGTAAAAGTTGTTAAATCATGACAGAGGAATCTTGAAAAGAGGAAACAGAGGGGTTCCACCTGAAAATGCTCACACAGATGCCAGCTGCACAGAATTTAGTCCCTTCAGATTCCTCCTAATGTCATTTCTTAGATTCTAAAGCAGCAGTTCAGAGACGGAATGCAATCTCAGCCATTCAAATCACACAGGCTTCACCATTTCCTCTATTACCAAGTCATTAAAGTGAAGACTTTTAAAAATTCCTCTATTTTCTTGTTTGTTCCAGGTACAACTTTTTCCTCTATTCTGTACTTCATAATATGTTTTCATTTTGTTCAATAATGTTTCAAACTTTAGTATATAGTCTTGTTCTGCTATTATGCCCTCATAAAATAGTAGTGTGAGATTTGTACTTATCGTGTAATCATTTTCCTGAAAGTTTACTAAAATAGCATGAGTAGAAAGTATTATTTGTTGTTCATCAATAATTTGTTCCAGGTAACCTGGAATTTATGTATCAATTACTGGTATTTAATAGGAAATATTTGGTATTTTAAATAATGTATCTTGATGTCCATAAAATGTAATTTTTGCATTGCATTTTTCCACGTAACATTAGTCTGAAGGGAAAGAAGGTGATTTTCAAAATTAGCACCACAGAGATGAGCATGAGAGTAGCCTATGATGTGAATGTCATAGGCTTTTTAAAAATGTATAATGGAATCTGATCATCTTCATTGACATAGTTCTGACTAATTTTCATATACATATATTTTATGGGATTATATATAACCACATGATGTTATGATATCATGTAACATGACATTTGACAGACAATAAATGGCTCTGTAAAGAGAAGAAGGTAGAGACAAAAGACAACAAAATTTTCATGAAAAATAAATAAAATGAAAGGGCAAGTGATTAAATAAGAAATAGTTATGATCTCTTTTCATAAGATCATGCAGAAAATAAAGCCTCCAAATTTAGGACACTTCAATATTACGTTTTTAAGCACAAATGTCTGGGGGAAATTTCACCTCCATTATGAAGACCTCCTGCCATTTCGCAAAGTACAATGACCTCTCATTTCTAGTTTTGACAGGGGTTATGCTTTTCACACGTGAGGGCTAATGTCAAAACTTTTTTGTTGGTTTCAACATTTTTGTGCAACTTCTTCCAAATTTACTTTGTATTTCCTTGCCTTGCCAAATCAGTTACACTGATGTAATCATAATTGTACTGATGAATTAATGTCATCATCATAGGAGCAATTATTATGCAGTGAAACTCTAATTGGTTATTAATAATGATCTCATTTGCTCTGAAAAAGAATTCTCCTGTACACTTTTCTATTATTCTTATCTAATATGTATTTATTTATGTTTATCTCTTTGGGTTTTCAGGGTCGCCGTTACATTTTACCAATCTTTTTGTGTTCAGTAGTCATTCTAATATTATAATTTCAAATTCAAATTATATAGAAACTTGATAACCTGACTTCAGAATTATATGCGGTAATGAGTCATTTTCCCTATATCTAATATATGAAATATAATGCAAAGACATATTGCCATCTGTGTTTGCTTCTCAAAAATATTTTTGCCTACTCTTGCTCTTAGCTGCATCCCTCATTCGCTTCAATAGCTGAATGAATGATCTCTGAATAAAAAAGAAATGTTCCTATATTCAAATCTCTGAGTCTATAGAGCACAAATTAAGACAGTTAAATTGAATGCACTGTGTTCTGACCACTTGATCTGGTCAGTTTAAACCCCCACAAAGTCAATCACACTATGAACTTTTTCCCCTGCTTTATTTGTTGACAGTCTCTGCTTAATAATAAATTCTTATCTTAATATAAGAAGAAATAGTCAGTTCTGATTGAGGTAAATCTTATTCTTTTTTTCTTTTTCTTTTTTTTTTTTTAAAGAAAAGGTATTGGAAAGAATGAGGGCAAACAGAGGCATGCAGGCAGGCAGGAAGAAGTATTTTTTTTATTTATTTTATTTTAGTGTTAATGTTGGTTATTTCTCCTCAGCCCCAGGACATGAACCCAGATCCTTAGGATGTATGTGAACTGCGCCGACAGCTAATCCACCAGGGCGCACCTAAAGTCAGTCCTAACCTGATGTTCATAAAGTCACTTTCAAGACTTCCATGAACACATTGGGACCTAAGCTAAAAAAACTTAAAAGACATGGCCATTGACAAAGCACTGTGTGTGCAAGCAGTCTACACTTGCCTATGGCGTGAGACTAATAATGGCTACATAGATTAAACATTTTGAACCATCTCTGTAAATGAAAATCAAAATGCCAGGACTTCAAAATGAAAACTGGTGTTAGATAGCCAGGCCTTCTTCCCTAGGCGTTATGTGGTCTGTAAAGTAAAGAGTGAATTATTATTTCTATAAGCACAAAAAGTTTCTCAAGTAAGATGACTCAGAGAAATATACAAGACTTTCTACAATGAAGTGCTTATCCAGGAGATAAAGAAATCTGCCAAATTTACATAAGAAACCGAATGAATAAATGTTGGGTAATCTAAAAACAGTTAAGTGCCCTACATAATACTATTTTGTGGCCAAATGAATTCTTTGTTCTCTTTCTGACTCGGTTTCTTCTTCATCTGTGGAGACAGTGCTACATAGAAAAGGACGATTTTAGTATTGTCTACTTTGCTTGGATATTTGGGATTAATTATAGATTTGAAAATGTGAATTTATCATTTAAAATAAGATAATATATGCAAAGGGGCTTTAAAAACTTGTTGAGCCTAAAAGTAATGATTGAAATCAGCATAAAAGAAGTTATCTATAAAAAGTACTTTAATGCAAACACATACTGGATGTAAATATATTAATGCTTTATATCACTTCTACGTATAAAATTGATTGCAAATGCTGTAAAAGTTATTTTGCAAAAAAATATGTACCCAAAAAATAGTACTGAAAAAAGTTGAAATGAATCCCAGTAATAATGTCAAAAGAATGTGAGGCCAATAAAGTACTTGTGAAAGTAAACCTCTTAAGCACGTCTCTAAAATCTTCATAAAACTACAAAAATTGATTTAAAAGTTTTAACAATTAAAAGGGAACTGCTTCTGATGAAAGGAAAATGAACAGTTCCGTAAAAATGTTATTGAGGTTCTATTTCCTCCAGGAATCTATTAATTCTTGCACCAGATATTCCATGAAATGCTCCTTCATGCCCCTTTCCTCTCCCTCCTATTCATCTTTTAGGTCTCAAATAGATAACACTCCCTCAGGAAACCTTCTCCTCTGAGAAAAGTCTGCATTTATTCTACCACAGCATTTCTAACATCGTATGGCAACTACTTCTTTTTCTCTCTCAATAGACTATAGAAACTCTAAAAAGGCTGGGTTCTTGCCTGTCTTCTTGCGGGTACCTCCCAGAAGAAAATATGCTGAATTAATAAACAATAGTTTCCAAACTAAGAAATGGAAATACATAGACATTAGCATGGTTCCTGACCTCAAGTAGCTCACTGTCCAGTAAACTTAAACAAACGGTAACTTGAACTTGAACAAATGGTAACTGAAAAGAAAGAGCGTCCCTGGGGCCAGGGAGAGCATCATGTCAAAGGAGACTTTCTGAACAAACAGAGTAGGGAGAAGAGAGAGCCAACTAATAAGTCACAGAACCATCTGGACTAAATTCTCAGAAATAGAAGCCTAGGAAACTTAAAATTGAGATAATAAATGTCAACATAAATATTTAGTAATAATTCACGTGAAAAGCTAAGTTTCAGAAAAACAGAGTTTTAGAGCTACATTTTCTATAGTTTCTCCAAATCCTGGCAAACTTTGCACAGTTTTTTAGTGAATAAAAATTTTAAAAAGAGTTGCAGAGCAAATATATTTGGGAAATATTAATTAGTTAACTCCAACAGGGAGATTTGGAGGGCTCATTTGATTATTGTGGGTTGTAAATGCTCTTACAAAAAAGAACTTAGTTAACATTCTTTAAACCAGGTTTCCCAAACTTCTTTCATTAAAGAACGCCTTTTGCATAGCACAGCACTGCTATCTCAATGGACACAATTTTAAAAAGCTAATCTAGACATGCATAAATCAGCTGCATGCTGCCTTTTTATCAACATTTCATATAAATACTTGTTTTATATAGAACATAATATTTCAAAAAATGCATACACCATCAGTAAGAATCATCTCAGAAACTATAGTTAATGACAATTAACTCTGACTTAGCAGTCACCTTTTCACAAAGTTGTAAGTAAAGGGTTATCTATGGTTTTCTCTATCTCACACATGAAAAGATTTAGCTTTTACCAAAGGGAATATGGTGTACATATCACAAAATCCATTTTCATCTCCAGTACTGACATCATATACACATTCTCAGTGACTTCCTGTGGATCTGAGAACAAGGCCCTCCTGGTCTGCTCTCTACGCAAAATGGAAGGACTAATGTGGATGGTCCCTGATACTCAGGTATTACAATCATCCCATGCTGATGTTTTAATATACATTTTCTTTTTACAAAATTAATTTCATATTGGAACACATAATGTCAATTTCAAATTGTTTCTTTAATTCTGATCACCTCTTTTGTATGGAATAAAATAATTCAACTCCCTTTTGAATATTTCCATCTTAGGCCATGACCTGTGACTGTCCTTTTGCAGATACTTACTCCGAATCTATTTGGTGGAATTTGTAACTTGTTTCTCCCATACCCTCAAAATGAATCATTCCTGCTTAGTCTTTAGGAGGATGAAAACCCTGAGGTATATCCCCGGTTTCCTGGGGGCCAAAACTCTTGTTTTAATCGTTTACTTAAGTGATATAATAACACACAGGGAGGGGAATAAGAAGATCCTTTTTGAGGATGGCATGGATATTTCCTGAGTCAAAGCCTTGTCTACCAGCTCTAGTTTCAAGGACCCTTGTAAGTAAGTTATCTCGTTACATTGCAGTAATGTAATGGCTCTGTCTGCATCATTCTTCAAACTCAAATAACCTAGTCAGTTTGGGGGAAGTTATATTCATTCCCAGAGCCGAGAACCTTCAAAGTTAACAAAAGTGTTCAGTGCATAGAAATGTTTAAAACAGTTTTTGATCCTCTAAATTGATTGCCTATTTCTGTATAATAGCTATGTTCCAGGTGTCAATCCACAGTAGGCTGCTAATTTTACGTATGTAGGAAAACTTTTTATTTCTAGAGTGGGCCAAACTGCTGAGCACTTTTAGTACCTCTTCAGTTCTGGAAAAATACTCTATTTATTCTATCACAGTCTTTGAGTAGATTACATAATTTATTTCCAAATTAAGTTATAAATTGAACATCTAATCATGTTTGCACAGAAAATCAGGAACATGTCTTCAGTTGATAGGAAAATTTTAAACAGCCCTTTAAGTATAGGTTTTTCACCATCCAAAAGACAGCATTTAGTTTCTCAGAGATTATCACTCTGTTTTTTTTAGAAGACACCATATGACATTAAATGACAAGATATGAGGGTTATAGAAATCTCCAAAACTGAAAACTTCAGAAAGCTATGACAAAATCTGAAGCAATAAAGCATACCAGTTGGAAGAGTAATTAACTGGATGAGAGAAACGGTTCTCATTATCCACTCAACCGACAGTATGACAAACTCATGTTTAGGCAAACTGAGGTAACGGTGATTCTTGAATATTTATAGATTATGAGTCTCAAAGGTGAAGAAGTTTGGGTCGATGCATTTGAGGCCCTTAAAAGAACATTATAGTCTGCTGCATTCCTGTGAAGGCAAGGCAGGTAAGCTCCCAGATGGCTTTTTTTTTTTTTTTTTTTTTTTTTTTGAGAGTTCCACGCTTGAGAGAAGGAATAAAATTTTGATTCTGACCCATAAATCCAAAGTGCTTTTTCAAGGTTTGAAAATCTTACTCTTTTTGAATTACAACTCTACCTTGCTTTGGCTTTGGAAGGCATTCACGGCTGCTATCAAGATAAGATAGAAACTGATGGATTGAAAGACCTGCATTTTCTTTAGCCTTTGTCATTCAGAGTTTGCTGGAGAGAGCTGGGATTTATTATGTGTTCATTAGTTCTAGGATTATGGGACCATGTTTGGTGTTTTTTATGTTAATTAACCCCCTGATTCACTTATGAGGTATTAGAGGTGGAAAACCTATGCATTCATGCTAACACTCACTGTAACTGAAACTGCCTCTGACCCATGACCTTTTTTAAAAGTAGTATTGTATAAGAGTTTGATTTTTTCCCTGTTTTCCAGTCAGAATTAATACAGTAAAAAAGAATTCCTAGAGTTACCAGTCTCAAAAAAAAGAAATCAAAGTCTCGACAATTGTAAGGAAAAATAAGTATTCTAAGAGTAAACAGTAGTCCTTGGAGAAAATTGCCCTTTAAGAAGATTATAGGAAAGCTATACATATTTTCAGGAAAAATCATCTCAGAGATAAAAAATTTCAAAAGGGAGACATCATTGCTGATTGTTCATAGGCAAGAAAGGCAGAGAAGGGGTAAAAGGCTGAGTGTAAAAGCAAGCAGAAAAGAAATGCCTACCATAGATGGTGTTTGGATAGGTCCCAGCAGCATGGCCCTAGGAAAAAGGTTTAATGGCCATGGAAATTTCTTGGGTATTTGAGAGTTGGAAATTGCAAATAAACTGAACTGTGATGAAACTATTAAAGGTCAAGATGAGTATCAAGTGGTTATGAAGCTCTAAAAGAGTAGATTATCAAGCTCATGGCAGTAAATTCCATAGTCTTAAAAAATTGTAGGCCAAGACTCTTCTAGGAACACCCACAGAGCATGGTGTATTTTTAAATAGCCTTCATCCAAATGAGGGGGGAACAGGAGAAAGATAGGTCAAATAGCATAGTTATAAAAGTAATTCTTGACCTTCTCTGCGATATCAATCACCTAGGAAGTTTTTAATAGATACTCAAGCCCAGACCTCTGAAATTTGGATTTTTGGATCCAGACTGAGACTCCAAGCAAGCATCCCTGTTTTTAAAATTTTTACAAGTGATTCTAAAATACTACCAGGGCTAAGAATCCCTGGGTGATAGTAGGGGATTCTTTAAATTAGAGCATCATTTTGGCAAATAATAAATATAGCAAATAAGGCTGCACTAAATATTCAGAGTTAGGATCTAGCTCTCATCTAGCTTTTTAATTCACATATTCCTCACTAATAATCTTCCCACTAACCTCCAAACACACACAAATTTTTCATGCCTCCACCATTGTTTCATGATGACTTTGCTCCTAATATATTTTACCTGCTCTGTTTTCCATTATCTGGCTGATGACTTATGTATATATTATGCTGAAAGCTCATTTGAAAGTCACCTTTGCAGTAATGTTTTCTCCAGAGACACTTTCTCTCTTTCCATGATCTCACCTTATTCAATACCAAAGCCTACCACTTCCTATTGCATGATAGTTCATTGTTTAGTCTGTCGTATCACTAAGACTAGCTATAACACTCACATCCTGTGCTGAGGGCACACAAATGGATATCCTAACAAGGCCTTTACATCAGGGAAGCCTAACCCATAGAAATAAACACAGAATGACAAACAGAATGAAGAGCAAGAGAAATTTATGTGAAATAATGGAACAAAACAAAACCCCAGGGGAAAATCCAAAAGTAATGGATTTGAGTAAACTATCTGATGAAGACCTTAAAGCAATAGTTTTAATGATACTCACTTAAGCCAAAAAAGTAATGTAGGAACAAAAAAAAGTACTATAACAAAGATAGATAAAGCATGAGGCAGTTCCAAAGAGAATTCTTGGAGCTAAAGAATACAATAGCTAAGCTAAAGAACAGAACACATTGTCTTTAAAGTGACAAAAATACAGGATAAAGAAAGAATCTTAAAAGAAGCTAGAAAAAAAGCAAGCAAGAAACAAAGAAAACCCATAAGACTGTCAGTGGATTTATCAGGAGAAACTTCATAGGTTAGAAGGAAATAGCATGATGTATTCAAAGTGTTGAAAGAAAAGAATTTCTAACCAAGGACACAATATCCTGTTATATTATCACTTAGAATTGAAGGAATGATAAAGCACTTCACAGACAAATAAAAATTAAAATAACTAATCACCACTAAGCCAACCTTACAAGAAATACTGAAGGAAGTTCTATAAAATGAAAAGAAACCCCACTTAGAAGCAGCAAGACATCAAAAATATAAAATGAGAAGAGAGTAAAAATGTGGTCTGTTAGAATGATCTCAAGACTAATTTACTCTCAAGCTAAAATAGGTTGTAAGCATAGAAACCTTTTTGTAGATCCCACAGAAACCTCAATTTGTGAATCTATAGAAGAAAAGAAAGAAGAAACTGAAAAGGGAAACCAAACTAATGCTTTCAAAACACCTGAGATGAGAATAAGAGAACAGAGGTTGGCAACACCCAGAAAACAGCTAACAAATGACAATAAACAGTTATATAAAAATAATCAGAGTAAATGTTAATGGATTGAACTCACCAATCAAAAGACATAGAGTGGAAATAGTGCACCCCAAGATCCTAGGTTCATGACCTGGAGTCCATGAGAACAACCAAGATGAACAACTAAATAAAATAAAAATACTTCTTTATCCTCTCTCTTCTTGCCTTCCTGTCTCTGTTTCCTTCATTTCTGCCCATACCGTTCTTAAAAAAAAAAAAAAAAAAAAAGATGATAGAATGAATTAAAAACATAACCCAACTTTCTGCTCTCTATGGGAAACTTATCTCTATTCAAAAGATAAACATAGGCTCAAAATCAAAGATTAGAAGACAATCCTACTATCAATGTATCCTAAAAAAAGCAGGGGTAGCTCTACTTATATCAGATAAACTAGACTTCCAACTAGAGAAGGTAACAAAATATAAGAATAAACTTTACATTATGATTAAGGGGTCATTTCAACAAAAAGACATAACTCTTATCAATATATATACACCAAATGAAGAAGCATCAAAATATATAAAGTACTTATTAACAGAACTATGTAGAGATATTTATAGCAATGAAATAATATTAAGAGTTCAAAACCACATTTACAACAATAGACAGATGAACCAGACAAAAAATTAGCAGAGAAAGAACAGCCTTAAATGACAAATTAGAACATAAGTGTTTATAGATATTTATGGAACACTTCTCTCAACAACTGAGAAATCACATTCTTCTCAAGTACTCATTAAACATTCTCAAGGATAGACAATATATTGGGAAGCAAACAAGTGTCAACAAGTATATAAAGATTGAAATAATATCAAGGTGTTCTCTGAACATAATGAAATGAAATTAGAATTCTGCCCCCCCAAAAAAGACTGGAAAATTTCAAAATATATGGCAACTAAACCAGATGGTTTTGAATG
Source organism: Solenodon paradoxus (assembly GCA_004363575.1). Lineage (NCBI taxonomy): Eukaryota > Metazoa > Chordata > Mammalia > Eulipotyphla > Solenodontidae > Solenodon > Solenodon paradoxus. The sequence goes on from RJWH01000380.1 coordinate 352,827, forward strand.
ACTTGGATAAAAGAGAAAATCAAAGGAGGAATTAAAAAGTACTTGGAGACAAGTAAGAATGAAGATATAAGACATGAGATATTATAACTTATGAATGCAGCAAAAGCAGTACTTAGAGGGAAGTTTATAGCAATTCAGAGCAATCTCAAGAAAAAAGACAAACAATTTAGTCCTATATTTAAAGAAACAAGAAAAGAAAAATTGAAGCCAAAAGTCAATAAAAAGAAGGAAATAATAAAATTTTGAATGACATAAAACAAAATAGAAATCAAAAGACAACTTGAAAGATCAATGAAACCAAAAGCTGATTCTCTGAAAAAAATTAAGTTTACAAACCTCACCATTTACATATAAAAATACAACAGATTTTTGTATACTAATTTTGTAGGCCAGTACTTTACTGTACTCATCCCATCTAAAATAGAAACAAAAATAATTAAGCATTTTGTAATACACTTACAAAGGAAGTGCAGAAAATCTGTACAATGAAAACACATAAAAAGAAACATTGTTAAAAGAAATAAAGGAAGATACAGAGATGGAAAGATATTCCATGCATAGTTGGGAAGAATTAACATTGTTAAAATGGTCATCTTACCCAAATCAATATACAGGTTTACGTCAGTCCCCTCAAAATCCCACTGACATTTTTCAATGAAACAGAACATTTTTTAAAATTTCTATGGAATCACAAAAGACCCTAAAGAGACAAAGCAATCATGATAAAAAAGAACAAGAGTGGAGGTATCACACTCCCAGATCTTGGACTACACTACAAAGCTATAGTGATCAAAATTGTGTGGTACAGAAACATATTGTATGGTATAAAACAGAGACCTAAATTGGTAGAACATAATTGAATTATCAGAAATAGACTCACACATATATGGTCAGTTAACTGATGGCAAAGAAGAAAAAAAGCATATGGTGGAGAAAGAAAACCTTTTCAACAAATGGTCCTGGGAAAACTGCACAGTCACTTGCAAAAAAATGATCTAGGCATGTCCTCAAGATTCAGGTGTTGGGTCTGTGCCATAGATCCCAATGACTCAAGTTCATTGCCCAGAGTCAGGGGGAACAACTAAAATGAACAACTAAAGAAATAAAATGTTTCTTCCTCCTCTCTTTTCCTTCCTGCTGGCTGCATGCCTGCTTTCATTTCTGCCTACCTTCCTACCTCTTAAAAAAATTAAAAAAATAAATCTAGACCACTCTCTAACACCATATACAAAAATTAATTCAAAGTAAGCAGAAACCATAGAAGAAATATAAACAATATGTCCCATGACATCGGTGCCTTAGAGGTGTTTGGGGATGCAACTCTAGAGGTAAGGAGAGCAAAGCAAAAATAAACAAATAGGACTACATTGAACTAAAAGGCTTTTGTACAGCAAAATAAACCATCGCCAAAACAAAGATAACCTCTTGACTGAGAGAAGATATTTGTATATCATAGGTCTGACAAGGTTTAATATCCAAAGTATGTAAAGAACTCAGAAACTCAATAACAGAAAAACAAGCAGTTCAATCAGAAAATGGGAAGAAGAATTGAATAGACATGTCTCTAAAGAAGACATACAGATGGCCAACCGGTACATGAAAAGATGTTCCTTCTCACTTGTTATTAGGAAAATGCAAATCAAAATAACAATGAGATGCCACCTTATACTTATGAGATGGTTATTATCCAAAAATACTAGAAACAGCAAATATTGGCAAGAATGAGGCTAGAAGGTAACCCTTTACGCTGTTGGTAGAAGTGCATATTGGTACAACCTTAATGGAAAGTAATGTGGAGAGTCCTCAAAAAAAATGAGAATGGGAAATTTCATATGATTGCCTCATCCTAATTCTGGGTATTACCCATAAAACACAAAAACTCTAACTTGCAGTGATATATACAGCTCCATGTTCACTACAGTATGATTTACAATTGTCAAGAATTGGAAATTACCTAAGTGTCCATCATCAGATGAATGAAGAAAGAAGATGTGGCATATATACACACGGCAGAATACTACATTGCCCTAAAAAAGATGAAATCCTGCCATTTGTAATAATAAGGATGTTAAATGAAATAATTCAGAATGAGAAAGACAAATACCAGATAATTGCACTCATGTGTGGAATATAAAGAAAAAAAGCAAATGAACAGACATAAAAAACTAATGCTTGAACACTGAAAATAAAACTGAGGTTACTGAGACAGGAGATAAAATAAAACAAAAAACTGAAAGTTGTCACTTTACAGCCAAGCATGAAAAATGGAACATTTTGCAGTTTGAAACAAGACCAGACGTTGTTCAACACCCCCTATTTATCGAAGTCAAGGAGAGACCCTCCTGTTAAGAGGTCCTGACTCATGACCCTGCTATCAACAGCACGCCAGGTGGCCTTATCAGGATTCCATCCCCACCCCTGCCGCACTTGCCAGAGACTTCCACTCCAAAACTTCTCTCTCACAGCCTCTGTTGGATTGCTCTGGGTACCCTCTTCTCTGAAAAGAGCTTTCCTGGCCCGTGCTTGGGACAATGGTGTCTCATTTAGAGCCCATCTAGCTCCCTTGTCTCTGCCTCTTATTGTAGAACTGAACCAGCTTACAGTTACCAGTAGGGAAGGAAGTAGTGGGTAGGAGATAGTGGTGGGGGGTGTCCAATGGCCAGTGATGAAAAACTTGGTAATTTGGTGTGGACATGGTGTGTTGTTATATATTTGATGAATGGTGATCCTGTGCATATGGGTTTGTATTTTTTGTAACATCAATAAGTTATTTTAAAATTTATCATCTCATATAAATACAAAATATATGCTTTAAATTATATTTAGTATGTATAATTAACACTCTCATAAGAGATTTTTACAAAATATTATTTCATAAAATAATTGAAAATACTAAATAACAATCTTCATAATGAATCACCATAAATCCTTGTTAGATATATAGATTACATCTGTTTTATAAGTAATATGATAATAAATATCGGGGTAAAATCTTTGTATTTATTCTTAGCTATTTCAAAAGTTCTATTAATGAAAACCTAAATTTAGGTTTGAGAATACACATAATTGGCGTGCCCTTGTGACTCAGGTAGCTGAGATGGCTGGAGTATGGACCATGTAAAGCCCAGGACCTGGGATCAAGACCAAGGTCCAAGGTAGAAAACAAAATGTACACCTAAAGAAATAAAAATAGTTTTTGCCCCTTCCTTCCTTCCTTCCTCCCTTCCTTCCTTCCTTCCTTCCTTCCTTCCCTCCTTCCTTCCTTCCTTCTTTCCTCCCTCTCTTTAAAAAAAACATATAAACATACTTTTAGGATTTTTCTGTAAATTGTTTGATTAGCTTCCCCATTCCCCACATTCTCTCCACTTAATGCACAAACTTTAAAAAAATATTTGCTGATGCTCCCTGGTGGAGCAGCAGTTAGGTCAATTCCTCCAAAGGAGGGGGTTCAATTCCTAGGTCTGGAGGAGAAATGTCCACTGTGAACAACTAAATAAAAATAAACTAAAGATGTTTCCTCCTCCTTTCTCTTATGTCTGCCAACCTACATGCCTTTATTCCTCCCTGAAGCTTTCCTTTAACAGAGAATTACTTGCTAGTTTTATAAGAAAAAAAACGATATTTCATTGCCTTAATTTGAATTTCTTTGATTATGAGTTCTTTTACTTTTTTCTGGAGGGAATGCTATTTATATTTCTTCATTGTGAACATCTAGTTTATTCCTCTGCTTTTCTTCTTGAATTGCTTTATTTATTGATATTTAAAAGCTTATTATGCAAGAGAGGTATTAAACCTTTCTTGCCATATATGTGGAAACATTTTTTTCTTATTTTATAACTTACCTTTTATTTTATATAAGGTGTTTTCTGACGCTGATGAGTTTGTTTCCCATGAAGTTAAATTCTATGTTGGCTTCTGCTTTAGGAACATGTTTAATAAAGTTTTCCATGACTCCAAATCATATAAATATTCACCTTAAATACTCATACCATTCTAAGTTCTCATTATTAATCTGTATGCTTTTTATCATTTGGAATTGATTTTTATGTATGACAAAAGAATCTATCTTCATTTTCCCCACTTTTCATTTCCCTTAATATGTCAGTAATTTCAAATGTCAACTTCATTATATACTAAGACTACATATTTATATATATACATTTCTGATTTATTTATACTTATTTTCAGACATACATCAATAAAAATACTGAAGCAAATGTGTTAATTGAATAAGATTAAATAAAATAATCCATTAAGTGATTTATACTGATCATCAAAACAAAGGTGAAATTCTTGTATTACTGAACACTTTCTAGAGTAAAAACAAAAATTAATTTGTGTTACTAACTCAGATTTGGATGAACAATATTCTTGGTAAGATAGATGGAACTCTACCAAATTTCTGATTTCGGGTGCCCATGCATCCTCTCCAGGTTCAAGCTCTAACCCAGGAACTACTCTGAAGGGCTTTGGCAGATGTGCGTAGGTCCTAAATTAGCTGACTGGAAGAAAGATTATTATCCTGATTAGACTTGACCTAATCAGGTGAGCCCATAAAGAATAAGACTAAGAGTGAGGGGCAGAGGGGAGGGAGAGGGACAGAGAGGGGGGCAGAGAAAGAGTCAAAAATGTGAGAGGGATTTGACATAGGGAAGATTTCTCCATTGCTGGATTTGAAGACAGAGGGAGCCACACTGCAAGGAATGTTGGAGACTCCAGGAGTTGAAAGCAGCATCCAGCTGTTAGCCTGCAAGGAAATTGAATCCAGTCCTGTAGACAGAAGGAACTGAAATCGACCATAATCATGTGAGTTTGAAAGAACACAGCCCATAAATACTTTGATTTTAGGCTTATGACACTATGAGCAGAGAACCTAGTCTGCTTGTGCCAGACTTCAGACCTACAAAACCCTGAGCTAGAACTATAGATGTTCTCTTGTCACTAATATTGTGATCATTTGCAATACAACAATACATGTGAAATGCAACTTGACATATACTTCATTTTTACCCCAAATTTGAAGGTATTAATATGAATTAAATGTACTTCACTTGCTTTTTCGGTCAGGATTGACAACATCAAGAATCACTATTAAATTGAACAGTTAGTGAATTTAATGTAGTATATACAGATGTTAATTTACAATGATGCACACCTTAAACCTATATAATGTTCTGATGCAATTTCACCTTAATAAAGTTTTAAAAAATTACTATCAAAATATGTAATATTTACAGTAAGGTGAATTGCTCTAGACTAGAAGGAATTTAGTAATCTATATAGTTATTATAATACAATATGTCCCAATGGCATCCATCATATTCTGAAGTCTTTAATAATGAAAGATAACAATTGAGCCCTTTTTTTTTTAAGGAAATATGTAAGCAAGAATGAAGACAAGTAGGCAGGAAGGCAGGAAGGGAGAGGAGGAAGAAGCACTTTTATTTCTATTTCCAGTTAGTTGTTTCTACCCAGGACTAGAACACAGGATTATGTGGATTGTGTCCTTCAGAGGCAATAGACTTAACTACTGCTCCACCAGGGTGCGCCAACAGTTGAGTGTTTTTAAACATCACTAAGTGTCCAGTGGTTAAACGAGGTGTTGTCAGTTAAATGTTTATACACTGGGGACCCTACTGTGGTTTAACGCAATACAATTTAGAGAACACTGGGGACTACAAGTCACACTTTGTGCAAATGTGTTTCTAGAATAGTGACCGATCGGAGGCTCCTTAGCTTCCTCTAAACATGTGACTGACAAAAGTCACTGTTCAGGAAGATTCTCTTATGCATTACACGATGCAAGTAAGTAACAATATATGGGAAATAGTAAAAGAGTTTTCTTTCTATTCTGAGAATAAGCATGTTTTTAAGGTTTCACCTTAGTTCAATGATTTCAGTCCTCGTATATGGGAAAATGTAGAAGCAGGCCAATAAATATAGACCATCAGAGACTCAGCAAGTAAAGCTGACCTGCTAATAGAGAAGTATCTATACACATAAACACATGGCATCTGCACACACATGTGGCAGCTCAACAAAACCTAGATGAAAAAGAAAATGACCGTGGAAAACTTGAGCATATAAAGACATTATTTCCTTTACACAAAAGATGCTTCATTCCTTTGGGACTCCTCCGAAAATGAAGCCATCTCTTTAATTGGCTTAGTTGTGTTTCAAACAAGGTTATTTTTTGTAGTGGCAAGTCCATGCTTTCTCCCCTGGTAGAGTAGTTCTGAACATAAAAGAACTTTCTTTAGCCAACGTCCCCTCTATCAGTAAAGAACAGCGTAGCTTCCACTCAATGACCTTAACCTCTCTTCTTCATTTGTTGGCCTTTTATGGGGATTAGTGGCTTTCTGAGTTGAGTCTCTTTAGTAGCTTATCACCTCCAACAAAGCAAAATCAGGGCTTAGAATCCCCTTTTCAAAGAATGAACACAAATATAATCTTTAGGGTGCAAGTTTAGGATACTAGCACAGCCTGATGTACATAAGGAGTCTCTCAGCCTTCTGCACCCCTTTACGCAAGCTCCTAGGATAAAGAAAATGACTTTACTCTGGCCTTCAGCTACATTGAAACCACAGGATCTTGCCTGATAACAGCCATCAGATTCGCCAAAGAAATATCCCATTGCATGCAGACTAACCTTACAGGTAATTCAGTAATGTAGGTGAAAGAAGGAAGAGGCAATCTCTTTTTTACACTATAAATTCTTTTTCTTCTGTCAAGGAACGGGATAGGGTCCTACCCAAATCCTCTTTAAATGTCACCCAATCTATACTGAATCACAATACTCTTATAAACTCATAGTACAACTCTGGTGCTACTCTAAACATAACTTTAAAAAAAAAAAAACCCCATCGTACTATAATAATGCTTTCAACTACCTGTTTGAATAAATGACAATAGGAAATAAAACTGAACTAAAGTGGGAATTTTTTTTTCTAATACTTTAATCTAAATTGAACCTAAATCATATAGTAACCATGACATGAGTTCTGAGTTCAGTAAAAATTTTAAAACATTCTTTATGTTAAATGCGAGTTGATTCTTACAAAAGGAATTCAGAAGTGTCTGATTTTCTCCCTCTCCAGTATCTTTGACAGAAGATAATTGGAGAGATAAGAAATGGTTTACTTGCTGTTGGTTTGAAAATCTTCCATTGAGTGTTGAAACCCTGAAGAGGTAAGGAGAGCCTCATGGGGGCATTCAGAGAGACCAGGCAAGTTCTTTGGGATTCAAACATATAGAGACAGAGAGACACACAATGATGGAAATGATGTCTGATCTAGTTCCCTAAAAATATAGGGTAATACATAATTTGGGACAGAAACGGACTTTTTGTAACATTGCTTCCTCGTGGAACTTGGAAGAACACCTCATGTCTCCTAAATATCCTAAGGTGGTATCTGGAACAAAGGGAATCAGAAGTAAAACAGCCCCAGGAAGGCGACCCCTAAAAAATTGAAGTAAATGATACCCCTGTTTAAAGATCATCCTCAGTAAAGACTAACCTACTTAAAACCATACAGGAAAAGGGGACCATACATTTTCATTTTGCTTCTTTGTTCAGGCCCTTTGGGGACATGATTTCATTTATTTCCTACAATACCCTGAGAGACAAAAAAATATTATCCCCACTGTATAGAAGAGGGAACATAGACTCAAGGAGGTTAAATAACTTGTCTAAAATTATACAAAAGTTTAACCTTTTATTTCCTGCTGCTCCTATTGTAAAACAGGAGAACTTCCAGTAAAGGTTTTATTCAATTTGTGGCATACAGATAGATAGATAGATAGATAGATAGATAGATAGATAGATAGATAGATATATGAAACAGAATCCATGCAGCAGTCCTTCACAGGTCATCAGATCAGAGAACAGGAGGAATATACCCATTCTTAGGTAAGAATAGAAAAAGTACACAAAAATAAAGTATACTAAGAAATAACGATAATAAGTAAAGAATCAAAAGGTCAATCGAAAGAAATGGAGACCACAAAAATAAATATATAATTAATAAAAATATAATAAAAAATACATAATAAATTTTAAAACATAATAAATATCAATCTTATATCTTTCTCCTTTGTCTCCTCTGAAATACCATGTTAACTAGAAGTAGAATGAACCTGCATTTTATCAAAGTTGGATATTTTTGAGAATGAAAGGAGGCCTTAATAAAATTACCCTCATTCAACATATGTAAACCTTTAAACACTAAGACAATAATGGATGATGAGAGATTTTACTTTAAGGCAAATAGTTATTTTATAGTAGGACCGATAATAAGCAAAAGATAAACTTCTTATATTTTTAATACTGCCAAACTTCCCTATAATTTCTAATTTTCCCTATAAAGTTGGTTCCACTGGCTACCAAAATGCATTCTTTAGGGACAAAAATCTTATGAGCTACTAATTGCTGAGTATATTACCAAATTAACAACATTTATATTTTAACATAAAATTATTTATTTTGTTTTTTAATTGATTTCAGAGAATGTAAGTTACATCATAACATTATAAAATGATTTAAGGTAGTACATTATTTTAAATCAACATTGGCACATATATATTAAGTTTACCACTTTTCTTAACCCAACAGAATGAATTTCTAATTGTAGAGCATCAGATATAAGCAGCATAAGTATTTGGAAAAACTTTCAACACCTTAAAACATACCATTGACAGGTAACTAAAGCCCTCTGTATCAATTCATCTCCAACTATAAATACAACTGAGATTAATTCACGGGGTATGCTTTTTTGAAAGACAAAGTTTATTTGGAAACAGACATTGAATGATTCTATTGAAGTTGCAAAATACAAGCCAGAGAAAAACTTGCAAGTGTCAGCTGACCATATTTTTCAATTGACAACTTGAAAAGTTGTGTCAGGAGAAAGGTGGCTTAATTATATTCTTCTGATTGAAGAGGGCCTAAATGCCCCACCAAATTCCATCAACCAGGCTAAGAGACTATTTCAAGTGAGAAAGTCAGAGATAAGGTTAATCATAGGCACAAATGAATAAGTATTTTCCTGGGAACGTGGTGACACAGATTAGACACTAAGATATGTTAAATAAATTTCTGAATTAATGAATAAGGGAGTAAATAAGTGAACATACAATTAGAGACTGAATTAGGTCTCTGCCCAGATCATCAGACTCCAAGCTATATAGCCTTACTGCAGTGCAAGACTCAATCTCAAGTTCTCAATTATATGGTGACAGATATAGTTGAACTATTGGTGATAAGCTTAATAATATATACACATTTTTATTTACAATGATGTACATCCTAAACCTACGTAACATCATATGCCTTCAATAAAAGTTGAATTTAAAAAATGTAGTAGCATTACTCAAAGTATAATAATTATTAAAAAGAGCAAAATAAAATCTGCAATCAATTAAATTACTTAAACTCAAAAGAGGAAAAAATACATTTATAAAAAAAGAAGGGGTTAGAAATAAGACAGGGTGTGTTCATGAAATTGCGAGAACTGCATCTGAGATTAGAAAGATGAATAAAGATATGCAATGTTTTAAAAATGGGGTAAGAATGTAAAGAAGATTGAGTAGAAATGAAGAAGAAAGATATGAATAATCTGGCTTTTACTTTTATTTAGTAACTATAAAATGACTGCTTCTATCAAAAATAATTAAGTGAAACCATATGGCAGAGTTTGGGAAAAGGAAGAGAGAGGAGCACCAATGATAAGGAGTAGAAATGTACAAAGTTTTAGAACACAGGAAGAAGAAAGGAAGAGACAGAGCTTCAAAATACAGGAGGATTGATAAATTAATGCATAATCAGCAAAGGAAATGTGACTCGAAATAACAGATAAGCAACAGAATCTATCAGAGAGAAAATCCAAGCGTGACATTTTAAAAATTAAGCATAATTAGATGGAAGGAAAGCAAACACCAGAAGTGATCAAGGCAAATACACAAGACCCTGCACAAAAAAAATAATGGTAATAAAAGAACAACCGGCAGAAAGGAGGAAACATAAGGGGAAAAGAAATACAAAGAAACAAAGTATATTTTTTTCTTCAGAAAATTCTACCCTAAAACTTTCCATTTTCATGCACACACTCTGTAAAGAACCAGACACACAACTCTTTTCCCAGACATTGAGAATGTCTTTGCCCCCAGACGTCACCCGCAAGCCCCCCTTACAAAAATTCTCCTGGGAAAAGCAATTGTTCAGGCAGAAGTGCCTGGGTTGGTTCTTCATTAGAATAGTTCCCACAGGCGTGTGTCCTCTCTAGTAATACACAGGAATCCCATATGGCACAATCTGGATCTCGTAGAGGTGAAATCTGCATAAAGTAGGACGACGCCAGGGGCCAGCACAAAAGGGGAGACATGCATGTAGTGACATGGGCTCCCTGCCCTCTGACCCAGCTCTGCGCCTGTTCCCACACTTCGTGCAAAACCCAGGCAAGTGTGTCCAAATGCCTGTAGGTAGCAGCAGTCTGTCAGAGGGTGAGGATGGGACTGAAAGGAACCCCAGAATTAGTCCTTCAACTGTGTGTGGATCAATTTTAAGGCAGTGCCCTGTCATCCTAAAAGAAAACCTGCATGTGGCTGCAATTAACCCCATTAGCAAGTGTCTAGCATTGTCCTTCTGCCAAGCAAATGACCCTGTAAGGAGATGACCAGAACAGAATATTTCTCTGATTTTTAACTCAGTTGTCTGTAATTTGTGACTAGAAACAAGAGCCTTAACTAGTAAAGGTTTTATATGTGTACACACTGGTGCTATAGTTTGATCACTTTTTTTTTTTTTTTTTTACTTTCATGTTGTTTTGTTATCATTTAAAATAAATCCACTTTGAAATAAAGCTATAGTATATCTGGCATTCCTAGAAAAATAATCAGATTTCCAAGTGTTATAAATTAGGTAAATACACATTATAGTATTATATATTATTAGAAAAAATATTCATAAACTTAAATTTGTAAGTAACGTTTTTAGTAGACACCACATCAATGTGCACACACACATAAACACACACTAGACATCACTTCCCAACTGCTCAGTGCAAGTAAAAGAGGTTAACGTTATGCCCCTAAATTGAAAGTCACATCTCTAGCTGGTGGTAATGTTTGTGGTTGCTTGAGGCTCCTTGAATAAAGAAAATCAAAAAAAATTTTTTTTAAGTGTGAACTAATCAATTTTTGATCACAGTCATTTACTCCATAGTTGTCACCTTTCTAAATATAATTCAAAAACACATGAAAAATTATGGCTAAAGTTTATGGTCAAATTCAGGGGTGAGCATTGTATTTTTTTTTAAACAAAAATGCTTCTTCAATTTTTCTGATTTTTTTCCTGTACACATTTTAAATCATGCAATGTAAAAGGGCTTAGGTGAAGGCATAGGAAATAATTTTAAACTTCCTTATTCAGCTTTTTTCTTTTCCTGGTTTAAAAAATATAATACGACTATTTCAGAATCTTTATTTTGATGGAAAGAAATTTTAAGCCTCCTCCTGCAAGGTTTTTTGATGTCCCCTGCATGCTTCAAAAGAAATAAGGGCTCCAAGGAAGCAATTAAATTATTCAGGACCAAGAGAAAACAGCCATCTTTCCTTGCCAGGCATCCTGGGCTCCTAAGAAATAGCATAGTGGGTCTCCCTACGCACATGCCCTCTCTGTGCTCTCAATTCTCATCTCACAGAACTTCTTTATGAAGACTACATGGCCTTGATTTCACATATAGATAGATAGATAGATAGATAGATAGATAGATAGATAGATAGATAGATAGATAGATATATCTTCATGCAACACATGAAATCCAGAAAAGCTGCCTCATGTGAATTTTAAGACATACCACTCACCAAATGACCAAAGAAAGTTGCTGAATGGGGCACTGAAAAACAATAATGTATTTATCATGAAGCTGCAAGTAGTTATCAAATGCCCACCGTGCATACCCCATGTCAGGGAGTAATTGGCAGGGCGTTCAACCACAGTGTCCTTCAGCCTACCTACCTCACTCCCCAAAGCTAAAAAGCTATTTCTGTAGAAGCAGGAATAATAAAATAGCACTCCTGTTTTCCAGAATATGTCTGACCAATTCCAATAGTGAAAGAAGAAAAAAAGAAAGGATAGAGGAAAGGAGTGAAAAGAAAATTGAGACCATTGTTTTCTAATATACTTAATAATATCTAATGGGAAATCGTAGAAGAGACTTGTTTTAGCCTTTGGTTGTTGGTTATTTTCTGAATTGAACTATAATTACTTTTAAGCAAGAATATGTATAGGGTGCTCTGGTGGCCTAGTAGACAAGGCTACCAGATGTAGTCCATACACATCTTAAAGGACCCAGTTTCAAGACCTGGGGCTGGAGGGAACAACCAAGATGAACAACTGAAAATAAATGGTTCTTCCTCCTCTCTGTTCCTGCCAGCCACCCTACTTGTCTTCATCTCTGCCTGTATCTTCCCTTGAAAAAAAAAAAAAAAAAGAGGTTTGCCTTGGTGGAGTAGTCATAGGGGTTTGGTCAGTTGCCTCTGGCCTAAGTGTAGTTCACATACATCTCAAGGACCCAGGTTCACATCCCAAGCTGGAGAGTACAACCAGGATGTACAACTAAGTAAAAATAAATAGAATGCTTTTTTTGTCCTCTCTCTTCTGCTTTGGCTTAATCTTCTTCATTCCTACCTCACCTTTCACTTTAAAAAATATTAATAATAAATAAATAAAAATATTTTTAAAAGAATATTGCTTAAACACTGTACTATTTTAGTTATTTCCCCCCAGTAGACAGGTTACAAACTTGGGCCCTTGGGCTATGCCTGGAATGCGTATATTATACTAACTTCTAATCAGACTAAAATAATGTCATATTGTCATTGTCTTTATCAAGATTTCACAAGACGTTTACGAAAAATAGTTTCTACCTTAATGGTTATCTTTTTAATCAAATAAATTTATTTTCAATAATTTTTCTTTTTCTTTTCAAAAAATGCTATTGAAATAACATTGCTTTACATCATTATATGGGTTTAAGGTATGTATTATTGTTAATCAATATCTTTAAAACCTACATTAAGTTCACCACTAACAGGCCAATTCTTCACCACTATAATTAACTCCTTTTACCCAATTACACTTCACAATCTCCTTTCCTTTCTGGTAACCACAAATTTTCTTATAGTCTCAAAGTCTATTTTTGATTTGGTTCATTTGTTAGGTTTCCCTATATATCATATATAAGAAAAATTGTACAGTGTTTGACCTTCTCCACCTGACTTATTTCATGAAGCATAATTTCATCTAGGCCCATCTATGTTGTTACAAATGGCAGGATTTCATCTTTTTTTCTAACAGCTGAGCAGTGTTCCATTGTGTATTTATACCATATCTTCTGTATCTACTTATCTGCTGGTGGGCACTTGGGTGGTTTCTAGCTCTTGATGACTGTAAGTAATGCTGCAATGAACATGGGGGTGCATATATCTGTTTGAATTAGTATTTCTGTGTTTTGTGTTAGAAGTGGAATGATGGGATCATTTTGAGAATCTCTCTGCTGCTTTCCATAGCAGTTGCATCAAGTTATACTCCAACCAACAGTATATAAGGATTTCCCTTTCTCCAACATTTCTAGTTTCCAATCTTTTGGATAATAGCCATTCTGGTAGATGTGAGCTGACATGTCTTTGTTTATCCTATTTTATTTCCCTAGTAATAAGAAATGATGATAATCTGTTCATGTGCCTTTTGGCTGTATGTATATCTTCTTTGGAGAAATATCTATTCAGATATTCTACCAACTTTTTAATTAGATAGTTTGGATTTTGTTGTTGAGTTCTTTATACATATTATGCATTAACTCTTTTGTCATATGTATCATGTACACACATCTTCTCCCATTCAGTAGGATGTCTTTTCATTCTGATGATAATTTATTTCACTAACAGAAGCTTTTCAGTGTGATGTAGTCCCATTTATTCATTTTGGTTGTTTCTCTTGACGTTGGAGTCTAGTTCCCAAAAGACATCTGTCTCTAAGGTCAATGTCATAGAATATCCAAAACTAAAATTTGAAACATAACAAGACAACATTTGCAAATGGACAAAATTCTATGTCTAGAACAACAGATTTTCATAGAGTTTTCATTAGTTCTGATACAAAAAGCTTGGAAACACTGAATGTGTTGTCATTCATGCCTTTGGCACTCAGTTGAAGGATCAAGTGTGGTTATACTTCTAGGTAGTTTGCTGCCTTGAAATAATTTGAGACAGTCTAACTCAGATACTGTCTTCAATCAGAATAAATCTCCTTCACTGAGATGCCTAGATACCACCACTAATACTGCATTACTCTGGGTGTGATACCTACTCCAACTGTCTGCTTTTAAGATATACCCAACTGAGAAGGCTAGAAGTGAGTCTCTAAAGCCTTGCTAACGAGAGGCCTGAGAGTATTGCTTCTTTAGAATGGGAAGGATGTGTGGAAGAAGCAAGTGGGACTCAATCCTGAAAAACATTTAAGAATCACTGAGAGCAAATGATGCTCAGTTCCTTCTTATACTTGAGATATGCTCAAGCTCTCAGTACAGAACTGCAGTACCTCAGGGCCACCCTCATCCTAGGCTGACAGCAGGGCACTCAGTCATGGGCAAGGGGTCACACTCACCAAAACCACAGCCTCCTGCAGTAGGCCTGTGACCATTATTTTTTGGTCTGTCTAGGTATAACTCTGAAGGATTTATTTTTAACTATTTGGTATTTTTTATAGTGTTGGTATTTTACAATATAAAACTCATGAAGTTCAAATTTGATTTTAAAGTCACACTAGCTTTTTTTAAACCAATGTCCATCTGAACACAACTGTTTCTGAAGGAAAACAAGGGCCACGCCTCCTCACTGTCAGTGATTTTCCTGATCCCTGACTTGCTACAGTGCACTAAAACCATAAGCATGTCAGTCCATTGTCTTTATCATCTGTTCCAGGATTTCCCAGTTTCATTTCATTTGTCTCAATGCTCTTTAAACAGAAAGCATTTTGGAATAAGGAAAAGAAAAGTTCACTTCTCTGAGAATAACTCTTACTTTCTCACTCTGTCTAAAATTCTGTACCTGAAAGAATTAACAAACGGATTCTAATGCACTGAGGACACATCCTTTCTGTGCCACTGCCCTGAAGGGCTCTTGCAAATTCAGAACGCAGCCATCTCTCCCAGCCTCCCATCCCATCACCTCAGCAACAGAAATCCTTGGATGCACAGGTCACTCCACTTCAGCTTTGACAAGAACACAGTCCCCATGGGTGGTCTGGCTTTTACCAGTGTTTGGGCACAAATACATTCACATGGTCTTTTGATAAGCAGATGATCCTTCTATGCTTCCATGGAAAAAAAAAAAAAATTATCACACCAGTTCTCAGCTCCTAACATACTTTTCTTAAAATTGAACCAATCCAAATACTGCACAATTTCAGATTGTTGTTGATTCCTGGATTCCCATCACCCATCTGCCATCCAGTCAAAAGCATATGCATTGTATTCATGTTCTCAGCTCTGCTGTCCTCGGAGCATCTCCATGCTTTGCTGCACTGCAATGATATTTAGTGTCCTGTCAGTTCCCTGGTGGCAAGGAGTGAAACCAAATGGTTTTGCTACTTAATCGGCACAAAGTGTGAGCACTTAGAAACCAGACACAGGAAGGGCTGTTCACGCCTTCATATCAAAATTCTCTCTAAATAAACAAAATTGCTTTGGCCTGTTGACTTACAAAATCTGCTCTTAAACTTGTGTTCTAATTAAGAAAAAACAACATTTTCAGAAGCAGCTTTATATTGATATCGGTAAATGAAGCTAATTCAATTTAGTTGAGACAGTGGACACTTTTTTCCCCTAGACCAGGTTATTCAGACTCTCACAAAGTATTAAAATATTTTCTTCGTGATTGGAGAAAAAAAAAAAAAAAAAAAAAAAAACATTATTTGCAACAGTTGTAACCTGAAGGAGAAAATGCCTAATTCACTGGTAGATTATTAAAAAGCAGCAGGAAGTCCTCAAAATGAAAGGCCCTTAGTTCTTCAGATTGAGGTGACTAGTTAAGGAGAGAAACAGCAGGACTTTTCAAGGGTTCTTTTTGAGGTCTGAGTTCTAAGAAAGTTGCAAAGACTTCTTAAAGTTCCAATGGCTCAGGCAAGAAGCTACCAAATTAAATTGATTGTTTTTAGAGGGAAGAAAAGAAGAGAATGAACAGTGAATTATTCACAAGGCCACAATAATGAAAATGCATGTGTGCGTGTTGTGTGTGTTTAACCAAGTAGATGATTTTCACAAAATTCAAATAGGTGGGCTGACTCGAAAGGAAATCTGAAAGGAAAGGCAAATAGACATAAATGCTTGTTTTAGAATCCTATCCACCAACTCTTAAACTTCTGTGTGTTATCAAAAAAGAGCCCATTCATCTCCTGCTTCATGATGTTACATGTGTTCCCAAGAGACGTCCTTTTCCCCTCCTTTGTTCTAGCCAACTTCTGTTTTACTCTCTCGTCTCGTCCCTGTAACCTCTGTCATTCTTCGGTAAACTCTTGCTCTGTGCCATGACCTTGCCCATGTTCTTTCAGTTCAGAAATTCTTGAACTTCTCCCTGACCCTGACTCTTGTTCTGACTTCCTTCTTGTCCTAGATCTGCTTGAGGATGGGGTCAGCGTCAAGCATGGCTAAACAACCTGATCAGTTCACATAAGCCCCTTATTGATAGCATCTTCCCAGAGGTGGAAAGCATGAGTCAATTTTGAAGTTGAACATTTTGCATGGTTTCCAAATGTCCTGAATGTATTCTCCTGTTTCATGTGATTATCACTTTGCAGCATGCTGCTGGCTACCTAAATCCCATGCAAATTGCTTGGAAGATGTATGCTCAGTGAAAAACACTCTCCCACATGTACCATTAGAACCAAGTATTATTCCCTACAAATCTAGTGCTAAGAAATGAAAAAGGGAGGTTATTATTATTTTTAATATTAATAGCAACTATTAACCGTTAATTTAGCCTAAATCATCTGCAAGGGAAATCTGTGCTGCTTGCTTGTTAGCTGAGTGGAGAGCATGATAATATTCTGTTGTGTGCTATGTGGCATATTCAGTTGCTAGGTTACCCAGAGCATCAGGAATTCAGGGAACAATGTACTTATATCTTTTTCAATTTTGAAAAATAAAATAGGTATTGACATAAAATACAGTGTGGCACTGAAGTAATTTTGTAGTGGAGAGATCAGAGGAAGGGGGCCTTTCATCTCAGTGACAGCAGTTTACTCCTCGTTGTGACTTACTGAGGGCAGTGGCAGGACAGCACAACAGGATGTCAGTCTCTGGAAGAATGCTTGTGGCCCCTGTACCCCAGCAACTGTTTCTTGAGTCAGGCTCCCCAAAGCCATCCAGCAGCTGCTGTGCTGAGTTATGTCAACTGGTTCTACAGAAACCCATGACAGGCCCAGTGATGTATGGGTCTGCAAGAGAACAGTCAAGTCTTTCATGTTCAGAACAGTTATGACAGATCTGGCTAAGGTCTTCAGCCAGCCGGGGCCATGCAGGGAGCTTTTTTAAAAAAAAATAAATAAATAAATAAAAAGATTATTATTATTATCACCTTCCTACTCAGAGATAATGTCATAATTTACAGTCAGCCATTGTGTGACCCAAATGATTGATGCTATTTGGACATGAATTGGTGGGGTTAATAATGGTCTTTCAGTAGGGCCCAGCATGGGAGGAAGCTCTCTCAGAAAGGCCGTGTTTGCTTTGATATTCTGTTCAAGACAGGAAGGTGGACTTCTGAGAGCCAATACTCCATCAGGCTCCACTTGTGAAAGCATCCCCTGGGCCCTGATGAAAACAAGGAATGGCAAAACCTCCAAAGTTCCTTTCTGTTCTTTCCAGAAGCACATTTGATTTTGTTTAACCCTCCAGAGCGGACATCGCCACAGAAGTTCCATTGAGATATGCAGCCTTAAAATCTCTGATGAAACAGGAGGGGTCCTTGCAGGTCTATACGGAGACTGCTGCAGGCAAGGAAACTGCCCCATTTCCAGCAGCATTATTTAGTAGGAACCCAAACCAGAATGAGTGGTTTCCATGTTCTTTAATGTATTCATTGTGAAATTATAAGTCAGACAATGGGCCAAATGCTGAGGAGTCAAATGATTAAGATTTGTTTGTTTAAACAATGACTAAAATAATACTCCTGTCTTTAAAGTGCTTCAAACCAACTGGGGACGCTATAATAAATTTAAAGAAAGAAAAAGCAGAATGAGGGAAATTAGCATTCATTTTATACCTATGTGGTAGGTATTTCAATGCAATTTTACAAAACTTGGGGAAATTGAAATTGAATCTAAGAGATACCAGATGTTAAGTATCTTGCCCAAGATCACACAATGAGTAAGGAACCAGAATTCTAACTCATATTTCTCTGACTCTTCTTCTCTATATCTCACTGTTATGATAGCGGTATTGACAGGCAGCCAATCAGATATTGGCAAAGTGGAGAGAAAGGGAAATCCACACCCAGAAAATAATAGATCAATGTAACTTACACGGACCCATAGTGATGCCAATTCAGTTTAACAGACCAAAATCCAGGAAGTCAATACAATAAAGTACCAGAAAATCTATAAAATTAGAGTTAAAGTACAAGTAAACTACCAAGGTTCCAAGCAGGGCTACTAAAAGGAAATCAGTCATAATGGAGCCAATACAAAACCTTCCAATCAATTTGGGAGGAGACCCCCCATGAGGCAATAAAAAAAAAGGTTTGTCCCATCTCAGAACACTTAATGGCAGGTTGGGGATGGAAAGTGAGCTTCTGCACTCTTTAAAAACTAAGATCTCTGCCCCATGTCATCTCTCTCTCTCTCTGAAAGACCTACTCTCTGGGAGTGCCTTTTCTATTCTCTCTAAATAAAACTTCTTTTGTTTCACCCTTGTGCTTCAACTTTCTTTCCTTTTACCACTAGGCCCTGCTCTGGAAAACCTTTCTTTCCAGAGACACGAGCTCTCACACTGAGGAAAAGCATATACACACATGCACACACTGCATTCGTCTATGATGAAAATAACTTCTCAAAATTTAAACCAAGGACCCATCAGAATTAAAGAATGGAAATATGCCTTCTGGATGGACCATCAGAGAAGTCTTGGAGGAAGGACCTTGAAGGGTGAGAGAACTTTAGTAGATGAAGAAGGACATCTCCAATGCCATAAAAATCATGTGTGATCAATTTTTCTGTTTGGGGTGACTACACTTTTGTTTTCAGCACTAACAAAAAGAAAAACTAATCTTTAAAATGATTAAACTTAGACAGCTTGTGCCATTAAGTAGCAACATTCATTTTTCTCAAACACTGCAGTTCACCTGTCCCTTGGAAACACATTATTAAGCCATCACCATATAGGCATCATTCATCTTGAATTTCCTTTTTAACTTTATACCTACATCCAGTAATACCTTTCCTCCATAGGCCCTAAAGCACTTTTAAAACAGATGATATTATTACTGTTTTACTGGCAATGACACTGAATCGTATCCACGATGTGTAACACTATCTGTCCCTGGAATTATCAACATGTACTGGTGATAAAGATTATTCTTTATGAACAGAAAACACACAAGTGCAGTGAGGCTTCCTAAGTAATGAAATAAGGCAGAATTGATTTACAAATACTCAGTAGGTGTGCAATAAATAGTGAGCAAAATCAGTTCTAACAACCCATCGCTATCTTCAAAAGCAACTTAGCTGATGGTCCTAGAGCTTTCAGTTCTGAATCTATTAATCTTGTCAGCTTTCAACAATCCTCCACTGCCAACACAGGAAAAGCCCAATTTCATCAGCCTGGCATCCAGGCTCTCTGCAAAATTCAGTCTCGATCTACAGATCCCAAATTTTATTCCCTGTGTAATGCTGAGTTAGTTGCCCACAAGACAGTTTCATGAGATTTGAAAACCAAAAATGAAACACAAGCTCTTGTTCAGAAAACCAGTTCATATAGGTTCACAAGGTCCATTACCATTGACCCACAATGATGTTTAACCTACTCGATCACTTTATTATCCTCTGCAGGGTTCTCATGTCACCCATGTTAGAGGCAGAGTGGCTAGTTGCATATGCCAATCAACATTAATCTTCACTTCTCCCTTTAAATAAAAACGTCACTGAAGTAGCATCACATTATAACACTATGCAAGTTTTAGGCATGTATCACACTCTCTCCCTCTTTATGACCAACTTCTCTTTCCAATTACCATTCCTGCTGATCTTCAGGCCCATCTTAGAAGCAGAGGCAACTTACCATTGACTCCTTTCCCAGATCCCAATATTATGTTGAATCCCTGTTAGAAACCCCTTCTTTCATATCAGTCTTAGTATATCTCCTTCCCTGACCACATCCTAATATGCTAACTTATATCTTAACCATCTTCATATCTCATAGCTGTTTTTCTGCACCACACATCAGGAAGGACCTATCTCGTGTCATTCTATTACTTCCCTTTAAGACTCCATTTCTTGCTTCCTTACTTTTGAGATAATGATAACAGCCAACACTCACAGAACTTAGTATGTGCTAGAAACTGTTCTAAGTGCTTCACATATGATTTATTTGATCCTCAGAGAAACCTTACAAGACAGTTGCCAAGTTTAGAGATTAAAAAAAAGTGAGACACTAAAATCAACTCACCAAAGATCCCAGTGAGTAAGTGGAGGCACCAGGATTTGAACCTAGTCTGTCTGGTTCCAGCATCTCTTTCTTTAATCACCACTTTATGCTATCTTTTCTTCTGTAAACCTAAAATACTGTATAATGTGTCCCCCAATGAAGTCCAGAATCACAGTGTTTAAACAAAATATTTCTTATTTGTGCAAAGTCAAATGTGGGTCAGGTCCCCAAAGTTGTTGTTGCTGAGAAAGGAATGACCATGTTTACTGCAGGACTATTCAAAATACCAGGCCAACAACTAACAAATCTTTTCTACTCAGTCTATCAGCCACATCCCAGTAACATGGGCCTAAATTATCTGTAAGGGAGTCTGCCACATGTAGAGAGTACAAAGATGACGCCTGCTCATCCACCTCCATGAAAACTCCTTTGCAGAATGAACCTCTATGTCCTCAATATCACTATGTTTGCAAATCCATGTGAGAGCACATCAGTCCTTTTATTAAATATTATTTAACTTTATTTTTATATTAAAAAAGAATCCTGAACATTTTTAAGTCATTGACGATCCACCTTAGAATAAAAAACTGCCGTCTCTTATTCCAACTCTTCTAGAACTTTCCATCTCGCTCTCCATTCTAGACTGTCTGGTCTACAGTCCTGCTACTCTGTTGTCATTCCATTTATTCCTTCTTCTTTTCTCCTATATAGTAACCTTGTGCCCTAGTTCCCCAGCTTTTTTCTAACTTAGTTACACCTTCATTTTGTCCAAGCAAGTCATAAGTGGCTTCTACAAAAAAGGGCTTTTTTGGAGGCAAATTTCCTGAGATCACTTTTGCAAAATACATTACTTCTGCTGTGTACTTAATGCACAGTTTGGGATATAGAATTCTACTCTTCCAGTGTTGCTACTAAGTAGTCTGAAGTCTGAAGCCATTATAATCCTTGTTGCTTTGTTTGTGAGCTCCTTTCCTCTGCTTCATTTTAAACAATCATTGTACTGTTATCCTGAAATTTCCCAGGGAGATGTGATGTTGTGGATCCTTTGTCAATCCTCATACTGGACACTCAGTGGGCTCTTACTGTGTATGTATTTCTGTTCTGGAAATTTTTCTTAGCTGATTCTTTGTTTTGTCCCATTCTCCCTCTGGAAATTTTATGCATTTGGTATTGACCTTTCTATTGGTTTTCTAAATGTTTTCTAAGTTATCCTTTTAATAGCATCTTGTTTTAGATTCACAAATGCAGTATGTTCCCTTAGTTTTCTAAGGACTATTTTAATGGCTTTTAGGCAACAGAAGGGTGAATCTCTTTTGTTTCCCATCTTCTCCATATTTTCCTCTGAGTTATCTTTGGTTGCCTTTCTCTCCCTCTCCCTCTTTTCAGATATTGAGCTGCTGCCCATTCACACTTAAGAGTGAAACACTGAAAATCTGTTTTAAAACTATAGAAAGGTGGACTTGGTCAATTGGTGAGTTTCACTGCTGGCTAGGGACATGGCAATGAAGTGAGGTAGCTAGATCAGTCTATGTACACAGATACAGATCAGTGGATTTTGACTCAGTAACTTCAGAGAAAATTCTGCACTCCCCTGTCTGTAAGCTTCTTCTTAAAGGCAAGATGCTCATGAAGCTCAGAGAATCTTAATATTTACTATAAAGATTTTCATTTGGTCTTCTTGTTTTCAATCTAGTATTTTCCCTCCTACCATTCACATTAGTCCTTCCAGTTCATAAAAATAAAACCACTACTTCTGTTAACATTGGAGAGGGGGAAAGTACCAAAGAGTTAGTGCTGCTTATTATAGAAATGTCCAACCACTTCTCCCTATTTTCAATTCCATGCTCTATTCTTGTCATCCATGATATCAAATGTCTTTAACTTCTGAGACTTTATGGTGTCTTATAGCAAAATTTGACTTACTTCTCATTCCTTTCTCCATATGTTAGCACTTAGAATCAGTGTTACACCTCTGCTAACTTTCTTGTCCATATCTATGAAAAGTAGCTTGGTCTGTTGTAGCATCTGCCCCCATTCTGGTTATGCTTCTCAGTTCATATTGCTTTAATTCCTTTACTCTCATTTTAGTGACATTTTAGGAGGGTGTAAAACAAATAAATAAATAACTTTAATCCACCAAGTGTAACCTGCCTATGTTTTATCCATGTACACAATTTCTTTGCCCCGATAAAGTTATGAAACCTTTAAAGGCAGGTAGGTAGCATAATTTATTCTCCCTTCTATCTCCCATGGAATCTTGTATATAGCAGACTATTGTCTGTTTTACTAGAGATGTCTGTTTTACTAGAGAGTTGGAAAACTACCTGAAATTCTATCCAGAAGCCCTGAGAACTTACTTTCCTTCAAGGCATTTTTTAGAATAAATGTTTACATAAAAATTTATTGTCATCAGTCCTTAGAAGTGTATACACCAGCTTTTTTATCTCCTCATCTCATCACTTAGATTTTTTCATTACATAGATAGATGTTTTTCACTCAGTTTTTACTTTTTAACCAAAAACCCAAAACAACATAATTTTCAGTGAAATAAAAGGCAAAAGATGTCTGGTGATGTCAAAATATTAAAGACAAAGTCAGCCAGAATTTCAGGACACATGAAATTCTTACTTGTCAGAAAAATGTAGTTTTTGCCGTAAAGGATTTCACTCTCAATCTGTAGGCTTCCATTGGCACCCTTCTGTTGCAATTGGAATGTTCCTGCCATCAGAAATACTTAGAAGATAGTGACCTAATCTCTCGGTGATTTTTTTAACAATGCTATGAATACTGACTGCTTACATAACTAAAAATGAGACAGTGCACACAAAACAAGAAATGACAATTTAATAGAGCAAAATATAATTCCACATTTGCTTTGATGACACAAAAAGGATTATTTTAAATCATCAACATTTTCTTTTTCATAACTTCATATATATGTTTTTTAAATTGCCTTTCTCTATTGGAGTAACATTTTAAGTTTTGATATTTCAAATATGTTATTTTAACTGCTGCTGTTTTGTTTTATGTATTTTAATTGAAGTTTTAAATTTTGTGCTTGCACCCCATGGAGTAATAACCACAAAGGGTACAATTTTATTAATTGAAAAAA
The DNA here is from genome assembly GCA_004363575.1 of Solenodon paradoxus. NCBI lineage: Eukaryota > Metazoa > Chordata > Mammalia > Eulipotyphla > Solenodontidae > Solenodon > Solenodon paradoxus. The sequence continues at coordinate 376,635 of RJWH01000380.1, forward strand.
TAAATTTGAAAACAATGCCCTAAATAAGTTAGACAACTAGGCTATAGATGGACTTCCAAGAGATATCGAGAATATATATCTATGGAAATAAATGTGTTAGTGCCTTTGTGCATCCTTAAGTACATATGAATCTTTTTATATAATAGTAACAGAATGGTAAAACAAAAGCCTAAACCACTTTCTCAAAAAAGCATTACTTTCTTGAATTAGTTCAATGTTTCCAAAGGGAGGATTTCAAAGAGATTATAATGTCCCAGGACTAGGGAAAAAATAAACGACCCTCCTCCCCCAAAATCATTTCCTTCAAGGAGTTTACAATCAGAAGTTAGACAGACATCAGTTGCAAAACAATGTGACAGCTGCTAGAATGTGGCTAGATATATAGTTTTATAGAAATAGAAAAAAATGAACCCTTGAGATGAGACTAGAGTTAGGCATTATCCAGGAAGGTAAAAGCAGTTGTGGGCATTCCAGAGGAAGAGAGAAAGTATGCAGAGCATAGACAAGGGGTAATTCAGGACAGCTGAGAGCAATGAGAGATGGAGAAAGATAGAGTTAGAAAGGCAGGCAGTGGCCAGACTATGAACGAAACTATATGGCATGTTAAAGAATTTAGACAGTTGGCAATGGGAAATACTTAAGGAATTTTTTATGTATTGAAAACAAAATTAAATGCATATTTTAGAGATGTCACAGTGATATAAATGATGAACTTCAAGAGGGCAAGAATAAAGATAGATTTGTTACACTACCCAGGAGAGAAATGATGAGAGCTTGAACTGCTACAACAGCAGAAAGACTGAGGACAAACTTAGACTATATCTAAGAAATAGAATTGACAAGAACTAATGACCTACTAGATGAAAGGCAGATGTAAAGAAAAAGGAGTTGAGGACAACTGTGGAAGTTCTGGCTTGGGTGTCCATATGGATGGTGATTCTATTTGTTGATAGGAAATTAAGAGAGAAGAGAAATTTGCATGTAAAAGCAAATGTAAGGAGTTCAATGTGAGAGATATTCTGTTTAGTGTGGTAATGTTATACACAGGTAGAGATTCCAGTAGATGGCTTGCTCTGTGTATTTTGGTCATGGTCTGCCTCTCTTATCTGCCTCATTCCCTCCCATTTTATCCACCCCCCATTCATACTAACCTTCACTATTATTGGGACTCTCCATGTTTGTTTCCGTATTAAGGCCACTGGGCTTCTTGTGCCCTACCAGAAACTTGCATGGTTGATTCCCTCACTTCACCCAAATCTGTATTCAGAGTACTCGCAAAAATATTTTCCTTGCCATTGCATATAAAAGAAGCTCTAATCCTTACATCATTTTCTAGTCCCATACCCTGTATGTTTTTTTTCTTTATAACAGTTATCATTGCTGAAATGACACCATGCATTTATTTGCCTTCTTACTTTTTGAATGTTTGCATTAATAGACTATTTCATATGGCAGCGTTCTTACCTGACAAATTTCTCTGTGCCTCCTAAAGCACCCGGTGCATTGTCAAGAACTGCTACGCAGTATTGAGGGCTCACCTGGGGAAGAAGTCACAAGATGGTAGTGTCACCAAACTTAAAACTTGCCTTATACACTCTATCAGCACTTAGCAGTTTCGACATGAAGAAGATGGGCTGGACTGATCCAAAGCATATAAGGTAGTAAAATATCTATGTAAGAAAAAAAGAGAGATGGGGGAAAAAGTAGTCAAAATAGCAGTTGATGGCACATAGACTAGATAAAAAAAGGAAAGTATATTAGGACCTTGACTCAGTTTGGTCTGTAAAAGAAAGGAATTTGTGTTTCATGAAATGGAAGATTAAAAGAATCCATTCTCTTCAGGTACTTTTTATTTGCTTGAACAAGAACTTAAGCCTTATTTCTCAGCTCTGCTTTTCTCAGTGAAGACTTTATTATTCTCTGGCAGGTTCTCCATAAATGATCGGCTGAGGAACAGGCTTAGATTTCACCAACTTGGCAACAACAAGAAAAAGAAATGTATGCCTTTCCCCAGTAATGCCAACCAAACCTGGATTGACTCCTCTTGACCCCCCAAACCATATGTGTACCCCTGAATCAGTCATTATGACTAAAAAATTGAATATTATGATTGGTAAAAACTGGGTCACATGCTTTCCCTTGGACTCAATAATTATATCAACACCACCCAATCCAATCCCCCAACATCACCAATCCATAAGACTAAGGGATATTGGGCAGACAATGGACACATGTGCACTACAGAATGTAAAACACTGAGAGGAGTTGAAGGAAAGTCCAGGTGTTTGAAGAACTGAACAAGATCAAACAGTATTATTGTGGAGGGAATGAGAGAATGAAAGAACAGGCAGGAACAAAAATCTCAGTAAATATTGCAGGGCAGTAGGGAGATCTGTGAGTCAATGTTAAAGAACATAAAAGAAAGAGGATGGTAATGTCGGGCCCTGGTACAATAGTGGTTAGGTCAATCTACACCAAAAGAACTAAAGCCACATACTCCTTCTGAGTCCTGGGTTAGGGGTGTGGGGGTAGTGGGGAACAACCAGTATGCACAACTAAATAAAAATAAAATAAAATGCTTCATCCTCCTCTCTCTTCCAGCCTGCCTGCCTGTTTGCCTTCCTTCCTGCCTACCTTTCCTTTAAAAAAAAAAGAAAAGAAGAGGTTGCTAAAACTATAAAACATGAATTAATATAATACTTAAACAAGGATTAAGAGTAAAGTCTAGGTAACAGTAAATTCAGGAACACAGCATGTCCACCATCCAACCAATTATTTTCTTCTTTCTGATGGTTTATAGTTGATGTGGCCAAAACAAATAATTATATATTATAAAATCATACTTACATGTTAATTTTCACACATATTCATTGCATATATGAAATTTCATGTGTATATACATATATATACATGTAAGATACTATAACTAAGAACTAAGAAGAAGGATTTTTGTCAAGAGTGAAAATAATATGCATGCGCCCTCAAAAGTTTTAGGGAAGCTATGTACTCTGGGCAAAAAAATGCTTAAATGTGTTTCTTCCTGGATAAATTTATTATTTTAATATTAATCTCACATCACACAGTTGCATAATGATATTGTAACCTTCAAATAATTGTTAATCTATTTAGATTAGGGATTGCTAGTCCTGTGTTTGAGCCTGGTAAGTAATAAAGCACATCAATTTGTTTTATCTAAGCTAATCATTTTAATCTAATTTTAAAGTCTTAAGAGTATCCAATAAAAGTTACAAAATAAACACAGAATTTGGTTAATAATAGAAATATCACCAGAGACAGAGGCAGAAACTACTAGATCAGTCATCACTGATGACTATTAATTATCCTATATGTGTGCACATCATATCTTGTTCAGGAGTGTTGGGCAGGGATGCTTTTACCCCATTGCTTTGGTTTCCATGAAGAAGTATTTTTCCCCAAACACTCTCAACTTTTGCTCTACCTTGTTTTCTCAGTAAATAGAGAAACTGGCTTTTCTGCTGGTGTAGGGAGAGATCAGAGACTACTGTGTAGCTCCTCCTGTCTACCACAGGACACTGACATTTTGCTCTGCTTCTTCAGATTGCAAGTGGTATGGAAGTAACTCCCATGTGGGAGGCCTGCTCTGACCTGGTGCTTCCCATGAGCAGCAGATGAGCAGATCTAATTCTGCAGCAAGAATCCCAATGTTTCCCAAATTCTCCAGCATGAAATTTACTGATAATAAAGTGACACACAAGCTCTCCGTATAACTACTTTTGCCCTAAGATTTCAAATAATTGCATACGCAGGCTGGGATAAGGTGGTATATGCAAATGCCAGAAAGTTAATATCTACTTCTAAACAAAATACATTTCAGGGGGCCAGAACTTGAAGTAATTTATTCTAAGACAAAATTCTATGCATAAGCTATTGCCTCTATAGATGTGGATATTAAATATACATATAAAAATGAAGAGAAATGAAATATAGGTCTTAATTAACCAGCATAAAAGGAACTACAGAACACAAGAACATTACATGAAATATGGTTCTTTCACATAATCCTTTTTCTACTCTCCAAATATGATCAATTTGCCAGTTCCAACATCACAAACTGCAACCGTTACATTAAAATGTAAATAATGAAAATAAATTTAAAATTCCTTACCTTTAATAATACTTTTGCTCTTTTCTAGAGAAAAGCTATTCTCCAGCCAGTTGACTAATATTTAGTTCTTCAATACATTCGCCAAACGTCAACTGAGCATCTACTAAAGGCAGGACACTGTAAACACAACGTGTACAAATCTTCATGGTTTATACTTCCAAGGAACATAGAATAAAACTGGGGAGATGGTATATTTCTACAAGAACCTAATAAAAGGCAGTATTTGGTAAATCCCATAAGAGGTAATAAAATTCAAATGGATGTTTACTACTAATCAAGACATTTCTCAGAGAAAAGCTTGTGTAAATTAGGTGGCATTTTCATTGGAGATAACAGAAAAAAGGTGTAAACAGACAAGCAAACTAGTGGAGTTTGAAAATTACAAGGCAAAGAGTTTAAGGAGAGAGAAATGAGAGATGAAGCTGCAAAGGTTTTTTGGGGCCATATCTGGAGCGGGACTTGAATCTTAAAGAGAGTTAAAAATGTTTGAAAAAACTGCTGTGTGGGATGAGCAGTGAGTCAGCAAGAGATGAATAAAAGAAGTGCTGAGCAAAATGATGGCTGGGTTAAAGTGAAGGAGCATGAATCTGTGGCAGACTCAATCAGTACAGCTTTCTGTAGCAGCACTCTGCAGCCCAGCAAGGAAGCAATTGGAAGTTCAAGGTCAATGGGGAATTTTAGGGAATAAGCAAAGGCACTGCTGAGTTGGCTGGCCATAGAAAGCAAGATGGACAGGAAAGAAATGAAATCAGAAAAGAGGCTAATGGACAGGAAGAAAAAGAGCTAAGTCAGGGTTGTGACAAAAGTGAAATTCAGGGTCAGTATTAATAACACATTTATAATGACTGACATTAAAGAGATTATATTGAAAAGCAACATATTCAGAATTGAAGATTGTGGAAATAGATGATGAGATCCAAGAATGGATTGGATTTGGATATCATGGCATCTAGGAAGTAAGCAACAATGAATTTACCAACATAATAAAAAGTGGTGACATGTTAGTCATTTAGTAAGGAACCTAAGGACCATGGGATTTAGTATACCATAGCAAATAGGATAGAAGGAGAATAGTGTGGATGGCTGTAAAGAAGATAAATCACTGATTTTCAAGAGCCAGAACAATAATATGGAATTGACAATTAAGAACAAAGAGAAGCAATGTTGACCCTTTTCTTTATCCTCTGTGTTAGTTATAAAGGAAGAGAAAAGGAGAAGGCTATATTGGGAGGAACGTAATGAAAAGTAATATTGGTGAAAAAGAGAGGGTATAGGAAAATTCCATATATATAGGGGGGAAATCACTAAGCAGAACTATACAACCTGGTAACACAGAAAGGTACAGGCCACATTTTGGATATACTAAAGCTATTCACAAATATTCCAATTCACAAAGAAGACATAATAGCAATATAGACAAAATAAATAGTAAAACATTTTTTTAAATCAGACATAAATGTGGGCTTCAGAGGATCCAATGACCTGCCACTTTTGATGGAAGCTGATACTCACTTTACCTTATTCTGATGATCTAAGGCAATCTAGAAACATACCATAATGGAGAGTCATCTGGGTGCATGGGTGACCCTGAAAAGCAAAGTGCCAATCAGATACACATGTTGCATGAACAAAAAATAAAACTTTGTTGATCTGGGCCACTGAGATTTGGGAGAAATTTGTTACTACCATCTACTGCCTGAGAAGAAATCCGAGTAACTAAAACCAAGAAGATTTTTAGAAAGTGTTTCAGATACACTTTACTCATGATTCTCCTAAGACAAAATTTCTAAAAATCACAAAATTTTCGGCAACTTAGAAAGAACTATGAAAGTTTAAGCAAGAATACTACAAGATTAGGATGACTTACTACTCATTGTTAGTTTAGGATCACATCAACTCCTGGGATCTTGTCTTTCCTCCAGTCTCATCACTACCTCCAACCTATTTGTATCAGACAAGCCTATGCCATAGACTCCTTGAACAAAGGCAAATAAAAAATGTCAATCCCGAAGAAAGAGCTGGTCTGAGCTGAAGATGAAAGAGAGAACAGAGAAAATAGCTCACGCCTGGATAAGGTACAGAGAATAAATAGGTTAGCAAGAAATTGGTACAGAGGTCCACGAGATTCTAGAATCTAAGAGTAAAGGTAACTAGGGCTCATCTCACCAATACTTGACTATTTGGCAATGATCAAAAAACAGAATTTAGTGGCTGTAAGATTTCAGGAGTGATAGATCAATCAACTCCAGTATTTGATGGATAATCTGCTATTTATTTTAGCTTGATTTTTATTTCTCTACTTACTTTAGACAGGCTGGGAGAGATGGAGAGAAGAATCGGTTGTTCAGTATTCTGGTTATACTTACCATGACCCATAGAAAATTTCATCAATTCACAGCATTTTAATTTTTAAAATGGCTTGGCAATGGTGAAGTTGCATGAGTGATCTTGTTTCCTAAGTCAAATACTATTTACATGCATATATATGAGATATATGTTATATAAATATTATGCATATATTTCTTTTTCTATTTTTAATCAGCTCTTTTATACCTGCTCCAATTTCTAGGCCCAGGGACCCTGACAGTTCTACCTGCTTGTGTCGTTTGGTGAGGTGTCAGTTCCCACCTACCAGGGAAAGAGTCTAGCAGGACATGACAGACTCCTAAGCAGTATAGTTTCACTCAGAGCTGTCAGTTATGGCTCATAATACATGGTACACTAATGACTTCATGACACTGCTTTTCCTTTTCTTAGCTTCTCAAAGGACACCTGGCTCAACCAAATGACTAGTTTATTTTGTCACACGGTAGGTCATCCCGACCCTTAGAAACAGAATTGAAGAGAGGAGGGAGGACCATGCAATTGTCGCACCATTACTCCTAGACCTAAAAATGCAATGATGCAGAAGCTCAGAGATTCAAAAGAGATTGCTGGGAAGGTTGGCTGCTTTCTTAGATCTGACAAGGATAATTCCAGAGCCTATGGCTTCTGGTAATAAGGTTTCAAATTGGCAGCATTTAGATGTATGGCTGTTATTCACAGTTTACTTTTAGGGTCCACTAAGGGCTCTCAGAAGTTAACACTATCGGTCACAATGATCTGAAAGATAAAAATAAGACTCATTTATGCATTTAAGTGACATGTGCATCAATGAGAAAAAAGAAAATATAGAAAATTTTGTATTTGAAGATTCTAGTAAGCATCACATACCATTAGATTATTTTTCATTTAAGCATTTTCAAAGTCAAACACTGTATCACAGAGCATTTTTTGGTTGACTTTTCATATTTTATTTTTTAATGAGTAGATTTGCCATCTTAATTATATAAAACAATGTTTTCCTCCTTTTTAATTTAAATTCTATTTTATAAGCTAGTCATAAGATACTACTACCATTTAACAAAATTAGATTAATGAAGTTTTGATAACTCAACTCACTTTTTATTCAGAATCAGCCTAAATCAGACATACATATTACCAATTCAAAAAGGACTTTTATTTGAAAAGTATAATTTCAGACAGATCATATACTTGATTTTGACATACTATTCCTTGTTATATGCATTTTTGTAACAGAAAACCTGAACAATGGTTAAGTTTTGCCCAGATAGGACCTTATATAGTGAAGAATACATTTTCAAAATTCTGCTCATATTATGGAATATTTTCTCCTTTATTCAGAAACATACCAAGAAGGGTTTGGGCATACAATCTAGGCAGTAATTCCAACTCCACCATGAAAGCAAGAAAGAAAGGATATCCAGGAATTACAGGATATAAATACATAGCAAGACACCAAGGTTCAACTTGTTTTCATGTGGAAATATAACTACTTTGTTTACCTTCCTTCTCCTGCTGCATTAGAAAGAAAAAAATAAAAATATTTTCAGTCCTCTTCAAGGAACCTTTGAAAATTAAGCCCTACATGAATTTCAGGAAGGAAGGCAAACTCCTGCAGTTGATTCTAGGTCTAGCTTTATTGACCATCCAGGTTCAGTGAAAAAGAAAAAGAAAAAAATAACAACTTTTAAGAGTAAAAGAATAGATTGGAAGGAAGAGTAAAGGCCAGGGCTCATCAGATGGGCTCCAGACACCAGGTATCTGATCCTAGAAGCCACAAGGGAGAGAAACCAGAGAGGAAAATTAGAGCTTCTGTTTGCAGTTTGTTAAATGCCCTGGATTGAGAAGCAGGAAAAACCTTCACTGCCAATCACCCAGACCCAAGCCATTCAAATCTGACTGCCTGCATTAGTTTCCTATTGTTACCGTAACAAAATACCACAAAAGCAGTGACTTAAAACAATAGAAATCGGTTCTATTACCTATAGGCAAGTCAGAAGCCCCAAATCGCTCTTCTGGGGCTAAAATCAGAGCATTGGCAGAGCCAGATTCTTTCGGAGGTTCTAAGGGAGAATTTGTTCCTTGCTTTTCCCATCTTTTAGAGGCTGTCATTTCTTGCTTCGTGGCTCTGCATCACATCACCTTTTCTCTCTCTGCTTCTGTCATCACATTGCCCTACAACTTTGACCTTTTATCCTGCCTGTTAAAGAAACTTTATGATTATATTTAGGGCCCCCTAGGATTATTGAGAACAACCTCGCCTTCTCAAGATCATTAACTCAATCACATCTGCAGGGACTCTGTTGCCATATAAAACAGCATTCACAGGGTCCAGGGATTAGAATGTTCCTCTCTTAGGCCATTATTCAGTCCATCACATCGCCCTTGTGGTTACTTTGTCTTCTGGCAGCTGAGAACACTGCACACTGTCTTACACACTACCTCACCCAGTTGAAGCGACCCCTAGTTGTGTCAAAACAACAACTGGCTCTTCAAATACACTCCTTGGTCACCCCCCAAAACACACAATGCCTTAAGGCACTTCTCACCTCACTTGCTGGAAGCTGAACAATGAGAGGCCAAAGGGAAGCTACACCACTATATTTGACAAAGAGCAGCAAATACAAAGCACAACAAGCTTAAAATCCTTGAGCAGGCATGCCCTGGTAGAGAGGTGGTTAGGTCAGCCACCTATGAAAGAGTGCAATCCATGTACATCCTATGGACCCAGGTTCACATCTCGGATCCAAGGGGAGCAACCAATGTGAACTAAACAAAAATAAAAAAATATCAGTGAAACATCCTAGTGTATAGTGCTAATAATTCCTATTCCGCTAGCTTGTGATTGATGTAAAAACCTGCAAATTATTTAACTGAAATAATGCGTGTTCTCCAGGGAGAGAAAAATAATTATTTTTTCTGTTGTTGGTCATAAGAACTAAACAAATGCCATCCAGACTAGTTCATGGCATTGTTGCATATAAGATTTGATTGGCCCAGCAACAGTATGAAGCTACGCATAGAATTCCATGGTCTTTAATCCCTTTCTAACCAGATAGCAGCACCTTGCTCCTTATGTTGGAGAGGTTCAAATCGAAAGCACAAGTGAACGCCTGGGCCAATAATACCAGGTCCTTTCAAAAGCTCAATACTCAAGAAAGATGTGGAAAAAGTTATATTTGAAGACAATACACAGTACAGGCATCGTACAGTAAATTTTATTAGGTTTTTAAAGAGAATTAGAGATGATAATGGATCGGTGGAATAATGGATAGTCCCAGAGGAACTACAAAGCCATGATGCACATGAAGAGCTCCACTGATGCTGTAAACAGTGAAAGCGTAGGCCTAGCGGTTTATGAAGAGCCAATGTATTCAAAGAAGAAATTCAGCTTCATATTAAAGCTGACATAATCTACTGGTATTTAATTCTAAGTAATGATTTTTATTGATTTCCATACTTTAGCAATGCAAGCAAGTAAAAGGTCTTAGAACTTCAGAGATGCTTCTAGGGAAAGAAAAGCATTTTTTTCTTAGAACTAGGTTATTGTAAGAGCTTTCATTCACTCATTCATTAAAAAAATGTGCTCTGAGTGTCTGCTCTCATGACAAGTATTTTGGGATATAAATAATGGTAATTATTTAATCATTCATAATTTTACACTTTACATGACAGTTTTCCAGATGTTATTCCATGTAATAGGTCTAAATACCCTGTGAGACAGATATTTTTACTATAACTTAAGCTCAAATCTTCTGTCTTCAGCGCTACCACACCATCGTATGATACGCTCCTCACCTTCCGAAATCTGTCTTCAAGGCAAGAAGTCATCTATACCACAGTCTCAAGAATATGTAAGAATTTTCTCAGGCTCCTGGCTCTCTCATAAATCACATTTTCTGGAGAATTACTCCTTTGCTGTTTTTCTCCTCCAACCAAAAATTAACTACCTTTTCAACTTTCATCTAAAGTTTTATCTCTCGATTTAACAACCATTTTCCACAATGGAGCACAGCTTTTAATGAGTTCACAAAACTTACCACCTATTTTATAATAAAGACAGAACCATGAAACCTCACTGAGGCCTAGATACTAGGCAGTGCATGACTCATTTCCCAAGAAGAAAATTCACTACTGCACACCAGTTTTGCAGCAGGCAAGATTTGGATTTTACTTCCTTTTTCAGTTTTAAAGAAAGTTACAGACAGGAACAGAGAGAAGGAAACAGCACATTATTTTTCATTTAGTTGTTTACACTGATTGCTCCCAGTCCCCTCTCCTCATCCTCCACCTGGGCCTGGAACTTGAAGCCAGGGGCATGTGGCCCGTGTCCTTCAGAGCTGATTGGCCAAAATACTACTCCACCAGGGTGCACCTGAATTTTACTTCTGCAATGTTAAAAATGTCTTTGAATTAAACCTTAGTCAGTAACCAGAATTCACATGTTAAATCCATGAATGTTTGGGTTCTACAGTGTATGGAACATGCTGAAGTAGTTAAGAGAAAAGAAAAATCACAGCTGATAGAAATGGAGAAGGCTTCAGGGATAAGGCAACCTCAGAGCTGAGCATTGATGTCTAATCAGCATTCACTGGGAGAGAGTGCTGAAGAGGTTTCAAGTGGAGGAAATGTCATGAGCAAAGGTACGATGTTAAGTCCGTTCTGGCTTCTTTAGCTAGTCATGGGAAAATAAAGCAGGGGAAAACAAAAACGCATGGAGCTGGCTTGCAATGTTTTCTCCAGCACTATTATATTCAATAGAAGATACTGAAAGTTTAAGATCAGGGTAATAACATTTTCTTTAAAAATGAACTCAATGCAGACTGTATTTAAATACCTACCTGAGAATTTTCCCAATCTACCTCTTTGTCACTAACAAATATTGAAACTAAATATACCAGATACTATCCTGGCTACACTGGTACTAGAGCAAAGGAAAGTGACATAGTCCTGGCTAAGGCGATGTAAAGGAAAGTCTTTCCAGAGTGTTCTGAGAAAGCTGTTCTCTCTCCATAGGAAAGACATGTGAGGAGAAATTCTGCCCTTCTCTTTCTGCCACTACATATTCTTATGTAAGGATGTGATAGTTGAGCTGCTGTAGTCAAATTGTGACCATGAGGGGAAAGTCAAGAGAGTCACAGAATATCAACTCAGGGTCTGACATTGCTGACTAGTAAAGTAACCCTGGCGACTTCTACTTAAGATCTTCTTGATATGGAAAGAGAAGTAATTTGTAGGTCATTTAAGCTAATTTTAGTTTATTTGTTTGTTTTTGTTAGTTTTAGTCAAAAATAGCTTGATAACAGAGGTCACCACAATGATGCTGATTAAAGATAATAATTGCCTGGACTGTGTCAATGGATCTGGATACAATGGGTTGTGTGCAAAAGAAATACATGAGTGGAAATATAAATCCTATGGACTGATTGGCAGCATTGTAGATAAATTCTATAAAGTCTCTCATAGTACAACTGGAAATTGTCAATCTGGATGAGTTTTGCTTTTAATCTTGGCAAATAAAATAAGTGTAGGTAAATGTGTGACTAAGGACATCTAAGTACAACCAAGTCTAATGCAGATGTTAACGCAGGTAAACCTGGAAGATGATCTTTACCAGGGAAGTTGTTGTTTAGTAAATTGGATTATACTTGTCTGAATTTAAAAATGGTTCCAAGCTGGAGTGGATAGCCAGGACTCTACATCTGAAAGCCAGAGACAGAGATTAGATAGAGTAGATAGACAGAGAGATAGATAGATAGATAGACAGACATCCAGCAGTCTGAGGAGAGGGTTCTGGACCTGGAGATACTGTGTATAGTGAGGGTCAGACTTGGAAGATGCTGATTTCACAAGCAATTGATATCCTTTAGGTTTTGTTTGGGGGCAGAGGAGACAGGTCAACTTTGATATACTAAATCAGTTCTTTCAAATTTCAACAAATTAATTGTGGAGAATAGGAGAAAAAAAAGTGAATAAAGCTTTGCCCATAGTTTTTGGACTGGTAGCTACAGAATAGTGATCTCAATTATAGAGAATTCTGAATGAAAATAAATGAATTGAAAATTTAAGTTTCGTTTGGGCCATGTCAATTTTTAGATGCAAGGATACAAACATAAAGCTCTAAAAGTCAACTGGAAATGTTGATCTGGATCTTATGGGAACACACTGATTAATTATAGATACATTTTATTTAAGGCCAAACGAGTACCAAAGTCCAAGACAGAAAGTCAGGGTAGGAAAGGATGGTCATGTTTATTGAATATCTACCATGTGTGGGGCATACTATCAAGAGTTATATATGTTATCAGATTTAATCTCACAAAATAGAGAATGTATAGAAAACTATAAATTTCATTTTTAGGAGAGCATTTTAGGGGTGTGGATAACACGTTCATTCTCAAGGTAAAAGGAGTAGCAAATCCAGAAGTCCAATACCAGTTATGAACCAAAAACCTTTATACATTAAGCTTTTTTCCACTTTTTATTGATTTATTTTTTATTGCAGTAACTTTGACTTTTCACATTAAAATAAACTTACGTATATAGTTTCCCCATATATGCAGTTTCCCCATTCCTCAGATATTTATCAATACACCCTGCCCTCCACCAAAGCACCAAGTGTTCTTCACCATTACCCCAACCCACAAACCATCCCCTATTGATAACCTCAGTTCTATTGCAAGTGTCCAAGGGTTGATTTTGCTTCATCTATTCCTTTGTTTTATCTATTCACATTCCACCTATGAGTGAGACCATCTTGTATCTATCTTTCCTCTTTTGACTTATTTCACTTAGCATAATCCCCTCTAGATCCATACAAGTTGATTTAAATGACAGGATTTCATCTCTTCTAAGGGCTGTGTAGTATTGCATTGTGTATACATACCTCATCATCTTTATCCATCCACCTGACATTGGGCACTTAGGTAGTTTCTAGTTCTTGGCTATTGTGAATTGGTCTTCAATAAACATGGTGGTGAATAAATCTCTACGAATTAGTATTTTTGTATTCTAACCATTGTTGTAAAAAATATATATTTTTAATGTCCAGGAAATTATGTCAGCTAGTTCCCAAATTACCTTTTACAGCTTGAAGGAATAGAAAAATTATCTCCTTCTTAGGTATCTGAAACAGGATTTAAGAAAATTTCTCACTATATGTGAGGCACATAGTAGAAACTACAACTAAGAAACGTCAATGAAAAAAATCAGCCAATCACATCATGATCCTATATTTTATTCATAGTGGCCATACAGTCTGATCATAGAACAATAGTCCCAGCATTACACTTAGACAATAACATAATAAACATGAATCTTAGGTCTAAATTAAGTCTATCTTGAATTACTATGAATTCTGATTAATGCATGCTCAATTACGAAAGTTCAGCACTGCGTGAAGAATGATAAGCCCAAATCCCAAATTAAAACACCTTATGTGGCCAGAATATATCCAATAAAACACTGTGACACTGTGTATCAGTTTAGCCTTAATTAATGACCTGATAGAAAGGGTAAAGAGGAGAAATTGATAACTCAAGTAAAAAAATTTGTATGAAATTTAAAAAGAATGTTGTACCTGAAACACACAAAAAAAAGAAATTAAAAAATGGAGGTGGGTAAGAAGGGGGAAGGAGGGAGAGGGAAAGGAAAGGAGAGGGAGAGGGAGGAAGAGATGAGGAGGGAGGGAGGGAGAGAGAGAGAGAGAGAGAATGCCTAAGAATGAATTCAGGAAAGTTAAGAAAAACATATTTTTTTCAAAAGATAAAACCAACCTATCGGCAGAAAAAAGAACATCACTGAATTTAATCCAAAGTGATAGAGGTGGGAAGCAATGAGTTACTATGTTGTAGAAGAGGTGAATTTCACATGCTAACAAACCATGGACCTCTCTCCTTTCCCTTCTATCATTCATTCAACCGTTTATTGATTCTTTGCAGAATGCTCTGTATTTCTCATCTTTTTCATTCTACACTTTCAGAGGTGGAGGGCAGAGCAAAGGGATGGGGAAAACAAGAATATCAGAAACAAAATTTCATTGTATTCCTACCTAGTAAAGGACTCATGAAAAGATGAATATAAGTTGTGTCTCTAGGAAATAAAAGTAATAACTTGAAAATTTAAAAATATAATCAGTTGTGTTATCCACATAGTATCAAATTTAGGTTAAACAAAACATGAACTTCTTTCATGACACTTAGGTGCAAAAATATTGTGAGATGCAGGGGGTTGGAGGTGGGAAGAGAGAGAAGTCAAATTGATCTGGCTCTGCCTATACCTACTGCAGCCAAGAAAAAACTCAAATTCAAACTAAATCATCTTTTAGGAGTCCTTCTTAGGGTCATAGAAAAGGACAGTCCAGAAAAGTTGAGGGAAGACACCACTCTTGAGTGTGTTATGTTCACCCCATCTATATTTATCACTGCAGACAATTTCTAAATATTGGACACAGAGACCTTCCTCCATGTCCCATTCCCCTGGACTCCAGATCCTAAGCATCTAGTCACTACTGCCTGAGGGGTCCTACCCTTCACAGAGCTGCAGGCAGGTGACCCAAGTCTGCAATCTCACATCAGGTCACCATGACCCTTCTCTATATTCTAAGGAAACTCCCTCTACAACCAATTAAATCTTATATTCCTCTCTTAAACTCAACTCAGAATATCAGCTTTACTACCCACCTCCACTAGGCCATTAATGGATATAAAAAAAACAAAAGAGGAAAACTCAGAAAAGAGATATAAGTTCTTTAGAAAGACTATGCAAGATTCTTCTTCCAGGAATGCTGAAATGAGTGCCTTTTCTCTCTTGGGAAAATTGCAACAAGATAAATAAACCAGATCAATTTTTGAGGGTCAACCTCTACTTAAATTTTAAAAATGTGTAAATGACTTACTAACCTTTCCCCAGTGTTAGACATTTTCACAGAAATTTTCAGTATAACATTGCCTAGTATATTGACTCTCCAGTGTGCATTAGGTACCTGTGTCTGGTTGTCATCTTAGTCATACTGACTCCTCAGGCAGGAGAGTCAAAAGAAAAATGAACGTGAATAAACTACAGTTTCATCTTCTCTCCCAAAAGATCTGAACCTCTGAAAGTGGTTTTTTAATATTTTCTTAATGAAAAGGATTTGGTATATTTCAATTCTTCCCCATAGCATCAGAGTAATAAATGCCATGACAACATGAAAGAGTATTCAATGCATAAATAAAAAGAAGTTAATTTTTTTCTATTTAGGACTGATAAAAAATGCTTTGGTGTCTCTTTAAAATTAAATTATGTTCAATAATCTTTTATTTAATATAAAAGAAAACCTCAATTCAGTTCCAATCTTCTTAAATGCCTGATAATTTCCCATCAAGTTTAAGCCTCTCTAGAATAATAAGCAAGAATCTCCTGTCTGGTAGACAATGTGTCTAAATTCCACCCAAGGGAGAAACCAGAGAAGGGACACATGATGCTCAGGCTGGGCAACCTGTTACTGGTGGCCGAGTCTAGGTCCACCAATAGGCAGAATGGAACTCATCTAGATATAGACTGGCATTCATTCCAGAACTTTTCACCAAATAATACAAACTATACTCTGATGGATATTTTAGCATTCTTTTACCAAAGGTTCAAGGGTTGTCCCAAAGTAGCAAGGTCAAAACTTAGAGGTTGTTATCTATATCTATACATTTTATAGCCCCTGGAGTCAAAGATATTCAAGCCCTTGAAGGGTGTTCCATGTAGACACATACTCTTTCAGCTTCTCCCAATAATCTTTGGATCATCTTCAGCTATCTTCTCTTTAGACCCTATCAACATTATTCAATCTTGGATTGATTTCATCTTCTGTTTTACAAACTCTGCCATCTCAGACTTCATTAGGAATTCAGGGAGGTCTGTCTCTGCTAAAATTTCCACTGAGTCAGTGATCCATGGGAAGTCAGAATATTTCAATGTTAGTAAGTTACAGGTACTCTTCACCAGTACTGTTGCAATCCACTTTCTTCCTAAATACATGAAGGTTTACATCCCTTATCACAGCAAAGATGTACTCTTATCCAAAGACCCCATGTCCTGGTCTCCTTGAGCAAGGCACTGTCTAATCTTCATGAGAAATGTGTATATCAACTATTAACATGACTTTGACCCCTATTCCTTGTGAAATAATACCTCTAACCTTGTGATATTAAAAATCCATGGCTTTCCTGGCCTGGTTTTTATTACAAAGGGTCCTCACATTAATTGAAAATGCTCCTGCCTGTGTCATTCAGGATGAAACTTGCCAAGTTAAAAAGAGACAGTGTCAGTTTGACACCCTAGTTTCTTTCATGATAACAGATGTGACATTTACCTGAAGCAGATCTAGATGCTTTCTGGAAATCAACCCTGAGTTTATTCTATTTAGGAATAACCCTAAACAAAAATATCAAGAGCTGCCTTCTATGTTCCAGACATATCTTCCAAGCCACACCTCCTGTTATTATAACTATGATACACTTATCCACACTCTATAGAAAGAAAAGCATGTTTATTGACACAGGAGATCATTAACTTTGATCAGAGGTCAACAAAATGTTTTTCTATAACAGTTCAGATTGTAAATAGTATCTCACAACTACTCAGCTCTCACATTTTAACTTAAAAGCAGTCACAGAAAACTTAACTGAAAAATGTGTTGCAATAAAAATCTTCCTTGAAAAACAGGCAATGGGTCAGATTTAGCCTGCAAGTAGCAGTTTGCCAAACTCTATTTTAGATTATTAGTATAGATTATAGATTTTAAGAGAGATTTTATGTTTACATTTCTTCATATTAGTATCAAAGGTATACTAAGGTACTTATCAATCTATATGAAACACATGAAAAAAAACAACCTCAGAATTTCAAAAATCAGGCCATCAAGAAAACTGGGAATATGTAATCCATGTACCTTGTATTACAGATAAAAATTTACAACATATTTTAGTAAAGAACCCAGTCTACTGGTTCACAATCCACAAAATGTATTGCAAATTTGAGAAAGCAAAACACAAGTTATGCTAATAGCTCTTGGATAACTTAGTTATCTCACAAAAAGTCTTTAATCTACAAAAACCTACAGATTTGGATGGTTCTTTAATTCCTGACTATAGTCTTAAAAGAACTTCAAATATTCAGTAAGACCTTATCTCAGAGAAAATTCCCAGTCTTTACCCTAAAGACACACACACTTACTCATATACATACACACACGCACACATCTATACAGTTATTGTGGGTATCCAAAATTTAGGCCAGGTCAAGAAATATTACTGAACACCAGTGAAGATTTATTTTCACAGTTGAAAAAAAAGTACACCATATACCAGAAATAATTTTTAGAATTAAGCCAATAAAAATTTAAAATACCACATAAAGTAATATTATCTTAAAGAATGCAAAAAACTACTTGACACATGACATTTAATAAAAAACAACTTCTTGAAGAAATGGCTTACAGTCATATTCATTTCTGTATCACCAATTCCTAGCAAGATGCACCTGGTAGGTAATCAACAGATGGATAGGGAATAGGTAACCTGACAATATTCTCAGTTTAACAGGTAACATTAGTGAAGATTTTTAAAACTAAGAATTTTCTAATGAAGTCATCTTCATCTTTATAATATCCATTATTAGCAATCAAAGATACCTGGCTTTATTACACTCTAAAGCTATGTTTCACAGCTGTGTTTTGTAGCTGTGAATGTTAGTCCTCTGATTACATCTTAGCTGCTTACATTTTAGCTGTGAAGCAAGATTTTGTTTTTAGCTAACTAGCACAGAAATATTGTTACATCAGTTTCAAAAATTGTCAACCAGAAATAACAGCTTAAAATGTATTAAAATGTACCTTGTTTTTTTCTCATGTGATAAGGTCTGCCATGTAATAATCTGTGAGGTTGAACATTTAAATTATTTGATCATTGTCTTCCATGGGCATTTATTATGTTCTAAATAAAGAAAACATCCAAAATCTAAAGAAAATGGCACAAGGTCATGACTGCTTCTTCAATGATAAAGTACAGAAAAATTTTTGTTTTGAAGCAAAGCTCATATGCATATGAGCACAAATATTTTGCTTAGGAATAAACTGAAGCATGAGTAGCCTAATGTGGGTAGTCATACCCATTTGAAACTAAAATTTTAACTTGCTTACAGGGACTATTCAGAAAATGTAGGGCTGTGATCCTCACATGAGGTTCTGGACCCATCACCTAGAAGCCGTCTAGAAATGCTGAATCTCAGGACCCTCGGCAGCACTCTTAAATCACAATCTGCATTTTAACAGCCTTAGAGGATTTATGGTCACATTGAATTTGAGAAGCATTGGTCACTGTTAGATATTTTCAGGAAGAATTTTTGACATCATATGCAAGCTGTGTCTTCATAGACAGTAATGGAGCTGGTTGGTCATAAATATATCAGAATATTTATATTCAAATTTGTGTCATTCTTAGTGCAGTCACACTTGAAAACTATATGCTTATTTCCCAGCTCCTCCATGCCTGACTATATTTTCTTTTGGACTTGGTAAGACACACAAAATCAGTGTCATTAAAATTTCACTTCTTTTGAAGCAGGTTTTAATGCTGATTTTATACATAAAATTAAGTCAAACAACACTGGGCTGTTTTGGGAATCAAATCCATTTTCAAATATAAATATTTTTTCTCTTTGGACATAATAAAAATTGGTCTATAGGCTGAAAAATTTGAAAAATATCTGAATGGCAGCATAATCGTAAATGAACACAGTAATTCCTTTACAAAGGGCAATTCTTACTTACTGTACTACTGAATTCCAACATTTCTACTTTTTAAATCGGTTGCCCCACTTGAGACATAGCTAACAGGAGACCTGGTAAAGAGGTAGATGGTACCTTGTTATTGCTCCTTTAGCAAGAAGACACCATGAGCTCTCCCAATCAGTCTTTGGAAGAAGGAATCTTCAGAGAGTAAGGGAAACATTTCCTCCCCACTAGATTTGCATTTTATGAGGAAGTAAACAGACATTTGCTTATTGATGATCTGGACCCTTTGATTAACAAACAAATTCTATTATCACATAAAGGAGAATGGATTTTTTGTGGCCAGGGAAAGGGAAGACTGCTGACCCTGTGGGTGAACCCCAGCATTTGAGTGTGGGACAGTGGATTTTGAGATGGGGAATACTGCTAGCATGCATATTCCTTATGGGTCCTGAGATGGTGCATGAACTCAAAGGGTAAACACCAATATCTGAATCCTAAGCTCTCTTTCAAAGGAATATCCTGGCCTAGAGCTCTGTGCAGTGCAGGGTGGTGACAGGAAGCAAAGCCTTGATGGGCCTAGAGGACATCAGGCTCTCCTGGACCCAGAATGGTCAGAGAACTTCTTTGGAGCCTCTGTAATCCGAAGAATCCTTGCATAATCTAGAGGGGATGAATGGGTGCTCCTAGGATATTATATTAAAATCTACACTGTGAAAAGGTAAGATTCAATCAATTCTGATTCAACTCAGAAATATAAAATAATAATGACAGTAGCTGCAACCCAAGTGCTGTGGAGTAGATCACACCCGCACCATTGTTTTCTGATCATACGTACTAAAGATGTTAAATAAGGACAATCACGGGTAAGACTCTGTGAATACTTTAGAAATATATAATGTGTGGAATAAAGTGAAACGATATGACTCTGATGTGTGTCATGATGTACAAAGGGTCAGGTGAGGGAAATGTGGTCCATGTTATAGAGAAGGTATGATACCCAGTCAGTCTTTTAACTGTGTTCATGGAACTCCTTCTACATCACAGATACTGATAAAAAGAAAGGATGCAAAGCAAATAACTACTTTTCTGGATTTCATGTTATTAAAGAGAAAGATATTATATATTACATGTAATTATAAACCAAATATGTGTTATCAGTGGAGGCAGCAAAGCAAAATAGTTTAGCTTGTTGGTTTGAGTGTCAGACAGATGTGTCTGAAAATTTACTACCCAAATATGTTGGGCAAGTTACATAAAGTCTCTGAGTTTCATTTTCTTCATCATTCATAATAGAATGGTAGCCCTTAAGCATTCAGTAGATGTTATATTGTTGCTATTATTAAAGAGTATATTGTTAATGCTACATGTAGGATTATGAAAAGTTCCATCAAGAAATATATTTGAGGTGCACCCTGGTGGAGCAGTGGTTAGGTCAATCACCTCCAAAGGAGCAAGTCACATACCCCTGGGTTCGAGTCATGAATCTGGGGGGAAACAATAAGTATAAACATTTAAATAAAAATAAAATTTACAAATGCTTTTTCTTCCTCTCTTTCTGTCTGCCTATCTATTCTCCTTCATTCCTGCCTGCACCTTTCCTTATATTTGAATTGTATCCTGTAGGATGAATGTAATTCTCCAGATAAAAAGGAGAACAGTGTTCTAGGCAGAGAGGATAACATGAATAGAGTCACAAGAAAAATAAAGTAGCTAGTCCATGCAGATGGAAGAGAGTTTAAAAGCAATTGCAATCAATAGTCTGGGGAAGGAGGCTAAAATGATGATGCAAATAAAAAAAAAAAAACAGCATTGTGATATATAGAAGTTCATATAACCTGTAAGTAATGAGGATCTCAAACGTTTTAAACCTAGAAGGAGTAGAGTCAAATAATTATGGTACTATGCAGAGAATGGACTAGTCAGGAGGGTAGGGCGTTTAAGACAGGAAGCATCTGATGAAAATTAAATAAATATACTAGGAAAACTGTGGGTGGGAAATGACAAGGTCAAACAATCTGTATCATTTTCTCCCTTTTTTACCACACACACACAGCTCTATGGGTTGGTCATGTAACTTTTCTGCCTGAGTCTTTCCATTCATAAAAAGGAGGGATTAAATGAAAAGTATCTGACACATGGGAAGGGCTTTATAAACGTTGCTGTCATGTTCTTTCTATCATATCAAGCCTTTCCTCCCCACTCTATTGCCAACTACTTTTATATCACAAAAATTCCAGATGTGGTGTGCCCTGACGGAGTAGTGGCTAGGTCAATCACCTCCTAAGGAGCACAGCCACATATCTCTGGGTTCAAGTCCTGGTCTAGGGGTAAACAACCAGTGTGAACAACCAAATCAAAATAAATTAAAATACCTCCTCTTCCTCTTTCTTCCTGCCTGCTTGTCTCTTGCCTTCATTGCTGCCTGCACCTTTTCTTTAAAAAAAATTTCCAGGTGTAAAGTTTTAGGCCTAAAATGTTTAAGGAGTTCCACAACTTTGATTTAATTCAATATATT
Organism: Solenodon paradoxus; assembly: GCA_004363575.1. NCBI lineage: Eukaryota > Metazoa > Chordata > Mammalia > Eulipotyphla > Solenodontidae > Solenodon > Solenodon paradoxus. The sequence continues at coordinate 398,403 of RJWH01000380.1, forward strand.
TTAACTGACTAGCTCTTATGTTAGAAGACTCTCCAGACATGGTAACATATAATCCATGTACCAAAGGAAATATGCTCTTTTCCCTGTACTAAAGAAGTTCATATTCCATTAAGGGGAAGATATAAGGCAACAAAGTATAGTTTGGAACAACGCAAAAGATATTAAGAGAAACTACAACCCAATGATAAATGAAAAAGCTCTTCCTGTGAGTCAGAAGACTCATGCAAATTTAGGATCCAACAGTCAGGGACCTAATTTCCTGGGGCAAATTGCTCAGCTTAAGGCAGAGATACAATGGTTAAGCCCTTGGGTCTGGAACAGACTGGAAGACTTCTCATCCGACTGCACTTCTTACTCACTGTGTAGTTTTGGATCGGTTCCTTCACCTCTGTCACTTTGTGGTTCAATCTACAAAATGAAGATGAAAATAAGAATATCATTCACTACAGCTGCTATCTAGATCAAATGAATTAAACATGCAAATGTCTTCAAACACTGCCCTGCACAAAAGAGTGCTCTATAAAATATGAGCTGTTTTCAATATAGCTGAACCACAGTGTCTTACAGTAAAATAAGGATAATAATGATCACCGTCAATCCATCTTAAAAGATGATTGTGAGAAAATTTACATGAAATTAAAAAATATATGTATAAATGTCTTGTCAATTGTTGAGTATATAATGTACAAATGTATAATGTTATTTATAATGCAAAATATATATTAATACCATAATGTCTTCTCAGAGAGTCCTTTGGATACCTTGTGGATAAAACTCCCTGTGGAGCCCTTATGAATTAAGTCAGAACTAGTGGAAATCTTTAATTCTACCTTGCTGGAATTTTAATCAGCGGGAATTGGGACAATGTGAAAAATAACAAAAAAAGAGTCCTTGGGTGGTTTTTAATAATCACGTGAATGAGTTGTCTTCTCTGATGAACCTGTAGGCACTGATGACCACATTTTTGAGACGATATTAGAATAAATACAGGAAATTCAATCTTTTTAAAATATTATCCACTTGGGATGTCTGTTGACATTTTGCAAAGCAAACCATACATGTACTTAAACCGATGAGTAAAACATTACAATTAAAAATCAGCCTATCTTGTCTCTGAGTCCCTTTTTCAAATGGCACAGAGAACTTCATACAAGCTCTAGGCACGTCTCTATTGAATTCCTAGGGGAAATGGTGTTCATCAATGTATTAAGCAGCCCAGTCAGGTACTGCTGAGTCAACCCCATTCTGGGACTTCCTTGCTTCTGAATGCAGCACACAGGCCTGGAGATGTCATTATTCCAGCGTTATGATAAGGCACTCACTTATGCTGCTTTACAGGAGAGAGAACCAAAGTTTAAAAAGCCAGAGCCACCGATTTATATGATGCTGCTATAACACTCTTGAACAGAATCTCATTTTAAAAGACAGTGCCCGGAAGAGAAAAGGCTTTACTGAATTAATCCACAATCACAGAATTGGTGGTCATATGAAAAATGTTTCTTTTCTTTTTTGTACTATCATTAGTTTCATTTTCATTAGCAATTACATCCTCAGTTCTAAGGCAGGACCAATTTATTTGTAGCACAAAGCATGAAGGTGATCTTTTCTTAATGGGAAAATGTTAAGTCACTGAACTAACCATTTTCCCAGCCAGTACTTCTTAACTTGGACATGTTTACTAAATGCTAGTGCAGCAATAATATCAAGAGTTATGAGTATATCTTCCCAAGTTGTCTTATTTGACTAAACGGCTATAAATTTCTTATCTAGGGGAAAATGCTCGCTTTCTCAAAAATCTTCATAGCACATCAGAAAACATGAAGCTTAGCTGTATTAACTTATGTAGAAAAATGGTAGTTTCCTCCATTATGACTCAGGGAAGAAATCTAAAAAGGCAAAGCCTAGAGCTCAGAAAAAAAGTGCTCCTTGCTAAGGGACCCTTAAAATCATAAATAACAAAATATTTACTTATTTGTCCTATAATTGAGAAAATTGTGGTGCAAACAAAACAGATTTTCTTCCAAGATATTACAGAGTCTTAACAAAGTTCAAATGTGGTTATAAATCCATTGATTTATAGTCTCTATCATCTTTACTTAAAAGATTATCCAAAGTGAATTCCTAGTGTTTACATGACTATTCCTTTAGTTGCCTAGTTAGATAAAATTTTTGTTTCTTCTGTAATTTTCCAAAAGGCGATGCTAATTATTAAAACTAAACCTAGGGATGACATGCAAAGTGTCCTGTGTAGCAACTAGATGCAATTTTAAATTCGAAAACACCCTGTTTTAGCAACAGAACTAGGATTAAAACAGTATGCCTTTGATCACAACAGTTTTCACTCCCCACAACTGGGATTGTCTTCTCTACCCGATAAAGCAGACTGTCTATGAATGTTTGTTTACTTCTCTCCTTCTTATCTTACATGATGGTACTGTGACAACCACCCTTCACAAATACAGCTTTCAAATAGCCTTGAGAGGGCTAGAGAAATTTTAACAGAAATAAATAAGGCTCTAAACAGTAGATAATTCACAATTAATATTTTTCTTTGGACCAGTGAAACATGCATTAAGAAACGCTATATACCCTCTAGCTAACTCATTCTGTTCCTAAACTCACTTACTTTATAGAACCCAGCTTCTTTGTTGACTTCTCAGGGTCCCAATGAGAAACTACCAAGAGGAAAGCAAACAAGAAGAACCAAACTCTTGAAGGTTGACAATACATATCAAAGCATGGAATTACTCTGAATTCTTATACATGTTTAGAGCCCCTAGACTGAGTATGTCAAGTTATCCACCTGTATCAAATGTGTGGCAACTCAAAATGCCAGTAAAGCTCAATCTGGTCCTCAGAGAGCCAAGGTCAGTCTTTCAATAAGGATTTAGGAAATATTTAAAAACAACTCACAGTTTCATGGTAAAACACACACGGGTATTCAAAGAGTTAGAAACCTAGATCAGCATCCACACACATGTTATTTCAGACATGCTGATAATCAGCATCTCAAATTACTTGGAGGTTATCTTTCAAATGCCTGTCAACATGTGTGTTTTGCTCTACATTTTACCTAGTTCAACACTACCCAGTATTTAACATCAGATTACAGATTAAATCATTGGAGGGAAATAACTGAACATATTCATCAATATAATACAGTAGCCATTCTCAGAGGATCCACATTAAACATGACAATACCCTGGGCAATACCAGTGCCAAAATCAAGAATCTCTATCCAGACTCAAATGACCTTCAATTGGCAAAAGTATGAACAATCTATGGTATGCCCATGCAGTGAATGCTACTCAGTAGTCTAAAGGAACAAACTATTGATATTCCCAACAACATAGGTGAAGATCAAACTGATTATGCTAAGTGATAGAAGCCAGAACTTCCCAGCACCCCCCAAAAAAGCCACATACCATACAATCACTACATAACTCTTAACATCTGTAAAACTCATAGAATTGTGTACCTCCCCAAAAGTCTGTAAATTTAAAATGAGATTAAAAGTATGAGTTACAGTATTTCTTTCTCATGTATTCAGAGAGAATTGCCTTCTGAATATTTCTATTAAATTCTTGCTTATCACTTTAAGAACTTAGCATCAATGTTACCTCTTAAATAAAGTCTTTTCTATCTTCCCTCATCTTTTATTTCTTAAGCTAAAACCCACATAGCTAAAGGATCTCTCTCCTTAAGGGTGACCTCATCCTGAAGTTGGCAAGCATACTTCGCTGACATGCTTTTGGTTTTTGGTTTTGTTTTGTTTTTTAACCAAATAGGTACATACCAACCACTTTTGTATTCAAGCAGTTTCTTTACATTTTTACATTAATAAATATCCATGTTTCTTAGTATCACATTTATTTTGTTTGCTTTCTTTACCCAACATTGCTTTCAAGACAATCCATGTTAACTGCGGCAGAGTGTTTCACTATAGAAACACATCACTATAGTAGTTCATTGTGCTCCTGACAGATATTGAAGCTGTTTTCTATCTATGCCCCATGCTAGCTGCTCGAGACCACATTTATCTGTTATGTCCCTTATTCCTGCAAGCTCATAAGCAACTCCAGGTCAGAAAACTTGCAGAATTCCCATTCCTTTCCCTAATTTCCAGTGCGCCTGAGAATTACCTCCAATTTGATGGGTTTTGCAAGGAAGATGATGCTGCCCACCTGGAACACAATTAGCAACTCCCTAAAAATGTGTTGAATAATAAATGTTGACAAAATATGACTTCAAATCTTGTGCTCTCTACTCACTTCTCCATGGTGTAAGATTTGAAGGGAAACTGACTCAAGTCTCAGTAGAAAGTCCTTTAAATATTCCTGTGTCCAAGTTGCATCTCTGAAACAAGGTCACTTCACCATTTCCCCTCTTTTTCATTAGAAGATCTCAAAGCACTATACAAATCACGATTGTCTCCAGTGATAATTTTCCCCTCAATGTGCTTGAAGGTCAGCTTGGAGTTAAGTTCAAAGCTTGAATACCCTTTGTCAGCGTCTGTAAAATGCCAGGAAACCAGGGTCTGGATACAAAATAAGGGTAATAACCGACGGTTCCCAGGTGGTGTTTTTTATTTGCTAGGATTTGGGTTTTCTTTTCACCAGTCCCGTGTGTGCTAAGTCTGCTCACCTGTCCTCTTCAAGGCGCTGACATTTAACTGCCCATCTTCCGGGTCTTGCACCACTACTCACCCCCTATCCCCAGACCCCACTTCTCTCTCCCTCCCCCCACAAACTACTAAGTAGATCTAATGCTGTTTGATCTCATCTACAATTCTTTGCGGTTTAAGGAGCTGTGGTAGCCTTGATGTACAAGACAAATACATACTGTAGCTCTAGGCTTACAAAATCATCTATCATCATCTGCTTTTGGACGTGACCAGTACATTGTGTGTTTCAGATAAATTAATCTGGTGTTTAGGGGGAGAAAGGCATTTCAAGATCAGTCAGCGTGCAGAAAACCTTCCCGAAGATCCTAAAGAGGCATTTTCGATGCTCTTCGCCCCAGCTCAGCAAGCCTCAAACTTGACCTTCGAGAAGATTTCAAGGGTAGGGCCTGCCTCCCTTTCCCTCGCCAGTTTCCACAGCGCGCGTAGGCCTCCTTCAGGGAAACAGCTGTGTCGAACCAGAGCTCGAAGAACTGCACTTCTAAGCGCGAGGACCCCGCGGGGAAAAAGGAGAAAGCGCCGGCGGGAGGTGGGGGTACGCGGAGTAGGGGAGGGAGGAGGAGGCTGCAGGGCGGGAGCTGGTGAAGACCGAGGGTAGAAAAAGATTATCTGCATATGCATGAGGCACTCAGCACTGCCCTCTTCCTGCAGCTGCTCGGGCGGGGTCGGAGGAGGGAGGCGGGGGTGGGGAGGAAAGAAGCGGGGGCGGGGCGACCGGAGCAGCGACCCGGCTACTGCGGGTTTGGAAAGCGGAAGAGGTGATTTGCATGGCACCTGATGATTGGCTGATGGCCGGAGGCTGGGTCTGAGAGGCGGTTCCAGAATGGTTTAACGTAGGAAATTACAAGATTCATTTAACTGAAGAAAGCCGAAGGTCTGCGCAATATGAAGCCTTGCCGCGAGGGGGCGCGATGTCCCATCTTTGTTCTTATTAGAGGCTCCTTTTCTCTCCCCATCCCACTCCCGTCCCTGCCCCCATCTCTACCCCCCCCACACAGACACCACACGCAGAAAGTGCAGAGAAACCCTGTGATCCAGTCAACTGGCTCTGCCCCGTCTATTAAGAAAGATGAACACTCCTTTCTCTTCCATCTCCTTCATGGGAGACCACTTTTCATTTCAGATTATAACATCAATAAATATTCTTCAAGGAATAAAAAAGGCACTTTGCCAAAAGATAAGAGAATATATATGAAATGCGTGGATTATAGAGAAAGACAATAAGTTACGAATAGGCAGGGGAATAGGCACACATATGTAAATACACACCTAATCGCCCTGAGAACACAAAACATGGGGATGGGAGGAGACAGACAGGACACCCAGAGAGCACACACATCGCTCACAAGGTGCTCACAGACTGTACACTATCCCACACACCGAGGCGGCACACACCCACTAATCAGCACACATATACACACCCATCACATCACATCACATACACACATTACACAAGGACCTCAGAAAAAAAGCATCCAAGTGAAATCACAAGCAGTGGAAAGACTGCCAAGAAAATGAGAAAATGTAAAGGTTCTATTCCCCCTCTTCTAAAAATGCTATTTGCATCATACTAATAGACGCCCGACACCGACAATGGCTTTTTAAAAAATGGCTCCATTTAAGGCACACATTAGAGAATTCGAGTATACACAGACGCACACGCAAGCGCGACTGTGGGCAAGACACACCCACACAGTCTGTGTCCTCCGCCCATGGGCACCAGCAGAGGACAGATGCCATCAACTGTGCTCAGTACAGTTTTCGAGAAAACACTAAAGCGAGATAAACGTTAAGAAACCCACCCTGCTTGGACAGGAAGCACCATTAGTGAACCCAGATTTTCTAAACACGTGTGTGTGCACACACACATACACACAAACGTCAGACAAGAGAGTTGTGTTCACAAAAATAATGGATGCCCAATAAGAGCTACAGTGGGTCATCCGCTTAAGCAATTCTTTGAAATTATTTCAGCCTAAAAATGGCTTTCTGCGAGGTTCCTGAGATATCAGACTAAAAACAAAAAAAAAATTTTATTTGTTCTGCCTTTCCCTTTCTCCCCCCTCCCCCCTTTTCTTATTTTTAAGATAGGATGGAGGGACAATCCCTCCTCCACAAAGGAAGGCAGCCCCTGTTTTTGTTTCGTGGGCTCAGGAGCTTCCCAGTTGATTTCCCAGGAAGGAAGGCGCTCATCCTCTTCTCAGCCTCCCAGTAGACAGCACCACAAAAGGCATTATTACACATTCCAAATAACAAGAGCTGTCTATATATTTACAAATCTGTTCAAATATTTAACCTCTTAACTTGCTAAATATCCCCCTCTTCTCCCTTTCTTTCTCTCTGAGCTCTCCCCTCTACCACATTCTGCTCCCTTTCCTTCTTTTTCTTTCTCTTTCTAGAAGGGGTGGAGATGGGAAGTGTCCTTCTAGGGTGCAAAATGTGGCCAGGGGCTCTGGGCTTTCCCTGACCTTGTTCGAATGCCAATTTCGTTTGGGCGATTGCTTCTTTGCCAATCTAAAGACTGGATTTGAATCACCAGGGCTATCTTTATAAAGCAGAAGCTTTAACTGTGCCTCTCATTTTCTAAACAGCTACCAAAGGCATCACCTAACTAGGAGGGATTTTTACTGACCCTTTGGAGTTGCCAGTAGCCCCAATTCGTGATGTTTTTCTCCGGGTTTCTCGTCTGCCTGATAAGGAACTGAGGGCCGATTACCGAAGTGAGGACCTTCTTTTAAAAGCCAGAGAGTTTCGCAGTATTTGGCCACCCAGCCAAGGCCAGGGGTAAAACACGCGCCTGTTAGAGAAAGTGATTTGGAATGCCACCATTGAAAAGATATTATGACCCAGTTCTTTTCTTCATGAGATTAATAAATTTATTCTGGGGGACAAATGTGAAGACATTTAGCTGTGGGCCTTTAATGCAGCAAGCATCAGATTAATCAAAAATCGAGGTGTTCTCTTTGATGCCTTTAGGGAGAAGAAAAGTTGTGCAAGGGGCACAGCAGGGAAAGGTGCCAGTGACCTGCTAGTGGCACCGACACTGTCCACACTTTCCTTTTCAGGAAGAGGTGACCTGGGTGCTATTCCCTTCTAAGGACCCAAAAGGACCCTTCCCCTGGGGTGCTGGGCTTGATCCAAGACTGCTGTAAAGACTCTGTAAAGACTCTGGGGTCTCCCTTTCTTAAAGGAAAGAATGGCAAGGAAGATGTGTACCTCTAGTTATAAAGAAAGACACTCCCTCTTGGCATGTTTCCTCTGGCCACAAGCAGTAACTTTATTTGTGTTTGTTTGTTTGGGGTTAATGCAAGAAGTCAAACTACAGTTTGGAAAGATAATGGGGTGTATGTTTGTGTCAGCTTTGTCCAGTTGACTATAACATTTCAACTTCTACCATCTTCGGATGTTCTCTAAGACGCCCTGCTCACGAGCTCCCAGAGAGTACCTTACCAAAACCAGTCCTCAGCTCGGACTCTAGCCCTTAGCAAATGCTTAAATTGGGATTCCACCTCCCAGTGTCCAAGAACTCCTTGCTGTTTCCCCTCTCACTCCCACCCCCCAGGTAACGGCCAGTTGAGGAGTCTCCAGAAGTGCTGAAAAGCGTGCGGCTGCTCGGTAATGACCTCTGCTCACTGCTCTCTGGGCTGGCACCAGCAGCGGGGGCACTCCGGACCGCCCAAGCCTTGAGCAAGAGGAAGTGGGGAGGAGGGGACGACGAACTTCTGTGCTTTTAAGAGGTTTTCTGAAGACATTTACTGCAGCCAAATATGAAAATGAAAAGCTAAGTGATTATTTCTTATGCATGTTTACTCTTTGTGCCTCACCAGCTCTGGGAGGAAAACGTTGGCACTGGAGTAGAGGGTGTGCTCTGTAAAATGCCATCTATTTGCTTGTGTGGTGGTCAGGATACTTCGCCCCTCATGAACCAACTCCTTAAGGAATCTAAGGGTCGTTAAGGAGTTTCCTAGTAGTTGCTGATGGAAAAAGATATTTATCCAGACTTTATCTGAATATGCAAAAAAATGAAGGCTGCTTGTTAGGCGTCCTTCTCTCCAGCCATGTGCATCACCCAATTAGAAGAAATTCAAGCAATCAAGGCCGTTATGAGAGAAGGGGGCTTAAAAATAGGTTTTTTATAGCTCCAGAACTCTAATTCGGATGAAAATCTAAAATTATATATGCTTCATTTCTGTATATAAAATAAATATATAAATCTAGGGTTTCCTGTTCGCTCTTCTCTTGTCTTCCTTGGTCCCTCCCACCCTCACCTGCCTTTCTGTTGGGACTTCATAACAGACGTGAAGTATAAAGTCCACATGAAAGGGGACCAGGGTCACTAAAAAGTCTGTCTGAGACCTATGGAGAGGATTTGGGTGGGTTTTGCCCTTTCTTTTGATAATACGGATTGCCAGTACTCTCCGACTTCCATTCACGATTGGCGGAAAAATCCTAAAAGTAATCCTCAGAGATGGAGGGAACCCATTTCTGGAATCAAGTTTTAAGATCTCTGACTCCTGGAGAGTCAAGGGTGGTGGACTGAGGCGGTGGATTCTGATTAGTCTAAATAAATCAGATTAGCTGCTGATACTTGGGTTCCTCTTAGGAATTAGGATGCAGAAAGAGAGCAGAGAGGATTGCTGGGGGAAGGAGGACAAATAAAAGCAGGTACGAGTTTCCAAAAAGAACGGGAAAGCAGAAGTAACAATAGTCATAAATAGATGCCAACCCAAGTCCTCTAGCCCAAGCAAGAATGCGGAGCTCCCGGCCGTCATTTCTCCCCAATACCCGCGTCCGCACCCGGCCAGCGCGCACCGCGGGAGTGTCCAGGCCGGGGATGAGTGCGGGAGTTAAGTCGACTCCCGTGCCTCTTCGCCTTCCCGCCAAGCCTGCCCTTTCCAGCTTTGGATTTGAGAGACCAGTTTATCCTTCGCAGCTTTCCTTTGAGAGCTAAAGAGGGCCGGTCCCGAAATGGACAAAAGCAAAGTTAGCAGAACTTCCAGCAAAGGGCCGGTCCCTGTGCTTCTTACTGACAGGGGTCCTAATTCTTTGATTCCTTGGACCACTGCGAGGCCCACGTTCTCTAGAAGTGAGTGGGACTCAAAGCCAACCGCCTGGAAAAGGAACCCTGAGAGCTCAGACCAGGAATGGAGGGAGCAGAGGAGTCGTGTTCTGAGTTGAGCGTGGGGCGCCAACGTGGCAGGGTGCACCCTGAGAGACAGGAATTCGCCCCAGTGCTGAGCTAGAGGACACCAGCTGTCTCCAGGAGGCTGACAGGCTCCTGGATGGGAATCAATCACCTGGCAGTAACCCCCTTCAGAAGCCAGTCTTCTGGAAGGAGGGTTAGGTCAAAACAACATTCCTTCCCCAAAGCTCCTAAGGGTAGAGATAAAGTGCAGAAGAGCGCACGGGTCTTGTCTCAGAGTTTCCAAACAACAGCAGTTTAGAGGAGGCAGTTATGCCAACAGGACAAGCTGAGAGCAATGTCTGGGTTCCTCAGAGTGTGAGCCACAGACTCACTCACCCCAAGGTCCTCTCCACCCCCAGATTCTTCACAGAAGCTTCTTGCACACAGCTTCCATATACTGCAATGTTAAAATCTGCCCTAATAGCTCCTCATTTATTTCCTATTTGGTATGCTTGTTTCTGATTTATACACTAAAATCATTTGATTTTCAACAAATGAATAGATTTAACAATTCGAAAAGTGTTTCCACTTTTAAATAATCTCTGGAAATGTTTTGGAATTTAAACCCTCATGAAAAGTAATTGCTTCCAAAATTATTTGAAAAGACAAGTATGTATTTTTACAGAACTAAGTTAGAAATATCTATACATTTTTAAATTACTAGATATTAAGAATAATTTTGCTAATGAGTTTTTGTGATTTATTATGTATAAGGATTTCTGAATTAAAAATACCCTTGCTACATAATGTCCTCATATGTTGGAGGAGATATTTTTGACAAGCAATGTTACCCTTCTGAAAGTTTGTCCTTAAATCTGCTGTTTTCATAGAGCATCTTGAAAGTTTAGTTACACATATGTATATGCATAGACCATAATATTGCCTTTTCTCTGTTACAAACACTCACAGAAATTTGAGTCTTTTCTTTTTACTATGACTTTTTACTTTTCTTTTTTACTATGACACCTTGTTAATTTTGGGGACTGAACTAAACTGCAGTTCAAATATTGTAGTTTTGTTAAATATTTTACTTCAATGTAGTTTGTAATTTCATAAAGTAAGAAGTCAATATTAATATCAAATTAAATCTTTTTCTGGCTACAATCGATTTATATTTTAACTGTTTATGTAGTATTTTGTTTTAGTAGTCTAGAAAGACTTTCTAAACTGATCTATCACCCCTAACATTCCAAGGGTCCATGAATATACAAGAATGATTAGGAAGAATTATCTTTATACATGTATCTATTTTTCTATAAAGGGGATATATCTTTCATTAGATATCCAGTGAGATTTATGATTCAAAAAAGTTGAATTACCATTGGTCTCTACTGGAAGCATTATAAAGCACAAACACAACAACCCTAGAAATCATGCTTTCATATTCCCTTGTGTGGATGAAACCTTTGGTTCTTAATTTAAGAACACCAAATGCTAGGTGACTTGTACCATAGGACTTCATTTAGTTGTAGGAAATGAAGATCACAGGAATGGTGTTATCTATAAGAATGTTATGCCCTAAGAAGAGCTTAAATTTTTTCCTCCAGCTATGGAAGTTGGTGAATTAATACACTTGATAATTTTATAACTTTCTCTGAAAAGAGAGGTAGTTCATTTTGACTATTAAAAGAATCAAGAACTATGCAGGGAATAAGCTTTCTGATAGTGCCTTTGAAGATTTCTCTTTCCCCAGTAAGAAGAATGTTTTCTCGGAACTCTCTCCTCTTTCCCCAATCCTACCTTTATTCCCAATATCTAGTCCCCACTAGACCCTTTGATTCAGGCCAACACTGGGTTTACTTAATCTGAGCAACATTTTCAGGGATCAGCAGCAGCAGATTACAACAATGAACTTTTTTTTTTTTCAGTTCAGACCTAAGTCTATGAAATTAATTTCTATTTTGACAATCACAAGCCTTCCCTTGGAAATAAAAGTGACTGCACAAACCACAGGCAGATCAAGTGTAGGTGCTCCGTCATCTGAATGGGGTTGGGTTAGATTTTCGATTGGAACAAGGTATTAAGTGATTAAACTGTGCCAGCAGACACAGCATTTTATCAAGCCCTTTTCTACCCAAGCAGGAACAAGGATATTCAGTCGTTGGCCCGGAAAGTCTCCAAGGAAAACTTGGAATGCTTTAGGAAATCATATTTGTAATTAAAGCACTGGCATTTTTCTTCTCATCACAGAATAGAGACTGAATACCATTTTCGAAAATTTACCTTTTTTTTTTTTTTTTCTTTATTTCAATAAGCTGCTTAAGATCCTCTTGCATTCATTGACAGGATTTTTGGCACCATTCTGCTGTGCTAGCCTACAACCATTTAATTGTTAAATGTTAACAGATTACAAGTGACTTAACAGAGACACATTCAGAATTTCAGACACCATTATCTTAATTCCTACCACAGCTAGCAATCCTACAAGACAGAAGATCAAATACCAATTTGGGCACCATGTTTTTGTCTGCCTTTTTATAGATAAAGTTAAAGCATTAGTATTGTTCACCTTATTCCTATCAGTATACCTGGCACATGGCTGAAAGAATAATGAATTTATAAATTAATGAATAAATATGCAAGGAATCCAATGTCTATTTGACTATTTGGAACCCAGGGAGAGTGGAAGTTTTTCAGTGATTTCCATCATAATTCCTATATTGAAGTGTGTTCTTAAATGAAAAAGACAAATGAACACAATAAAATACTAAATACATACCATAAATGTGAAATAAAATTGTTAAGAAACCCATTGTTTACTTCTTTAAAAGTCTTCCAACTGATGGAAATAAGGGAAGTAAAAGTCAAATTTCCTCAGGAAGACCAGAAGATTGCAGTGTCAGTCATGTTAGTGTTTTGTGTGAATTTTCTGCAATCTCCCAGGAAAACCCTCTGAGACATGGACTGTTTTACAGGTGAGGATACCAAAATACATAGAGGTCAAATCACCGCTCACTATCATCAGATGATCAGATGGAGTCAGTCTGATTCCAGAGATGAAGATCTTAGTCATTAGGTGACATTTCACCCAAAGCATTATTACATTTATGCTCATCTAGTTTTTTTTTTTCTTTTTCTCTTTTGTTTTGTTTTTTTCAATGTAATTTTTTGAGAGAAGTATAAAAATGTGAGAATTAAAGAAATTGCAGGAAACAGTATCAAATGCTTCTAAGAATCCAAGATGGCATTTGTATTGTTAGCATCAAATAAATAAATACATAAATAAAATTTGTAAATGACAGGATAACATGGACTATCTAAAGTCAGTTCAGCGGGTTCATTCACTACCATAATTCTCCCTTTTTTTTTTTCACTGTGAGATCTTGGGCAATTTATATAACATCTCCGGGTCTCAGTCTTTCAACTGAATTAGCAATAAAAATGCTCTTCCCTAGGGATAGTAATGATTAAATAGAATAGATACAAAATACTTGATAGAAATTAATAATAAAGGTATTATGGGGGACCTAGATTATGGGATTGAACTTTATCCTGATTACAGTACTGGATTCTATTTTAAAATTTGAAATCACATTATTTGTTAGATTAGACTCTCTGAGCTACTTCTGTAATATCCTCACCTCTGTCTTTCACATCCTAATATTTTCAGAGGTTTTATATTGCATTTCAAATGGAACTAAATAGTTCTGCTTTTTTGTGTGTTTCAGAGATAAACTTAGAAAAACGTTCTTTGCCCCAACCAAAAGTATTATGTTGGAAGCATTAAGAATGTCTCAGCTGCAGGAGACTGGACTACGAAAACTTGTGCGGGGGTATGAGGAAATGTAAAATAAGAGTAGACAATTTTGCTTTTAAAAAAAAATCTGGTTACGTTTTCTATAAATGGAGTTTCCTCTATTATTCATAATTATATACTTAGTATATTTAGGCAATATTTTAAATTTTTATCAAAGTAAAGCATATATAAGATCTGAAAATAGTATAGACTGAATTATAAGAAGAACCATCGTCTCATCCTCTTTCTCCATTTCAGTCCCTCATAAAGAATCACTTTAAATGTTTTTAAACTCTTTCTAATTTTCCTCTTTCTGGGAATTATCACCATCATATTACTAAATACTATGTTTATATCTATTTTCATTTATTAATTTGGACGGTGTCATAAACTTTCAGCCATGGAAATATAACCTGTCTGTGTCACTTCCCATATCTTTTCCCAGTGTAGTTTCTCTGCTGTTCTTTTTGTTTATATACATTGTTCGTCTTTTTAAATTGAAGTAATGCATTTTCGTGTATTTTTATGTATCAATCACAAATAATATCCTTTCATTTCACACTTTAGCTCACCTTCTATCTTTCTCCACCCAGATAGTATTTTTTGGCAATCCCTCTGACCACGGGTCACAAAGTCAAGTGCTCAGCAGCTTTCAAGCCTGTACCTTAGCCACCTGAGTCACAGAGGGCAGCCCAAATATTATTTTTTATATTTTGTATTTTTCTCATTAAATTTGATGACATTGCATTCTTATTTTTAATTCATAAAGTTGTTTACAGAGTTTTTATTAAGTTGAATAAAACTGAAAATCAATAGTTTTTACACTGTTATGATGATGTAAATGTTATTTATTACACAATCATAATTGTATTCCCTCTTGTATGGATTTTATTTTTCCTGGAGTTTCTTATTGCCTTTCTTTTTTCTTGAAATGTCACTGTTGCCTCCATTAATTTTGCACAATCTGAAAAATGGCAATGAATCTCTGGAATCCACTCTTTATTTAAAACCTCCCTCCGTCAGTTAATTTCCTTTTCCCCTCTGATCTTAAAAAATTTTTCCAAGCTGTCTGTATAACAGATAGGCTGAGACATAACTTCATTACTTCCCAGGGTTGTGGCTGATGTTTTCTGCATTGGCACTCATGTCATTCTGTTTTTGGGTCACTTCCTCCTCCCCCCAGTTTGCCTAAACAACCCCTGAAGGTTGAGCATATGGAAGACGATTTTTCTGAGTCCATTTTTTCTCTAAAAAAATTATTTTCATATTGTATTGATAATTTGGTTTTAGGTTCAAAATATTTTTCTTCAGAAATGTTGAAGCATCTTTTGCTATGATTGATAAGATTTATTTCATCTGATTCTCATTCCTTTGTAAGAGCTCAGTCTTCCATTCTTCTCCCAAACTTTTAGAATCTTCTTATCCCTCATGTTACGTAATTTTAAATAATGTATCTAATATGGATCTCAGTTTATTCCAGTTATGAAAATCAAAGGAAACTTTCAATCTAATTACTCATGCCCTTCAAATCTAGCTCCTCTGTTTAGATATCTTTTTCTATTTCTGAAATTCCTATTAGCTGGAAATTGACCTACGAGATTAATCCCTTCTCCCTTTCACTTCCCTTATATTCTCCATTTATTTTCTATTTGTTTTACTATCTTTGAAATTTACTTAAATTTATTGCTTATTCAATTGTAGTCTGGTACCAAACATTTACTTGATTTCTTTTTCATAGCATCCTATTCTTTTTTTAAATAGCACTCTCTTTGTCTTTTAACAATGCATTATGATTTCTAATCTTTTGTGAAATACATTAGAATTTTTTGTTGCTCTTCCTGAATTATCTGTCTTTTTCAGGGTGTTGCCATCTCCTTGTTTGTAATTTTTTACAGCTTTTTCTTGATCTTTGTCTTTCATATTGCTGGCCATCTCAAATGATGAGATAAATATTTGTTTTCTATTTTTAACTAGGAAATAGTAAAATGGCCATCTGGTTGCTCTGAACATGGGGAGGTAGCTCTTATTTACTACAGTTTGATTAATAAAATGTGATTGGGATACTGGCTATTGCATTGAAGAACACACACTTACCATAATTCAGAGATCTTTGTTCAGAGGGGTCAATACTCAAGTAGGCTTCCTTGAACACATTTTGTCAATTTCTCCAGAGAAGGCCATTCATCATATTTGCCTAGGAAATAGTAAATGCCTATACACTGGGGTGGGAACATTAATGGTCCTATACAATGAAGCAAATGCCTGTTTTCAGTCACACATCTCATTTCCATTCTTCCTCACACCTCCTAATTCTGAGTTCTGAGAATTATGGGTTTCCATGGGAAAAAGTGGCCCCTTTTTGCCTACAGTTTCCTCTGTATATATTCTAGGTGGCAGCTACTTCTCTCCTGGTGGCATCAGTTGCCACCTCTCCATCCATTATCAACTCCTGGAGCTTTATCAAAGTTTCACTTTTACCTTTAAACCCTTCTTATGTTCTTTGCTATATAAATATCCTTAAAAGGTATTTAAAGATGGTTTTCTATAATTTATTAAAATTTCAGGGAGATCAGACTGCCATATTAAACCTGTAACTTACATTTAAAAAATTGTAGGTTCACCCCGGTAGCCTAGCGGATAAGTCTACTGTGGCATAGTCCGCATACATCCCAAGGACCAGGATTTGAAACTCCAGGCTAGAGGAAACAACCAAGATGAACAACTAAATAAAATAATGTGAAGTGCTTCCTCCTCCTCTATCTTCCAGCCTGCCTTCTTGTCTTCATTCCTGCTTGTACCATTCTTTTAAATTAAATAAAATAGTTTAAGTATTTTAATACTGTTTATACTTTACTTATTTCATGCTATGCCTGTTTTTTTATTGACAGTTTCTATTCAGTTTAATTTACAGTATTCATTGGAAAGAGCTCTAAAACACAGTCTTTAATGATCTGAAAAATCAAATATTACTCTTTTCTTTTCAACTTCTGCTTTACAATGTGAAGTGGATATGAAATGTTTATTTCTAAGGGATTCTATGTCAGTGTTGAGACCCTATAAAAGATAATAACTTTACTGAAATTTATTTAAACCACACATCTTTTCAAAAGCTACTTGAAGAGACTATCAAGATCCTACTTATAGGAAAAGAATATACACCCACAGTTGGCATTCCATTACCAGATGTTAAGTTTGCTTACCAACAAACAGGAATCTTAGACCCTCCCTTGTAACTATCTTCAGTACCCTCACAATGGTCACATTATACTTGATATTGTAAATGGTACATGTTTTTTTACTCTAATTTATCAATTCACCTCATAAATCAGCTCCAGAGGAGTTTTTCACCATTGCATCATCAATTCTTAGCATAGCCCTTGCATAGCATGGTCAATTACTGAACATGTGTACAATAAATTCTGAATGAACTATGTATCCAGATAAGGTTCTGAAATGGACCATCAGGTTTGGGAAAAGCAGATGTGTTAAAAAGTGTCTGCAGTGTGTGACACGTATCATAAGGGTCACCTAAGCAAGTGCAGAAACAGGCAGTCAAAGGAGGAAAAAGCTGCTTTAAGCCAGGACGATTGTAATAGTCACCCTAAAGTGATGGCTAGGATTTGATACAGAGAAATGAAAAGGGAAGAGCTTTACATGGCATAAAGGGTTTAAGTCAAAATAATACCTAGTTAATAAAATGGTTGTACTCATTAAACATATTTAACTTAAAGACAAAAGCCTGATTTATAGAATTCAAAAGTAATAGTTTCACAAAGACACATGAAAGGCAGAAAACATTTTCTTAGATCAACTGTATAACGTTACTGAATGAACAATTAGACATAATCATATTGTTGTATAAAATCAAATCCTGGAGGCAAGGTTAAAACATTTCATACCATATCTGCTTGACTTTGGAGCTAAATTAAAATATGCTACTAATTCAATATGCAATGTCCCTTTTATAATTACCTAGGAAATAAGGACTGATATCTCTCACTCCTGATAATTTTACTAATTTTGGCAACTTCAACTCATAGCTCTTAGATTTTCTCGATGAAAATAGAATGCCTGGTATTTTAATGTTCTGTTTACAAATATCCAGGTGCTTGTACTGTATCAAATAAACTACAAAGTGTATCAAGCAGAACTAAATGAACCTGGCTGAAATTACCCAGAAGAGTATTGCAGGGGACAGGTTGTCACACCCAGGCTGGGTGGGCACACACACTTGCCACAGTATTATCTGGACCCCTAAAGAGTAGAGAGCTGGAAGTCAACATCGATTTCAATTTTCCTAATATGAGAAAGCAGCATCTTAGAAAAGACAGGGGTACACATGACTATTGGGAGAAAGAATGTAAGTGGGAAAAGAAGGGGAAGAAATAATAAGATACATGATAAAATGGTATGATAGTCAAGCAACCTAGGTTCTGTACATGTACTAGTTCATTTAAAGAGAAACGTAGAAGGAAAGCAGGAAGAGGAGAAAAATAAATTTATTTTCCGAGATAGTTCTGATCTTATAATGGCATACGATCTTCCCACTCTCGTCCTTAAGGAAGTAAGATTAAATGGACTCTCTGCCTTACTACTCTGAAGCCCTCACTTTCTTGTGAGAAATCAGTCTTGCTTCATTTTTTATGTGATAAAAGGGGCATTCACAGAGGAATTTGCTGCAGACTTCAACAAGATAGCCTGATGGAGAGAAATGCCTAGTGCCTTCACATTTTGGGGTGATGAGCATTTGATTAATTACATTAATAAATTTCAATGCTGGTTCTGTATTTCTTACACATCAAAACTGGAATAACACTATTTCAAAAAGTCATTTTTAAACTGTTTTCTAACAGTTAGGTCCTCTTCTAAAAAGGTGCCTCATGCTCTTGAGTGAAATGAATGGTCCACAGCAAGGTGATGAAAAGCACACTAGTGAGATAAAAGTCTTGGAAATGTGAACTCTGACTTCAACTCAGACAGGTATCCCTTTGGTGAGGTATCTACATGGACCAAAGTTTTCCAGACACATTTAATGCTGCCTGAGATGCCCATACCAGAGACCCCTCAAAAGCTACCATTCCACACACTTGAATTGGATATACCTTTGAAATGACTTTTACACATTTGGCTTTCTGTTTTCTGATTTAGATTGCCTTCTCCTTAATGAGCTACTTGAGTTTCACAATTCTAGTGCTTAGAAAAACAATATGCCGTTTACATGACATGGAGGAAACATACCACTCCGGATTTATCTCAGCAGCGTACATTCATTTTTAAAGATAAAATTATACATACACTTTAATGGAACCCCACATAAGAAGTTATCAGACCCCCTGGCCATTTGAAATTTCAAAGGTTATGCCTTATTTTTCCTGTTTTAGGAAGCAGGGCTGTTTCTGCTTTTTTATACATGCAAATAAACATCCTGCAAAATAATATAAGCCTATGACAAAGGATGAAGAAATTAGTAAAACTTGCTTCTACAAAGGTTCAACCTCTCTCAAAAGCACCAACTTTTTAAACGTTAGCCTTGTGTGTCTCAAAGGGACTAAAGATCATTCCCTGATTCTGGAGTGCGTAAGTTACCTAATTCACTCTTACTCCACATGTTTTCCACTTCCCATGTACCTACGCCCACTCAGACACCAAATCAAGTGACCAATAGACCAGTAGCTGTTTAGAATGATAGTTTTTCTTCTAGCAAATCCAAATCATCACTGGCGTCTGCTGTTCCAGAGTTGGCAGAATTGCCAGATTTACACTTAGGTGTGAGCTCTCCAGCACAGAGGCTGCTGCTCTTAGCAGTGAAGTGCCTTGGGGGCAGGGATGTTTGGAGGCCCCACATGTAAGGAGTGACAACCTGGGAAGATTATGAGAGCATTTCTAGACTGTGCATAGTACTAAAAGCTCTGCTGAATCTTTCCACTACTGCTCTAGTCAGCAACAAATTGAAGCACTTTATAAAATTTGTAGCTCTTCAATAATTTTGAATCACTTTAAAGTGCTCATGCTCCAAACCATAAAGTCTTTCTTAACCACTGCAAACGTATAAAAGGCACATCATCAAAATGACAGTAATCAACTCCTTCAATTTTAGGTGTGAAATTGTTATGTGTGTTTTCTTCTTGTTTTTGTTGTTCACGAAGTGTAAAAAGAAAATGGTCACAGGGACACAATGCACAAAATTTTCATTTTCCAACAGCACCAAGTAATCAAAATTTTAAAAAGTTCTCAGAAGTAGCAATATTTTAAATAAGAAGGGGTGTGTGTGTGTGTGTGTGTGTGTGTGTGTGTGTGTGTGTATGTGTGTGTGTGACATCTGTCCAGGATCCTAAATGAACTGAAAGAGATCATTCAAACATGCATAGAAGACTCAGGAATGCTCTTGAGATAATAGGTACTATGTTGTCAGAGAAAGTCAAAGAAGGGACAGCAAAGGAAAAGGATTATGCCTTTTATAGCGTATGAGTTTCTTTTTGAGTTAAAATAAATTTCCTGTTGCTGAAACTGCTAAATGAGGAGCACTGAAATATTGTCATGTTGACACAATTTTCTAGTTTGTTTTTGTCTTTACATTATTGAATCAATCCCTTTCAGATGAGGTCCTTCTAGCTAATGCATCATTAGCTTGTTCACAACCAGACCAAATAAAATCACACATTCTAAATCTAACTGGTATAATAATGCCTTTCATTTCTTGGGTTAGCAGGAAATTGTCTTAGAAACATCCAATGCCCAGTTCCAGTGGGATTCAAAATTTAGTTCACTTGAAAGCATGCATACAAATGAACGGAGCCTTACAAATTTGAGGCTGCGGTGTCTACATTACATTACTTGGCAGAACTAGTCATTTGGGCCCATTTAACTGCAAGATTGCCACGGTGTGGAAGAATTACTTACCTACGTCGTAAGCAGTGAATATCTTCACCACTGGTTCTACTCAGAGCAAAAGCACTCCACTAAGGTTTAAAATAATACCATGTACAGTCGTCCCTCGCTATATCGCTGTTCACTTATCACAGCTTCACTGTATCGCGGGTTTAAAAAAAATCTAATTCTGTACGGCGGAATTTTCGCTATACTGAGGGATTTTGCGGTATATGTCTACTTCACCAGCGAGCACCCACATAGAATGGTATATGTCGTTAAAATTACATAGGTTTAAGAGTGTAAAAAGTGTTTACAAGAGTGTGGGAAGGATTTATAGCAGAGTAGGAAGGGTTTATAAAGCTTTAAAATATGTAAATAATAAAATAAACTATAATGCCGCTCCTTCGTGGATTTTCACCTATTGCGGGGTCTCTGGAGCGTAACTCCCGCCATAGGTGAGGAATTATTTAGGAGAGCTTTGTGTCAAGTTTAAGATAATCATAGTTTTTCAAACATAGACTCAAGTGAACACTATTTCCCTTTCCTCTATTTACAAAATAAGTCAAAGTAGAATTTTTCCATTTAAATAAAAACCCAAACTGATAAGATAAGCAAGCTCTTATTCTAGTGAGCCCCAGTATGCAATGGACTGATTGTTTGCTTCCCGCCCCCCACCACCCAAATTCATACGTTGAAATCGTTAGTCACAATGTGATGGTATTAGGAGGTGGGATCTTTGGAAAGTGCTAAGGTTAGAAGGCTGGAGGTCTCCTGAACGGGATTATAAGAAACCCCCGTGAATCTTCCGGTTCTGTCTGTTATGAGAGGAAAACAGCAGTAAAGAACCGGGCCATCACTCAAACTCGACAATGCTGACACCCCAATCTCGGACTCCCAACCTCCAGGATGGTGAGAAAACCCCAGTCCATGGGATGCACCTTGTTAGCCTTGTGGTCTAGTACACTGAAGAGCACATACATCCCGAGGTTCCGAGTTCAAAACCTGGGAACAGGGGAAGCAACCAATGTGAACAACTAAATAAACAGTAAAGCATTTCCTCCTCTCTATTCCTGCCTGCATGCCTAGTCGCCTTCATTCCTTTTCCTGGGAAGTCCTGGGAACATAGTAGTAGAAACAAAACTCAATTACTGCCACATGGGGCTTACAGTCAGGCAGGGGAAACAGGAGTGAAACAAGTAATTTTACTAGCAAGGTAGTTGTTTCCATGGCAAAGATGAGAGAAACAGTACTCCCTCCTCACCTCCTCATGCCCTAAGGGGATCTCTTTGTACTAAAGATGTAACATTGCCTGGGATTAGCTGATAGACATTGGGATTTTGAACTTCGCCAATGGGTTGTCACTGATGTGATACAGTTGTGTGAACACACGACAGACAAAAATTGTCTACCATTAATACCAAAAGACTTTAAAGTGCAGATGCTAATAATTTAAGATCCTCAATAAATGATTGAAATAAATGTATTGTGATGCCATTATTATTAAAAATATTAAAAGCAGATTAAATTTTAAAATAAAAATATACACTGTATGATGGTGATTTTAAACAGCTCCTTTTCTCAAAGGAACTGAACCTAATTTCACTTATCAGTTCATTTTTGAGACATTATTATAAAGAAGTGGTTTAATTGGGGAAACTGAGGGAAAAAATTAAATCATGAATCAGCATAATTTTTAAAGTATAGGGACAGACCTCTTTGAGACTTAATTTTTATTTGTTTTTTTTAAGAGGAAGAAAGGAAGGCAGGAATGAAAGCAGGCAGGAAGAAAGAGGAAAGAAGCATTTATTTGTTTTATTTTCTCAAAAAGAAAGGAAGTTATACAGAAATGAAGGCAGGCAAGGACAGTCAGGAAGAAAGAGAGAGGAGGAAGAAGTATATTTATTTAGTTGTTCAACTTAGATGTTCCCCTGGGTCTTGGGCTGAGAACCTGTGTCCCTATGCTTTACATGGTCTGTATCTCACCCACTGACTTAGCAGCTGAGTCAGCAAGGCACACTGGGACTTAATTGTAAGCTCATATTCCAATTCTTTTATTAATTTATTTATTACAGCCAAATTGATTTATCCAAGGAATTCAAGTTTGGCTTAACAATTGAAAATTACATCAACACAATTCACTATTATTGGTGAATAAAGGAGAATAAATGAATAAAGGAGAAAAATCACACAGCAGTTTCAGTCAAGACAAAAAGACATTTAATAAAATTTCTCATTATTTTTAAAAGTATTTTTAATAGGTTATTGCAGTAACTTTGTTTTACAAATTAAAATAAACTCATATGTGTAGGTAGGTTCCCCATAGTTGCAGTTTCCCTATTCCTCAGATATACATCAACATTCCCTACCCTCCGCCAAATCACCAAGTGGTCTTCACCATTGTCCACTGGGCACCACCACCACTTGCCCCTTCTCCCTGTCCCATTCCCTATTGGTAACTTCAGTTCTATTTATATAAGGTTTTTTAAAATTGCTTGCATTGAAAATACAACAGTCATATTCTTGGAATGAAAACTAAAAATTTATTTTTGATGTATTTTATACATTTTAGAAACAGACATCTTTTTACAGAGCAAGAATATGGGATACTCAGTACAAATACATAATTATTTAATCTAAATGTAAAACTGATTCTTTTTCACTATGATATCTATTTCTTTTCTATTTCTTTTCTGCTCTTTTTTTTTTTTTTAACTTTTTGATGTCTATTCCACCTTTCCTTATCAAAAATAAATGAACTCATATTTCAATGACTTAGTTTATTTTTAGCTACAGAGTTCTTTCAGAATTTGATAGTTATAAAGCACGTCCTCAAAATGTTCACACACAAAAGTATTTCAATGAAATTTTAAGGAGTTTGTTGAGTACATTCCCTTCTCAAGTTTATTTGTGTACCCCAGATGACGAACACCTCATCTTCTCTTTCAGTCATGGATTATCTTGATTTTATTTACTGACAACCATATATAAAAGGTAATGTTATTCTCATAATATAGCAAAGGAGACTGACCACATTGAGTAGTGTAGCTGGGAATAAATCAGTGTCTTGCCTGCCTTAGATCCTTTCATCTATATAGACTTATATACAAAATAGTCCACCAAACTCACCAACTAAGTGTAGAGTCTTATAGTCAGACTTCATCCATCCAATCAACTTACTCCACATGTCAATTCTAATGGCTTTCCCACTCACTTGAGAAAAATCAAATCTTAGGAAAACTGCCAACACCCTTAGAAAGCATACAGATTTATTTTATTTTAATAATTATTTCCTGGCTATGTGATCTTTGGAGGCAGTTTCCTAAAAACCAATCTAGCTTGTAGAATTACTGGAAGCTATATTTTAAAATTCTTTTGTCCACCATGTTTTCTGTTTGTAACAATCAGGTTTACAATAAATAGGAGTATCACTGGGCTTAACTTTCTAAATTCTCAGCCTCCTTCTTCTGACCTGTTTACCTCTTTGGTAATAACATATCCTCATCTCTAGAATCTTGTTGAGTCTTTCATCTTCTCTTCCTATTAAACAAATAGTTTAAGGATAACTGATTACAAATAACCAAACCACAGGCAGGTGAAAACACTACCTCAATGAGGCACTTATTTAAAAAAAATTTTCTTAAAGTTCTTCATGTCAAAATGTGAAATAAATTCTTTGTCTTTATACTTCTATGAATCAGCAGGTAGATGAGATAATTTATTTCTGTTGACTGATTATCAGTGTAGAAGAGAGAATGAGATGAAGTCACACTAAATTCAGATTCAAATTTTGTAGATCCTGAACAGTTTGGGGGACTCTTATTAAGAAATAGACATTATTATGTACACAAAATTACGTTTCAAAGTGAATAATTACTTGGAATGAAAAATAACATCAAATCACAACTATTGCAACATTGAAGATAACATAAATATCAGAAAATCTAGAAAAATACCATTTTTACTAAGTGACACACCTCTGGCCCAGCGTCTCATGACAAGATGATGATTAAGTCAGCACAGTGGAGGAGTGAGGAACATTCTAGTATCCAGTCTTATACTTGGATGGTCAGAAATAACTATAAATGGAAGCAACTGAAAACAATATACACATACCTCACTAAACTTAACTGACATGTGTCTGCAATTCAACTTCCCCTTAGTTGAATGTCCCAGTCAATCTCAGAAGCATTGCTCAGAGTGGGAGTCTGAGTATGTTAACCATCCTATCTGCAAATTCTGCAGAGAATGTTAGCATTAGAAAACATTCACGAAAGCAATGGGTATAACTTTTCTAAAAAAATGTCCGTGTCTTCCAGATTGTTTACTTTGTTGGCATAGAGCTGTTCATAGTAGTCTCTTGGGATGTTTATATTTCTGTGGTATCTGTTGCAACTTCTCCCTTTCATTTCTAATTCTAATTGAGAGTTTTCTCTATTTGCATCTTTGTGAGTCTAGCCAGCCGTTTGTCCGTTTTGTTTATTTTTTCAAAGAACCAACTTTTGGTTTCATCTGCCCCCTTCTCTCTCTTCTATTTCTGGACCCCTATAATATGAATGGTGTTCCTTTTCATGTTATCTCATAGGTCTTGAATGCTGTCTTCATTTCTTTGCATTCCTCTACTCTATCTTCTAGCAAACTGATTCTATTGGAGATTTCATCCATCCTAGTCTTGAGTCCCTCTATTAAGTTCAATAGTTCAGCTAATGTATTCTTCATTTCTTTGATATCTTGCTTCATTTCTTCTCTTTTTCTTCCTTTATTGTTTTCTTGATTTGCACGAGTATGTTTATCACTGTTGCCCTAAATTCATCCTCAGGTAGTCTGTATACATCTGCTATATTCTGATTTTTCTCTGGGTTTTTGATTGGCTCTGTCATTTTGCGTATATTTCTCATGTTTTTCTCTGTTTGGAATTGTGTTATATTTCTGTGGATTAGATTTCCCTGCAGTGATGGCCTTGTGTAGGGTATCAACTTGCACTGAGTAAGGCTAGATCTTGGTTTGAACACTGGGATCTCTTGAGTTTTATGTCATCACCATTGGTTGGATTTATTGAAGTTCTTATGTGGGCCCTCTGTTGATGCCCGAGAGTTCAGTTTGTGGGGTTGGAGTTTGTGTTGGGGATGCAGAGCTTTCCTCCAGTGTTCTAGTTCCAAACTTTAATGACAACCTTGCTGTTGGTCCACAATCAGCAATCAGGCTGCAGTTTCACCTCCCCCACATGATGGCGGTAGTGGGTAGCATTGCTGGTTTCTCCTAGAAGACCCTTTTTTTACTTTAAGGTTGAGAGTGGCAATATGGTAGGAAGAATGGGGGTGGATAATTCCTGTAGCTGCCTTCTGGTTATGGTGATGCCCAGTGCGATTTTGCCAGGCCTCCCCATTTAAATCACTGGGACACTGGTCCCCCCTTTAGCCCTCTGCCAAGATCCTTCCCCTTGCTCTGTGTCCCAGTCCTGCTGGACAGGCTCTCTATTGCTTTCACAATTCCTGGGAAGCTTGGTTCTTCCTGAAGTTCCACCCTCTCTGCCATGGCCTGAATCCCCAACACTGAATCTGCCCTATAGTTCTGAATCCTGAGGTTTTTACCTACCCTTTGTTGTCACAATTGCTGCTGTCTCCACAGCCTCCGTGCCTTCTTTTCCTCAGTGTTTGTTTCTGGAAAATCGGTGAATTCCTGGTTGCTCTTTGGGGAGGACTTGAGTTCCTCTCCTACCAGGTCACCATCTTGACTGGAAGTTGATGAATGTGCTTTTTTTCTCTTGGGTAAACACTTAATAGTGGTATTACTGGGTTGTTGTGTAGGTGCAATTTTAGTTTCATTAAAAAAACTATTAGAAATTCTTATCAGGTGGTTATATAATTTCTAATGTGACTGTACTGTAAAATTTGAGAGCTCCAGTTGCTTCATATCCTTGTCACCACTTAGTGGTGTTAGTTTCAGTCATTCCTGTGGGTATATGGTGGTACCTCCTTGTGGTTTTAACTAGATTTTCACAGATGGTAATTGATGTTGTTACATAACTTTTAAAATATGTGTATGATGAGGCTACACAATGGGCTTATATTAATTTTTAAAGTAAAGTTACCTCATTAAATATTAAATTAATTTAAAAATATGCAAATGAAAGCTGTTTCTGCAGAGATGGTGGTAAAGAAAGTCTCTAAACAAAATTTAAACTTAAAAACCAGAACTTTTCACTTCTAGTCAAGGTGAGGTTAATAGAGACATCTTTCAGAACTAAAAAGACCGTGCAAAATATGTGAAACAAATTTCCGGATATTAAACAGGGAGCAAAAGACAACAGTCCCTGAAAGAAGGAAAATTATGAAGTGAATTCTGCTCCAGTTTACTGACTGAAGTATTTATGTCACAACACAGGGAAGAACCCTAATCGAGTCCAGTGGTTTCCCTGAATTGAGAATCCAGTGAGACAAAAGCAACTAGAAATTGAAGAGAATATCACAAAGGAGAGCTGTAGAGAACTCTGGAGATTGAGGATTCCTTCACATGTTTTGCTAAGTTCACACCAACATGTTCATCTGAAGAAGTTACCCAATAATGGGGAAAGAACCATCAGAAAGAGGACATAAAGAACACTCTCCAGGACTCAAATAGGAGTGGGAAGAGTCCCTACTCCCACTATCCAAAGTGAGAAAACTTCGTAATCCACAGAAGCACTGGTGAAGTACTCAGAAGACAGTTCCTTAGTGGGTAAAAATAGCATTAACTTGCTGTGCCCTGGTGGAGTAGTGGCTTGATCAGCCACCTTTGGCCAAGAATACAATTCACATAACATTCCAAGGATCTGGGTTCCTTTCCTGTTGGCCAGAAGGAAGCAAACAAGATGAACAGCTAAACAAAAGTGCTTTCTCTCTCTTCTCACTTACTGCCTGCCTCCTATACTTGCCTTCAATCCTGCCTGTATCTTACTTAAAAAAAAAAAATGTAGTTCTAAATTAAAGACTGCTCTCTTCTTAAAAGCAAGCTTCAAGATAAAAAAATTAAATTCAAAACTTTCTCCAAGTTTTCCTAGTAACTTAGCTGCATATCACAACCAAGTTCAGGAATGTTTAAATAGAAACAAAAATGTCCTATACCCAACAAGGCAAATGCAGCATCTAGTCAGGATTCAGGAATACAAACACAGGAAAACATGACCCACAATGAGAAAAAAATCAGTCAATAATCACAAGTTCCAAAGTAACACGGTATAAAATTAGTAGACAAGGACATGAACCAGCTATTATAAATATATGCTATACGTTCAAGAAAACAGAGGAAATTATAAACATGTGAAGGAAAGAAATGAAAGAAATTTTAAAAAGACATAATTAGAACTTTTAGAAATTAAAGTCTGAGATGACAGATGTGTTGAATGAGTTAAACACTAGACTAGACACTACCAAAAAACAGTAATGACTTCCAAACCTCAATAAGCAGTAGGACAAACTCAATTTTTAAATAATACACAGATTTAAAAAATTGCTTTATAAGCTAACAAGTTATGCGGTTGAATAATTACAAACCTAACACTTCTAAATTCTCAAATTGCATTAAGAAGACTAGAAAAATGCTCTTCCTATTAAAATACATTTGTTAAAACTGAAATAAATTTGACCAAGAACATTAATATTCTCAAGGAGAATCAATATTTAGAAAGGAAACTATTATCAATTTACTGCCTATGTCTCATGCTATATTTGAAAAATCTTTTATACTTGGCACAATAGTGCTATTAACATTTTATGAAACCATCATAACTTTTAAGAATCTAGCACCCTTTTCCAACACATTCGTCTTTAGAAAGCTGTCTAAAAATTATTGTAAAACCCAACAATACATTGCAACTGTTTCTACTTCTTTCCTCAGGATATAAAACTTTATTTGCAGTTCATATATACCCTGAATACCTGTTACCACATATTTTGCAAATATTTTATCTCAAGCTATATGACATGTCTGTTTTCTAAATTGGTTTTTGATGAGTTTTTAATTTCTATGAAATTTCATCATTAAATTACCAAACTTATTCCATTGAAACATCCTCCAAAAACTTTATAGTTTTAGCTTTACATTGAGGTAGTATCCCTCTTGAATTAATTTTTGTATGTAATATGAACTATGGATTGAGTTTTATTTAAAAAATATTGATATTCAATTATTCATGTGCCAATCGTTGAACTGAGTCTTCCACTATTGTACTGCTTTAACACCTTGATCAAAAATCAAATTCTAAATTTTCCCTCTTTGTCTATGTTAATCTCAGGATCATAGTCTTAATTTCTGCTGCTTTATAACAAAATTTCAAATTTCCTATTTTGCCCTTTTCAAAATGTTTTAGACTTTCTAGGTACTTTACATTTCCATATACATTTAGAAGTAGCTTGTAAATTTCTACAAAATATTTGGTAGAAGCGTAATTTGGATTGTTCTGTATTTATAGAATACTTTGTCTTCTAATCCACTAACATGGAATATATCTTCATTTACTATGTCTGCTTTAAACTCTTACCGATGTTTTATAGATTCAGGGCAGATTTTGGTGAAAGCTTACTAACTTGCTGACACTGTTGTATTCTTTAATTTGAATGTTCAATTATTAAACATCCTTTTAAGGTTTACAGGATTTATAATGTTTTTTTATTATTCAAACTTGGAAAGGTTTAATCAATTTCATTTATCTTTTGGAAGGACTGTTTCTAGCTTTATTAGTTTTCTTAGTAATATATTTGGATTACATTTATTTGGTTTGTTTTATTCTACTTTCCTTAGATTTGATTGGTGCTACTTGTATGCTATCTTGAAATGGAATTATTGGTTGTTACCACCTTTTCCCCTTCTCTTTTAAAATATGAATTTGAGGTTCTAAATTTTGTTCTATGCATTGGTTAAACAACATCAAACTGTCATATTCTTTTGTTTTAAATTATATCCAAATTTCCTTTTGTTTTCAAATGAACAATTCATGAATTATTTAGAAATATAATGCTTAAAGGCAGTTAAATTTTTTATTGTTGTTGATCTCTAGTTTAATTCCATTGTAAGTAAATATACTCAGAATGATCTTAATATTTTGACAATTCTTGAGTTTTCTCTTTCAAATGATCTAGAATTTGGCCATGTTGATAAAAGTCCCATTTAATCTTGAAAAGAATGTAATTCTGTCACTATTTGATGTAATCATCTTTACAGGTCAAAATTCTTGTTTTTTCAGAATCCTAATTAGCTCTGTAATTCTATGTGCGTGTGCGTGTGTGTGTGTGTGTGTGTGTAATACCATCATCTATGGTCCATTCTTTTAGCTATTGAGCTGTGTTAAAGCTTTTAAATATATTTGTGGATTTCTCCATTTCCTTTACTTCAAAATTTTCTCTCTATAGTTTGAAGTTGTATAGGTATACATACATTTAGGGTTGCAATTTATTCCTACTGGAATGGCTTCTTTTATTATGAAATGTACCTCTTGGTGCACCCTGGTGGGGCAGCAGTTAGGTCAAAGACCACATATCCCTGGATTCCAATCCTGGGCCTGGGAGGAACAACCAGTGTGAACTAAATGAAAATTAAAGAGCTACTTCCTCTCTGCCTGCTTGCCTACTATGCTTTCATTCCTGCCTTACCTTTTCTTTAAAAAACAAAAAAATCAGATTTCTTCAGTATATCTTTCCTTAAGGTAGACTGTTAATAATAAACCACCTTTTGTGTTTCACCCTTTTACATTCAACATTGTCATTGTATCTTTAAACATGCCTTGTAGAAGTATATAAACAGCTTTAAAGAATAAAATACTTCTGCATAGAATATTTAGACTAATCTAATCATGGGTATAACTGAGTTCATTTTTACTTTTTTTTTTAGGGAGAGGAAGCATTTTTAATTTTTTGATTGTATAACACCCCATCCAGAAGCCTGGGTCATGAACCCAAGTCCTTGGGTTTTACATGGTCCACACCCCAGCCAGTCATCTCAAGCCTCCTGAGTTACAAGGGTACATCGTTATTTCTGGTAATTTTAATATTCTTATTGTTTCACGTTTTTTTTTTTTTCCTATCTCAAATTAACATTTTATTTCCTTCTGTTTAAATTTTTACTGATTCTTAGGTTAAATTTATATTCTTGCTTTTATCAAAGATAAATTATTTTCACTTTTCATGCATCTAGAAACAAATTCTTTTGATTTCATTTACTCCTCTTTGTTCATTGTGCTGTCATGAACTTTAGATGTATTGAACTTAATTTTAAGCAACATTATTTTTATAGTCAATACTTACTTGCTCATATTTGTGCTGTCTCCTTTGTACATTTCCATGTTTTTACCAATTATTTTCCTTCATCTGGTAGAAACAAATATTTTAGAGCAATCCTGCTGACAAAATTTCCCATAGATTTGTTATTTTCTTTTAAATATTGATGATGGGAGAGTAGTCAAACTTAAGAGAAGCAGAAAGCAGACTGGTGGTTGCTAGGGGTTAGAAGTTAGCTGTTCATTGGTATAAAGCCTCAGCCATGTAAAATATCAAAACCCAAAGATCTGCTTTATAACAAATAAAAATACTGAGACCAGGCAGAAAGTGGGAGAGAGAACTAGTGACATTGGTTTGATAACTAAAGATTTCCCACTTCCATCTTTAGGTTTTATAATTTTATGCATCTCTTAAACTTAAAACAAAAAAGACACTTATTTCCGTAGTTTCTGCTGCAAGTCAGTTGTTGGTCTAATGGCTGTTCCTTGGAGATAATGTGCATTTTGTTCTCGCTGTTTTAAGATATTGTCTTTGGTTTTCTGCAATCTTACCAAGATGTTCCAGGTGAGCTTGTCTTAGTACGTAATGCTGATTGGGACGTAGTTTCTTCCAATGTTGTAAAATTCATGTCCTTCAATTCTAATTATCATGTTAAATCTTTAGAGCCTAACTGTCTCATATTCATGTATTATTTTTTTACTTATTATCTATACTTTAGACTGGGAATTTGATTTAATTTCCAGGGTACCAATCTTATGACCTGGGTTCAAACTACTGTTAAATCAATCACTGAATTCCTAACTACAAATACTGTATTGATAATTCTATTATTGTCCATTTGGATTTTTAAAATAATTGTGAATTTTTCTATACCTTCCTGTATTCCTTTTCTCTCCCCCAATAATGATCTTTCTTTTTACTCTTCTAATCCTACTGAAATGCTTGATTATGGTAAGCATTTTTTTTCTCTTTACTTGTCTAATAATATTTTTATTGACTGTAAAGTAACTGTACAAATAAGAATGAGGTTTCCCTTATCCACTGTTGAGGAAAAAAAAAATTCTGATCACCTAAATCTAATCACAGTTTCAGCTGGATTAGAGCTGGGTTGTAGTTTTAGTTTTCAATCACTCCATCCTACTCCTAAAACTGCTTTTCCTAGGCTTTTGATGTGATCCATTCTGATAGGTCTTCAACTCCTTATTCCTGACAATGCCAGTGAACTGCTCTCCAGCACAAAATCTATGCTTACTCAATGACTCTGATTAGTAACACAAAATGGGCATGCTTCAGATTGATAATACATGAGTATTTACTATATGAATATCCTGGATGTAACGTGGGAGTAAAATATTCCTTATGTGTTTCACATTAAAATTCTCCAAGATTAAGATGTGACAGTAAATTAGGATAGCGAAGGCCATTAATTTTGTGGATACAAGAAAAAAAATCCTAATTATGTTCAAATAGTGAAATAAACAAAGGTAAGATTGAGTCACATTAGCAGATAACTAAGAATATTATACAGCTTAGTACCAGACAGTATTATTATAAACTTAAGATATTTTAGCATAGCATGACTCTTATATATGTGGAATCATTTGGTGTACTAAAATTCATACATTGACAGACACTACCGGTAATGGTGTAATTTCATTTAGAGCATGAGTTCTACTGGGCAATTCTATAATTCTTGGGATAAAAATATTTTTAAATGTGATCTCAAAATTCTAAGGAAAAACTTCAAAATCATTATAATTTTTAGTACTTTGTAATTTAAGAAAACAAGGAATAGAGAAAATGTTCAAGAAATGATTTTTCCTATATTATGCAATGTTGCTTTTAAAATTTTACTAAACTTTCAAAACAATTAAAAAATTTTAAATAAAAATTCTTAGTTTTTTTCTCTGATGTTGATACTGTTTCAATAGACAATTTTAATTTATGGACTATCCAACTTTAGACACCAGTCACTTATCAAAATAGGTACACAAACCACCTACTATGACAGAAATTTAAATATATGGGAGAAATGTTACATTTCATGCTAAGAAACTGTTAGAAATAGAGAAAAATAACAAGTAGACACACACATAAACAGTTATAGTAATTTCTGTGTCTTATCATTGCTACCTATTTAAAGTAATTCTACTAACATGCTTTCATTTGTTTAATCTTTTGGAATTTTCTATTACATATGTTGCTTCACTATGAAATTATAAGAAAAAATGTATTCCAAATAAAACAGATGTTAAAGCTAATTTTTGCAGAGCACTATTAAAAATACATATCTATCAGAAAATATTTCTGTAATGGGTACTAAATCTACTCAAACTTGTGTTACACATTTAAAATTTTGAAAAGATATTATTAATTCAAATTTGTCCTCAGCCTCATTACCCTTCGTGTGATTTTGTGTAATAGATTATCTCACAGATTAAAGAATGGTGGGCAAAATTTCTCTGCCAAATGGACACATTACATTGCTCTCAGTTCCTTAAACTCTTTTGAAATGCTTTAAGTTTTAAAAGACTCTACTGAAGTGAAAAGTAAACCTGTCCAAATTAGGTTAAAAGGCACAGGACAGAAAAAATGATAAAAAAAAAAAAAAGAGAAGATTCAGATTACATTTGTTGCACACTTTACTGTTTATTAGCAAATAAGCCACATTTAAGTCCATTGCTATCATCCTTCTTGCACAATACACCAACTGAACAGAAATATATACTGTCCACCTTAAAACTTTTTTATTGACATCATAATTAGTCATGCCCAATTCATCAGGATAAACTAGTGATATAAAAAAAAAAACCACACACTATGATGGTCCTCATTTAAGTCATTACTCAGAAATCACCATCTCAGTAAGGCTCTATTTAAAATTTTAACTTTACTCTTAATCTCCAACTTCATTATCTTTTCCTCTTCTGATTCTTCCACCAGCTAGATCTATCTAACATATCCCACAACTGACTCATATTCATCTTTGTTTGGACTCTAAGATCCTGGAGGTCAAGGATTTTGATGTTTTGTTCATTGCTATGCATAGAGCAGTCTCTGGAATATTATAGGCACTAAATTAATATTTACTGAACACATCACTAAATGAGCAGAAAGTATGGGTTGAATACCTAACACATGCAAAAGATAGCTAATTATAGGCAGAAATGGAATGGGAAGAGGTGTCTCCTAATTCTTAAAAGATTAACATTCTTTTCACAAAATTATGTCATTACTTCGCTTAACAAAAATGAAGTATTTTACCAAATGGGAGGAGAGGAGCTACTATGTGTAAGAGTTACAAGGAAAGAAACAACAAAAAACCAACACAAACCACATTGACTCTGTAAGATAAAGCCATCCAAAATAATAGTTTAGCGCTAACAAGGAGTTCAACAGTAATGGAAGACAAACATACAAACAGGCTATATCAGGCTTTTCTTTTTTCCTCAGAGGAAAACGAAAATAAGTGAAAATGTTTTTCATTTTAAAGAAGGGAAAGCTTGACATTACTTTTTGACCACCCTTAATATCCATGTCAGTTTTCATGGCATAGAACCAGCTCAGTTATAAACCCAGGGTAGACATAATAAAACGAAAGGGACTTAAAAGATGAGATTGTATGGACTATTTGAGACACTGGGTTCAAGCTCTATGATCTTAAGTGTGTTTAAATCTGATTCTTTAAGCCATCTAAAGCTCTTTGAAGACACAGGATGATCCACATTCATAAATCACTTAGTTTTATTTTGCTGAATAGAGCCATATACCCATGATAGTCCATTTTCAATTATGATGGCTCAGAAAGTGTGTATGAATTCAGAGAATGTTGAGGCCCTATGCTTTGCAGTACTGAGAATTTAATCTTTCATTTGAAAGAATAAAATCTATCCAGTGAAGTTCCAATTACAGATTTCATAATGAATTCTACTTATTACTTCCTGGACCTATCACTTCCATTAATAGATGAATATCTCCTCTGAATCATAACTCAAGAAGAAATGTCACTATTTTACCAATGATATTTGTATCAGAAACAATAAGACAATGAACCCATTCTCCTTGGATGCATTGGTCATTTATGTATAGCAATTTCAATTCTGGGGAAAATGCCAAAGA
This sequence comes from Solenodon paradoxus, assembly GCA_004363575.1. Lineage (NCBI taxonomy): Eukaryota > Metazoa > Chordata > Mammalia > Eulipotyphla > Solenodontidae > Solenodon > Solenodon paradoxus. The sequence continues at coordinate 433,241 of RJWH01000380.1, forward strand.
TAATCAAAATGTATACAGATATTAAGATAAAATTAGATGCTTTTTAGTTCAGACAAATCAATGGGGGTAAGAGGGAGAATAAAGCTCTGATTTTATAGTGCAATAGGAAGAAGGGGAAGCAGGAATCAACAAACTGTCAAAATTCCACCAATCATGAAACAAGATTATAAGGGTTCCTAGGTATTCTGGCAAGATATACATATACACACATATATGTGTGTGTCTATACACACACACACACACACACACACACCTTTGAAGTATACTTAGAGTATAACTTAAAAAAATAACTATTGGCCTAATTTAAGATATCAAAATATTATTTACAATCATTTCATTATCTCTATATACATCTATGTATGTCAAATCATTAAATCATACACTTAAAACTAATATAATGTTAAATGTCAATTTTATCTCAGTTAAAAATATTATTTGGTTTATATAAAGTACAAACCCTTCTGCATTTAAAGAACAAAATTTCCGGTACAAAGACAAGATACTTCAATAACCATCATTCTCTTCACATTTACTTTGAAAAGTTGAGAAATCTAAACCAAAACCTAGTACTAAATGTGCAGTTTGAACAAGGCCCCAGTACACTTCAGGAGAGCTATTTTAGAAACACATGTTATTTTATTCAATAATGAATTCTATCCTCCCTCATTACACAATTTTTGAAATTCAAACTTCAGTTATAATTTTTTAAATGTACCTCTTTAATAAAAGTGGTTATAAATAATAGATGACCAAGTTCAACATGTGAGAAATTATACATACAGAATGAGTATCATACTTTGCTGTAATATTGCTATAAAATAATTTGGTGATGCTGATATATCCCAAATATATTTGGGGATTATTTTGGAAATACACAGCAGCTTTTATTTGTCTACATTCACAATTCATCTTAACCAAAAGAATTTTATCTAATTAAAACACTTAAATTATTACTCAGTTATTTAAAATATCAGTGATTTCCAAATTTCCACCAGAAGACAAAAATTTGCTGTATTGAGATCACTAAAATGAATGTCAATAGCCTTGAAAGTAATTCCAAAAGGGTTTCAAAATTGCCTTTAATAGTGACAGTAGCATTAAAATCTAATTTAGTCTCTCAAGATAGTTATATAATTAAAATTTATTTCTACATTATAATATTTTTTTATTTTAAGAGAAAGGAAGTAGGCAGGAATGAAGGCAAGTAGGTAGGCAGGCAGGAAGAGAGAGGAAGAAGCAGCATGTATTTGGTTGTTCATTTTGGTTGTTCTTACCCCCACTCCTACTCTGAGTTGCAAACTTGGGTCCTTGGGCTTTTATATGGCATATGCTAGCCAGAGGCACAGACTTAATGCCTGAGTCACCAGGTGGTGCCTGTACTATTTATTTATTTATTGAAACCTATTTATCTCTTATATTTATTCCCTTTATAACTGTAATACTTTATTATGTGTTTTAGATGTAAAAAGCACCAAAAAGAATTTTACCTTTTCATCCCCTTTCATTTTATTTTCATTTAAATTACTTTAATTTCTGGTCTATAAAATACAATTTTAATATTTCTAATTCTCAACACTACAAATTAAGATAAGTACTATTTATGATGGGTTTAAACGATACCTCTAGACCTGTTTAGAGGATAAAATGGGAAGGGTTCTGATATCTGAAAATGACAGAAAAATAATTTTAAGTTGGAGAAAGTACCTATTTACAAAATTTTAGGAACTCAAGCAGAGGCAAAATAAATACAAATAAACTGCTTGCTCTGATGAACTTTCAAAACGTATTTTAATTTCATTCCAAAAAGAAAGAAAAAATTTAAGATACAAATACATCTCATTCAATCACATCTTAACATACATTCAGTAACTTAAAATATTATCAGGATCCAATATTCTCATCTTTTATAATCTCAATATATTATATATTTAATATATAATATATATACAATACATACAGGTAGTCAGCAGGATTACAAAGTATTCTTTTAAAGTTCAATCAATAATGATAAATATTTTAGACTATCAAAAAGAAACTAGTATTATAGAATAAAATAAAATACAGGAGGCCCAACTCTAACAGCAAGATCGCAAATGTTTATATGATCCCCTCAAGTTGAACAGAATACAGTTTAAAACAATATTTTTGCTACTCTTAAGCAGCAGTACTTACAGATATTAAACATGTACATCTCCATTAAATTTAAAATTACTCTGCAGCTTTCTTTACTGTAATATACAGTAGCTATTTCTTCCTTTCTGTTGGGTTTTGTTGTTGCTTTTTGAAGAGTGACTAATATATTACCAACAGAAGTTACTTTAGCTCCTTTCTGTCCCCTAAAACATGGCTCAGTTTGAAGATTGGTCTACAGGTAGCCATTATAAATATAAACAGTACCATAATACCATTAAGAGCAATCAATCAATAACTGGAGTCATATTAGACGTTTCAAAGATTGCTGGAGGTTTCTGTAAACCGAGGTAATCATAAATATTACCCTTGTAGATAGCCCTCTCACATCAGTTAATAATACAAGGAGTTAAAATTTCAATGCCACAGTATAGCAGTTAACCATCTATTTTGCAACTTTAAGTATTATACCATTAATTCACCCTGAGAATACAGAGGAAGCAGTTAAAACAAGATATTCTGATATTCTTCTTTTTCTTTTGTTATTTGCTTTCTTCTGGTTTTTGTCAGCCCTTGAAGGGCACAGATCTCTGAATTCAAAGTATGACTTGAATATCCGTTTTTTCTGTTAACAAAGATTCATGCCACAGTCAGGTACTGATGATAGAAAAGCCCAAAAAGGCTTGTAGAAAAGAGACAAGCAGCAATCCACCAAGTCAGAAAAGAGAGAAGTCCTCGAAAAAGCAGAGGAGAAAAAATGTTTTTTAAGCTGCTCAGTGCCACTGTTATTTGTGTAACAGTTACCTTCATTTTCCCATCAGCAGATGGTAATTCAGAGTAAACAGAATGGGAGGGTAGACTATTATCCATTGGCAAAGTAGAGAAAGATTCTGGATAAATGCCCCAGGAATGATTACCTAGAAAATTCAAGACACAAAAAACTTGAAGAGTAATTCCAAAACTTATTAAAACAAATAATATATATGTACAATAATATATGTGTATATATAATAATAAATTCCTTAACTTATATTTGAAATCAAGAAATTCAGCAGCACAAAAAATTTTATGTAGAAAATTAAAAAAAATATATTATCTTTCTACAGCCTTGGTAAAAATTCGCCTGACTTGACCTCAATGACCTCATTAGTAAAACGACACATAAAAGCTGAAAGTCTAATTTACTTTTAATTAACTGCATTAAAATCTGACAAAATAATAAAAACAATTTTTTCCTTGTATAACACATGAATCAACTACCTCTACTAGAGTAACAGGGACAGATTCAATAACTTCCTAGAAATCTTTTCTACCTCTAGAATATCAGAATAAATTTCTTTCTCAGAAACTATGACTTCCATGTGAATAGCTTTCAGAAATTGTTTCATCATATACTCTCATATGTTGGATAGCATCTGAGTCATATCACCCACAATTAAGCCACCTCTTTATGTTCCATGGATGCTAAAGGATATTTACACCTATCGCCTTCCTGCTCTATGGTATCTACTAAGTCCATCCATACAATACTTTTAGGTCCTTTGGGCTTCTACTCATACTGACAGTCTGACCTAAGCAAAGGGAAATGACCAATATAATAAGGGAGAGTTCGTAACACCACACAGAGACTTAACAGCTCAGAAAACAAACTTATTATAGGAGAACTTTGTTTTTCTTCTTCCACTGAGAAGGCTACTTTCAACATAGATTATTGCCAAAGGATGCTATAATTCATATGTTTACAAGTACCTTATAATAATCAAAATATTAGAAACTAACAAAATTTTAAATCATCCTTTTGTAGCACAAAAAAACTTAGATTTACAGTGTTCTCTCAGTTGATCTAGAAGTTACTCAGTAAATATGGAAGTACTTTCAGTAGATAAGTCTTATAAGCAAAGCATAACGTGATAAAACCTTAGTCTGAGTTTCAAATTCAAGATGATGAATCAGCTTCTACAGCTAAATGTTTTCCATGCTTCCTCTTAAAATTTTTAAAGGAACTATTTTAAGAGGTATAGTTCTTTGTAAGTAACAAGAAGTATTACCAATTATAGTCAGAAAGTAAAAAAAGCTGGTTTCCCAATTGCCAGGCCCTGCTCACCTAGTGTTTTCAAAAGCAGAGTTGTGTGAAGCAGCATTACCAGAGGTGCCACATACTGCAGTGCAATGACACAAAGGTAATAAAAGACTCGAGCCACCTGTAACCAACAACATTCTTAAGTGACAAATATGGCTGAATTAAACTTTCAAATTACTGTCAAACTGAATTGCTTGAAAGATTAGTAATCCTTTTGTGGGAAGGAAGTTAAATGATTGTACATTTGCACTTTAATATGAAACAAAATGCTAAAATATCTAAATACAGATACCTAAAACATCGAGATAAGTAATAGGCAGTCATATGCAGTAAACCCCTCATAAGTAAAAACATTACATCCCTATTCTATGTGAATATATTTGACTGAAGGCAAATTAGAGAGCATAAAAAAATATACAACAGGTAAAACAAAAATTGTTTGAATTTTGATAAATGTTCCTGACTACGAAAGAGTCAAAAACAGTGTACTCTACCAAATCTCTAAAAACGACATATGAGGCTGTAAGTCTAGTCCACCGCAATGGCAAAAACGTTGCTATTTCTTTCTATAGAATCCCCATTAAATTAAATATTTACATTTCATGTTCAAGTAGCTGGACTAATGTTAGAAGTAATCAATTTAGCCATTAACACTTGTATCTCCTGGTCTTTAAGTCATAAAGGCTGAACAGTATAGTATAATAAGTTTTGAATCAGCTAGATCATATAGAGCAAAAGCAAGCATACCTAACTGCTCTGTAAAACCCAACTGTATGATACTTAAAATACTTAAGGCAGGAAGAGGAATTGAGACCCTTCTTTCATTTAGCACCAAAATCAGATCAAGGTGTCTTTGAGATTATCCCTTTTTTTTTTTTTTTACAGTAAGAATATTAGGGGATGAAACTACAATCTATTAAAGGAAACTTTTTCTCCTTATGACTCAATATTTGCTATTTTACATTATGACTACAGTATAAAACTTACCATTTTCTGTAGTTCAACAGTACTGATTCGCCCTGCTTCTTTCTTCATCTGATCCACACACTTCTGGGCTAAGTTTAAGTAAGCTTGCAAGTGACTACGCATCATGGCCAACCGCAAAGCACACAGCAGGATTATTAACCAGAGTCGCAGAGTATCAAAGGTATCTTCTGTCATTCTACAGATCAAAAAGTTGATAGAGTGCTCTCAAAACCAAAATAAGATAGTTTGCTAGTTATGTGTTAATGTTCACCACAGAAGTCGATACTTAGCTGCAGTTGGAGATAAAAAAACAAGTATGCCATTCTGCCATAGACTTATATACATGTATACAATATTTGTATAACAGAATCAGATAGGTAAATTTATTATGAAAGTAGCCTAGTCACACCTATCTAGAAGAAAAAGAGTAATACTCAGTATCCTTTTCTCTATCTACCCCGCTCTACGGAAAAAAAGAAAAAATTGGTTGCAAAATGAAAAGAGAGTTGGATCCTCTTAAATTGGAGACTAGGAGAACGAAGGAAACCACAAGAAAGAATTTATAGAACTATTAGGTCAATGACCCAACTACTATACTATTGTCTAGAATTTTGTCTGACTATAGAGATACTGGAATCTTTCACTCTGCTCAGTTTCTGATTGGGATCACTGGAAAAATTAAGATATCGGATATATTTCGAAGAGATCAGATGCCTGAGATTTCTTTTCAACAAGTCACTTAAAATGCAGTTGTGTAACTGGGGAAACATGAATATTAAATAGTAATGCTAAGGCATTTTTTAAAATTTTGTCAGATGATAATGTTATGTAAGAAAATGTTCTATTTTTGAGAGCTGCATTCTAAAGTACTTAGGTTAAATGCTTTGATTTACTTGAAAAAATACATAAAAAACAAACAAAACTAAACCAAAAAAGTATGAAACAAATATGAAAAATGTTATGATCTCTTATAGGAGTTGCCCTACCCTATATTAATTTCTATTTATGTTATTCAATTTTTCTCTCCAACTTTCATAATTAAGAAAAAATGAAAGAACTGCAAAAAGTATCCTAAAAACAGTCACAATGAGAATGGAAAAAAATGTCAGATAACTGGATATTAGAGGGAAAACTTACGAGTGGAAAGCATAATACTTGGCAAAGTAATAATCATTAACGGTTATTAATAAAGATCTAAAAAGTTAAATAATAGCTTCAATTTTATATATCTTTCAGTGTTTCTATTATTTTAAATATACATTGTTCTAAGATTCTCATTAAAAACTTAAACACATATATAACATTTTGGAAAATGGTTTTGATTATATAATGAAATCAAAATTAGTCCTCAAATATCCATACTTACAAAGGGACACTTTCTTTACCCAATGGTGGGTTCATAATGTAGTCTTTGGTAATTGGTTTTACCCAGAGCAGAACCATAAATAGAGGCGCCAAGAAGTTGATATGAAGCAATGTTCTGAAAGTATAAGAAATAAACATAAAAATCCATAAAAAAAATTAATAAACTACAGAAACCTGGAACTTACAAAATGAAGGAAGAATTTATTTCCAATATTAAGGTACTACTGTCACCACTATTTTATACATATCATTATCCCATGCTACTGATTCAAGTTCCTGCAAAACTACTTCGTAATCTTCATTATTCAGATGAGAACATCTAGATCCAAGAAAGTTAAATAACTTGCTAATAGCAATTTTGCTGGTTAGAGGCAGATTTAATATTAAAATCTGAATCTGTTCACTTCTAGTGTTCTTTAACAAGCACATACTGTATCCCTGATTTAATACACAGGTACTTAAATGATCCTCTAACTTTACACGTCAATGAATCCAATGGATTTTCAGTATGGAGGAGTCACCTTTTCAAGTTTTTCAGTGAAGCACAAACAAAGTGCTTGCTTATTATTTACAAGAAAGAGAGTGATTAGCAAGGCCCATAGTTCTAGAAAGCACATGGCAAATGGAACCTGTTGCTACAATTTATAACTGAGGAATCTTTCAATATGAAATAATCATGTATAAGGTTTTAATTATATTGTTAAAACCACAAATGATGCATGTATTTTTATTTCTTCTTACAGTACTATTAATATACCTGGAATCAATTTCCCTATTCTACGTAAACTATTATTCCTGCTAAGACAATATTCCTGATATAGTAAAAGTTTTCGGGTCTAAGCTCTAACTTCATTGTTAATAGGTGTAAGTTAATATCAACAGAGAACAGGCAAAGATTTTTCTTATTTCAGAAAAAAAGGCAGTTTCTTCATGTATCCAGTTCTTTAATAACCACACTGAAAAAAATTAAACTTAGGGTTTAAAATATACACACAAACACTTTGAAGTATCACTATAGTGTAAATGATAGTGATCTATGTGAGGAAACAGGGCTGTGTCAGGAAACCATGAACACCTGACAGAGAAAGGTGGAACCACCAGCATTAAAACAAGTACTAATGCTTGGCTATGGGGTAAGGTGAATGTTCTTTGTGCCAGTCATGCTACTCTTACCAGAGAAAGAGCTTGCTCACACCCCTGTATCAAGACCAAGTGCTACAACACAATGGGGATCTGAAATCAACTGAAAATAAAACTCAATATCCCATGAAGGGAAGTCTTTTTTTAAAAAGCCAGGTTTTACTGAAAAGGAAACTAAAATGTGTCCCCTACCCCAAAACACCACAAATTGCTTCAGATGTTTTTATAAAGTGACTCTTTCATCCCACAGCCTTGGTAAGCCATCGGGTGCAGGGGAAGAAAGCAGCAGTATTAGGTATGCAGTGTTGCTAGGGAACACTCTAGTATCAAGGAGCAGCCCACAGCAGTTTCAGTAACTGGTGAAGGGCTCCCCTCCACCCATCCTTTCAAGCTTATTTAAATCCTAACACTGGGGTTAGTGGACTGAAGTGTGTGTAGAGAGGAGGGAGAGAACCAGGTTTTGTTTTAAAAGAAGCCATTAGAGAGAGGGATGGTATGGGTGAAAGGTAGGATGCAGCTTAAGAACATGGTGAGAGAAAGGAGGGAGAAAAAGAAGGATGAAGGAAAATGTAATGGGAGGTGAGATTAAGTAAACAGACACACAAAGCAAATATAGAAAACATGGGGGTAAAAACTCAAAATTAAAATAAAGGAAAATGATATAGGTTAAGAATATGCAAAGACTAGTAAAGCAACATCATTTAAATACAGAATTGTAAAGAGCAGGTATTTAGGAAATATGCTCACTCAGAAAAAATGAATATAAATACATATATCAAAATGGAACAAATTCTCAACTTGGACTCCTACTATAAAACAAAAAGATGAGAAGGGAATTTGAATCTGGATGAGCTGAAGCAAACATAAATCTGTCATTCTGCCAATGTGTCAATATCAATAAAAAGAATGTGACAACCTTAAAGAACATAGTAAATTCTTTACAGAGATTCAAATATGATTTCTCCATTTGAAAACTAAAATAGAATTTGGTAATTTAAATCATGGTATTTAACATTATACACTATTAACAATCTCCAAAAGCTCTATTCTTTTAATAAGTCTTACAAAGAAATCAATAATTTAAGGAAAAAAAATACCTCTTATGTATATAAATTTTACCTAAAAATTTAAAATAAATTTTTAAAATTTAAATGCTCAGATATAAAATTTCCAGATTGTTAATTCAGTTGTAGAGATGACAACGTCACACAATTTGACCTGTGTTAAGAATAAACATAATTATACTGACATTTTCATTTTAACAGGTAAAAGAGAAATTTAGTAACTGATGGTGTGTTTTTAACACGACTTAAAATTTTGAAGTGATTAAAGAAATTTGCTTATAGTAGAAAGAGGTGGTATGGCAACAAAAGATTAGTTTTCAATATAATAATTTATGATTTCATTACAATAATATACCTTCATTAAGATGGAAAACATATATTTATCTGCATGTGCTTATGTACATTTTCCGCTTACTGTGTAATTTTTTCTGTTGCCAAATTCAGAGCATCCAGATGCATTTGAGCCAGTCGTAATCCAGGAAATGTCAAAAAAGCCCCAATGAGCGAGCAGAAAATAGCCAGGAAAAATTTGAAAGTAAGTTTTGAAACGGGACCCCTAAAAATAAAAAAAATTTTAAAATGCTGATAACTTTTTAAAGTTAACTTTCCAGGAATTTCTTTTCTTTCTAACCAATTACTTTGTAAACTATAATAACAGTAATACAAATAAACTTCTAAAAAAAAGACTACTCTTATAAACAAGGCATTTATTTATCCACATTTGTAATAACGCAACCTATATATACAACATGGAATTCAATATGTGACTCAGATATAGTTAGTTTAACCTCTAGTGACAGAGGAATTAACTCAAATAAGAGCAAATGCCAATAAAAATTCTACAAAAGACACTAGATGTACAAATGTAAAACAAGGAAAGATATTTCTAAAAATGATAGTCCTATTCAAAAAAAAAAAATCTTTTCACTGATTAAAAACAAAAATCCACTTATAATAAATGCCGTTTTACTAAAAATTAAAAAAATAAAATAAAATACTTAATTTTTGGAAAAACTTACTGAGATTCTAAACCTTGCTTTTCAAGAAACTGCATCGCACTGTCTGAAAAATTTGTAAAGCCTGTAAGGGGGAAAAAAATACTCTTATCACGAGTAAAATACAAAATTTCTGGAAATAAAACGGTAGAAAACAGAGCATCTTATATTTTCAAGTGACTAGCTTAGCTCTTTCAGGTGCTAATTATTTATAATATAAAACCTGGAACAGTTTTTGAAAAATAACCCTCTGATATCTGTACATTCCATGAATTTGCCATAAAATCTGAATCTTTATGCTAGTGAACTTTAGCATGACACAGAAACACTGTAAGGCAAAAACAGAGAAGAGGCAGTATTTTGGGGAAAAAGGAACAATAAACTTAAATCAAAAGAACACCGAAAAAGAAAGATCTTACTTAAGAATAATGAAGAGTATTTAGAACATTATAGTATACCTCAAACTAAATTTTTTTACAATTATCAGATCTAAAACTAGTAAACATTGATGTCGAAAGTATCAACACTAGATAAAGCAAAACTAATTTTTAAAGTTGTATGAAATCATTACCTGTTTCGAGTCCAAATTCCAGATAGTTTTCTGTTACAATCAAGACTGCCATTGCTTTGACGAAGAAAAAAAATCCGAAGGTGACACAGACTGATCTTTCACCACCATCTTCTACTTTAAAATAGTGTGTAGTTAATGAAAATAGAACTTTGCTGCAGAAGGAAAAGTTCAGGAAAAATCACAAATAACACTGTGGATGTTAAACACAACCATCTGTAAAGGACCTGAACTCCAATAAAATCTGACTACAATATTTATTTTGATTCTACAGCAGGTTTATTGCCAAGACCTTTAGAAGGAAGTGAGTGTTTACTGAAAATCTGAAGTCTTCCAGGAAATAAGACATAACAAAGTAAATCTAGTAAAGTTTATTGCATCTTAAAATTATTAAAAAGCATACATACACACATTAAATGGTAATTAGTAAAATAATGTATTTCTAATTTATTTGACTCAAATTTATGAGGAAGTTTCAAGAATTTTATGAAATAATATTCTCAGACAAAACCACAGCAGAGGCTATTTTAGGGAACCACTTTTTATTGGGCATGAAGAATGAAACACACAGATATAAATTACAGGAATCATCTGCAAATCAGTAAACAATTCAAAATCTTAGAATTACTAACAGTTAGTGGTAATCTTTGTTATTAAACCCAAGAATCTTCATAGTATGATTAAACAAAAAACTCTAGAACAAACAAGTTCCAACAGAGTATTCAAAATCAGCCACAGGTTCAACTTGCTTATTAGAACTTAGAAAAAATACCTGAAAAGATAAGTCTAACTGAATTTGCCCTTACTAATTGATCAGAAACAGCAGATAATTAAAAGTTACAACCCACTATCTCCATTTATACCAGATATTTCTCCCTGAAAGCAAAAACTAATGAAACAAAACGAGGTTACTGGGGTGGGGGGGAGGAAGGAGGAACCTAAAAAAAACCTTTCACAGAAACTAGATGTCAAGCATTGAAAGTAATACCAGTTGGCAGTATCTTGCCCCAAATCATACAGCTATATTACAAGCAGTTGGGATTTAAATCTAAGTGGTCTAGCTCCAGTCTCTGCACATAACTTATACAGCCTCAAGAAAGAGGTATACTGCACCTAAGTTATGATAATTTAGCAGTAACATATACATTATTTTAAGGAAAGAAGCACTTTTATTTATTTATTTTTGGTTTTCCCCCTGACCCCAAGTCAAGAACGCAGGTCCCTGTGTTCACATGGTCCACACCCCAGTCACTGGTTTAGTGCCTTGAGCCACCAGTCCTATGAACTCTTCTTCTTTTTTTTTTTTTTTAAATAGTTAACATGACGCAAGTAAAAGTTAAAACATTTTCAGAATCTTTATTCGGGTGCTTGGGCAAGGAGTGTCCTTTGTTGTCCTATTTAAAAATAGTTAATACAGTTATTACCCATATTCTATTATTAGCACACTACCTAGGGTACTGGATAAACATAAAGCCCCAGTTGCTTTAGCTATGGGCACTGAGCTCTAAGTAAACCAACTGGAAGCTAATAAAGATGGACGACTTTTTGACATCTTTCAAACGCAACCTGAAATAAGTCTTTACTAGAACATGAGATCCCTAAGATCAAGGGTTCTTGTCTCACTTATTCACTGCTGTAGTTACAGCACCAAAACAATACCTGGCACATAACAGATATTAAACTAGTTGATAAATTTTGCTGTAGAAATTATGTTTTACACAGTAGTTTCGGTTAAGCTGAAATGGTATTAATTCTATGCTTTAATGTTAAATAGATCTTTTGAAATAGGACATTAATAACAATCAAAATAAAAAAATAGTCTGTGGAAAAAGTTTTATTCACTGTTCATGATTATAACTTCAAAGGATTTTCTGGGCTTAATAAAACCTAAGATTTCAAGTTCCTGAGGCTTATTAACAGTGATAGCTCCCCCTTTCAAATGTCAAAAGAAATACTTATTTAGTACAAGAGTTCACCTTTACTCAGCTATTCCCAGGGCAACCAGATCTTCAGAACAGTGTGTGATGGGAAGTATCTTTAGTAACGTCCTAACTAAAGCACCTCATTTTTCAATGAGCATCATTCTCATTCTTTTACTGTTCTCACCTCAGTTAATTCCAGTTCTTATTAATCTCTCTTTCACATAAATCTTGTTTTTGCTCAAACACTATGATTCAGGATACTTTCTCAAATTCGTTTTCCTACTTATTAGCAATAGTATTATTTTTATTTGAAAAAAATATGGCCTTGTGGGTTACATCATAAACCAAATGCCTTTCACAATCCTGTATGTATTTATAGCATTATTTCTCTAAGGAAGTATTATTTTATTTCCAAGCATTTTAGAATATAAGTTGGAAGTACTATCTAAAAACTGTATAAAGAACAGATTTCAACGTGTCAATATATCTTTACAGACAATTATAATGACAGTATTTACTATGCTATACTTTATAAAGCACCTGATCTTTTTCTAAGAGAAGAAGAAACAAGATAATGATAGCTAGAATTATGAACATTTTGATTAAAAATCTCTGGTTATTTTACAATTTGCTATAATAAATTCATGCTTTAGGATACACATAATCAAGAATTCTTTAGAGTGTTAGCCCCTATACCTTCGGAAATCATTTACCACATATGCTACATTCTAAATGTCTTCTCTTCCACAGGTGATGACCAAATCAACGTATTATATACAAATGTTGATGATGATAATCACATTTTAAACTTAAAAAATACAAACAAAAATGTATTCTTATAGTCATTGTAACTCATGTTACATATATAATGGTCAACTATCTGAACAAATCGCTTCTTTAATATTAGAAATAAAAACTATTAAAAAAAGCAAATGCCATCAGTTTACAATTAATTAGCTCCTCCCCAATTATTCAGCACTCTAAAGCAAGGTTATCTGCTCAGTTTAACTCTATAATACTTTAAGTCTACAATAAAGAAATCTGGAACTCTACTGAGGTAAAAAGGCCAATCCACACAATAATGGGGGTTTTCCCAATGACACTACTAAGAGAAAAATAAGTTAAATCATTGCCATGGAATATTTTGTGAAGATTTCATGTGTTATCCTTCAAGTTTTTGTTTTTAATTTTTTTTTCTTTTTATAAAAGGAAAGGCGCAGGCAGGAATGAAAGCAGGCAGGTAGGCAGGCAGGAAAAGAAAGGGCGAAGCAGCATTTTTATTTAGTTGCTCACAGTGGTTGTTCACCTCTGACCTGGGACTCAAATCCAGTAGTACATGGCCTGTGTTCCTCTGGAGGTGACTGACCTAACCACTACTCTACCAGGACTCACTCTTCCAAGTTTTTCTAAAGTCACCTAACATTATTATATAAATTTTCCCTAAATACGTATCGATCTTCTCCTGATTTGACTAACAGTAACTAAACCACTTATAAACAGCAATAAGAGTAAACTGCGACACTGCAGAAGTTGGATGATTACTGAGCTTAACAAGAACTGTCAAATGTCTATTTTAACAAAAATGATTAATGGAGCTTAAGAGATTAGTAAAATAAAGCACACTGTTTCCATGTAGTTTAAGAGGTAATATGAATGTTTAAAAATTTTCCAGAACTTAATTATTGCACATATTCTACTACTATATTTTCTCCTTTTCTGTAAAAATATTTACTTCAGAGTTTTTATATTTATGCTTTCACATGAAGTACTGGTGGTGCATACTATCTCAAGTGAGGACAGGAACTGTCCCACTGTCAGGGCAAACCCATCCCATTTATTTCTTGTAATCAGATATGCTACTGAAAGGAGTCTGCTGTGTGCAGGCAGAAAGACTAAAAAGCATTAATCTATACCATCTTGCATAATCTAAGTTATTGAAATACTTCACTAATAACGACAGTCATAAACACATTCCAGTGCAAATATACATGACTTGTTTTTATTTTTAAAGGAAGAAAAAAAGAGAACACACACCTATATACACACACACACACACACACACACACACACACACACACACATAGTACTTACTATGCTATACCAGCATATTGGCACCTCAGTCACAAGGTTGTGCTTGCTAAACTCCCTAACTTCTCGTGAGAAAAAGTATTATACCTATAAAGGACTATTTACACAATTATTTTTAAATATATAATTTTGAAAAGTTAACTTCATTTTATTTATGATTAATAAGTAATACTAATGATTTTAGTAAACGCTGAAGACAGGTTAAATATGAAAAATATGAGCGCAAAAAAAACAAGACAAAAGATCTAATTTTAAATACATAGGACTACCGAAGCTTTTGTGCTACAAGTAGAATTTTCTTCTTATAAAGAAAATGAAAAATCTATTGTGGAGTACCAAGTTAGGAACAATTTGACAAGTCTTAAGAGATACTTTACCTAACTTTCAACGTTTAAGATGGAGTTTATGAAAGAAAAATTTCTGTTTAAGAGTGGTGATGAGACTCTAGAATACAGATGCCAAATTTTCCCTTCGGGATATTCTGAATTAAATATTTATTTCTTTTCTAAACTTAAAAATAAAAGAAACAAATTTGTTAGCTCATTTTAATAGCATTAGACTATAGGTTAATCTCTTTCTTCATATTATAAATGCTTATCACAGAACTCCAAACAAACAAAAAAAACACCAAAAAAATCTCTACCAAGATACATTTTCATTAAAATGGCAAATATATGAGATAAAGAATGTTAAAAGCAGCTCAAGAAAAATGAGTTACATACAAAGTAGCCCTCATAAGACAGACTGTCAGTGGAATTCTCAGCAGAAATTTTATAGGCCAGAAGGGAATGGCTTGATCAATTCAAAGGGCTGAAAGAAAAGAACTTCCAACCAAGGATATTCTAACCTGCTAGATTATCACTTAGAATTGAAAACATGATAATGAGCTTTATAGACAAGCAAAAGTTAAAGGAATTCATCACAATGACACCAGCATTACAAGAAATACTAAAGAAAGATCTATAAAATGAAAAGAAATCCTACTTAAAAGCAACAGATAGCAAACTATATGTGGGGAAGGAGAGCAAAAAGTGGACTACTAGTATGAATTCAAGACAAATGTTTTCAAGTTAAAACAGGTTATAGGCATAAGAACCTAATGTCAGGGTAATCTCAATACACAAACCCATAAAAAATACAAAAAAGGAAATGAAAGGAAAAACAAACACAACATATATATTTCCAAAACATAAGAAATATAAGAAGAAAAAAGAGAGGAACAAAGGTACTATCTGCAACAACACCCAGAAAACAATTAACAACTGGCAATAAACAGTTATATACAGTCATGCTAAATGTTAATGGATTGAACTGACCAATCAAAGGCATAGAATGGCCAAATGGATTAAAAAATAACCCAACATTCTGTTGTATACAGGAAACTTATCTACATTTGAAAGAGAAACAGGCACAAAATCAATGGTTGGAAGACAATCCTACAGTCAAATGGTAACCTAAAAAAAAAGCAGGGACAGCCATACTTACATCAGATAAAATAAACCTCTGAAAAAAGATTTAAAAAAGACAGGGATGAACATTATATAATAATTAAGGAGTCAATAGCAAGAAGACATAGCTCTTATTAATATTTGTATACCAAATGAAGGAGTACAAAATACATAAAGCATGTATTAACATAATTCAAGAGAGATACTGACAGCAGCACAATAGTAGTAGAAGACTTCAACACCCCACTTACAACAATGGACAGATCAACTAGGAAGAAAATTAATAGGGAAAAGTCTTAAATGACAAATTAGAAGAGACGGGTTTAAAAGACATTTATAAAACATGTCACCCAACTAACAAAATTCACAGTTTTCTCTGGTGCTCATGGAACAATCTCAAGAATAGACCATAAGTTGTGAAACAAAACATGTCTCAAAAAATTTACAAAGACAAATCATACCAAGTATCTTCTCTGATTACGATGAAAAAAACAACTAAAAATCAACCACAAACACAATTAAAAATGCTGGAAAATAGCAAAATATGTGGAGGCTAAACAACATGCTTCTGAATAATCCCTGGGTAAAAGAGGAAATCAAAGGAGAAATTAAAAACTGGGAAACAAGAATGAAGACAGGAGATACCAGAGCTTTTGGGATGTAGCAAAAGCAGTTACTTAGAGGGAAGTTTATTACAATGCAGGCCCACTTCAAGAAACAAGCAAAATCGCAAATAAACAATCGAACCCTACAGCCAGGCAAATAGAAAAAGAATAGCAGAAGTCAAAAGTCAGTAGATGGAAATAACAAAAGATTCAAGCAGAAATAAACAAAATAGAAATAATAAACAATTCAGGAGATCAATGTAACCAAAAGCTGGTTCTTTGAAAAAAAAAACAAAAAACTGATAAACCTTTGGCTAGGTTCAGTAAGAAAAAGAAAAAGAAAACTCGTAACTAAAATCAGAAATGAAAGGTAAGAAGCTAAAACAGACAAGCTCAGAAGCATATACTATTGTAAAGAGACTACTTTGAACAAGCTATATGCCAATAAATTGGATAACCTCAAGGACAAGGTCTGATCTTGATAAACATACAGCTTACAGAGACTGAATGTAGAAGAAACAGAAAACCTGAAAAAATTATCACAAGCTAGGAAATTGAAGTAAGCAAAAGTTTCCCCCAAAATAAAAGCCCAGGACCAGATAGCTTTAATGGTGGCTTTTACCAAACTGTCAGAGAAGTAACACTATTCTTTTCAAACTTTTCCAAAAAAATTGAAGAATGGGAAACACATTCAAGCACTTTCTATGAGGACAATGTACTGATATAAAACCAGAAGAGGACATCACCAAGAAAGAAAATTAAAGACCAATGTATCTAATGAATATAGATGCAAAATCTTCAAATATTAGCAAACTGAATCCGACAACATCAAAGTATTATTCATCATAATTAAGAGGGATTTATCCCAGGGATGGGAGAATATTTCAATACAAATTAATTATTGTAATACACCATCACAACAAAAGTAGTAAAATCACAGGATCATATCAACAGATGCAGAGAAAGCTTTTGAGAAGATTCTGCAAGATATTTCATACTCATGGCTGGGAAGAATTAAAATTGTTAAAATGGATATCTTACTTATAATATATAGCTTAACACAAATCCCAACAAAATCCCACTGGCATTTTTCAAGGAAATAGAATTTTTTTTTTTAATTTGTATGCAATCACAGAAGAACTTGAATAGCCAAAGCAATAATGAGAAAAAAGAAGTGGAGGTACTGGCACTAACCACTGGAGTAATGGTTAGGTCTGCTGCCTCTGGTGGAGTGCAATCCACATGCATTCCAAGAACCATGGTTTGCATGCTGGGGTTAGGAGGAACAACCAAGAGGGTCAATTAAATAAAAGAAATAAAAATGTTTCTTCCTCTTCTCTTCCTGTTTGCTTACTCATCTTCATCTCTGCATGAAACTTTCCTTTTAAAAAAAAAGTGGAGCTATCACACTTGCTGATCTTAAATCATACCACAAAATTATAACAATTAAAACTATATGTACAGAGGCATAGGTCAGTAAAACAGAACTAAATCACCAGAAATACAATCACACATATATGGTCATCTAAAAATCTGGAAACAACAAATGCTGGCAAGGATGTGAAGAGAAGGGAACTTTTTACATTTTTCATGGGAATTTAAGTTGGTGCAACCTTTATGGAAAGCAGTATGGAGATTTCTCAAAAATTAAAAATGGAAATCTTACATGATTCCATCTTCCCACTTCCGGGTATTTACCCCAAAGACACAAAAACCCCACTAATTTGCAGAGATATATGTACCCCCCACCATTTACTGCAGCATTATTTATATTAGGCAAGAATCAGAAAATACCTAAATGCCCATTTTCAGAGGAATGCATAGGATGATGCGTTATACATGCACAAATACTACAGTCCAAAAAAAGAAATGAAATCCTGTCACTTGCAACAACATAGATGAAATGAAAAGGAATCATGTTAAGTGAAACTGGTTAGGAGAAAGACCAATACCAGATGATCTAGTTCATACTGAAATATAAAGAAACAAAGCACAGGAAAAACAAAAACCAACTCTTGGACAATGACAACAGAAATGAGGTCACCAGCAGGGAAGGGGGTGTAGGTGGTATAGGAGTTGGGGATAGGAGTAACTGACGGTGGAGTTTCAATGAACATTGGTGAAAGACTTTCAATAATCTGATTGTGTTGGTTTTGTCATATATTTGACAAATGCTGAACCAACACATACGTGCTCATTTTTTTTTTGTAAGTCACAGTTACTTCAAATTAAAAAAAAAAAGAGCTTACATGCCTGAGATTTAGTCATGATCTTTCTCACTGCCCAAGGGCCCTAAATCCTGGTTGAAAAACACTGCTTCATTTTAACTGAAAATGAATACTAGAATCTATAGAGAATATTTCTAACTCCTGCACTTACATTAATAAGAGTGACCTCAAATGACCAAAATGAAAATTCTCAACAATTACTCCTACCACTAGTTTGTTACCACAGAATGAATAAATTATAAAATACTAACATTAAAGGAAAAAATCCCCACAAAAATTTAGATGCGACCTAATCCAGGTATGAATTATAATCTTCCTTGCATCACTAATAGTTCAATCTAATACAATCCTTACTACAAATACCTAAAATGTAATAACCCCTGCATTTTCAAATCATAGTGAATACAGGATAAATCTTAAAGCCTAGTATCTATTGAGTCCCATGTTAGGATAAAACCTTTTCAAGTGTCACAATATAAAATATACATATACTATCCTGACATATAATACTATTATCCATATGTTCGTTTTCATTCAGTAGTTCCAAAACGTCAACTTAAATCAGAATAGTGCATTTGCCATCTCCTGAATGTAATCACTACACCATCTTGGATCATACCTTGTTATCTAAATTATACATTTCTTTTCCTAACTAATCACTCAACTCAAACTCCATATCCTTCATAAAGCTTACCATTACCCCTCCAGCTCAGATCATTCTCTTCTTCTTCTGAACCCAGAACACTCACTACTACAATTCATTTGCTAAGTATAACATATGCTGTCTTGAACTGTAGTGTGACATAGATATAAAGAAGGCATTCCCTTTATCTCAACTGCTTAGTTGAATCTTGACTTTCCTCTTACTATGTAATTTTCCACACGAAGTTAATTAACCTCTGGGTCTCCAGTTTCTTCATTTGTAAATGCAACTAATACATCCATCGCCTCAGAGAGCTGTTCTAAAAATGAAAGATTTCTCTCTAGTTCTCCGCAGTAATTTGATATTTTCCATCTAATTGAATAAAATGGCAAACTTATAATACCAAAAGGTAATGTAGGAATGACACAGGGCAAATAAATTGCATAATGATTTTAAAAACACACTAAGAGGGGTGCCTTGGTCAAACAGCCTAACAGTTCACAGCCTCTGGCTGAGTGCAGTCCATATACATCCCAAAGACCTGGGTTCCCATGCTGGGTTGGGGTACTGGAGAACAACAACCCACAAGATGATCAACTAAATAAAAATAAAATAAAAATGCTCCTTCCTTCTCTTTTCACCTGCTTGCCTACTCATTTTCATTCCTGCCTGTACCTTTCCTTTAAAAAAAAAAACAAAAATCAAACCAAAACACTAAGTTTACTTTGGATACTATTCCTAGTTTTGTTTAAATCTTTGAACTTTTTTCATGAGAATTTAATCTAGGAGGTAAGATTCTACAAAACACAACAATATGTTATGGGTTGAAAACAGAAGTATGAGTTGACTTCTATGTAAGTGGCAGTTGGACTCCCAATTCTCCACTTCAATTACCTTCCCATGTACCCCACCCCTCCCCAATCTGACTGCAAATCTGATACAACAGAGTTAAGATTAAGAAAACTACACTGAAAACAGGAAGATTAAGTGAAAGTCTAATACAAAGGTATACTCACCTCTGAAACAAATACAGCAAGCTACTTGTCCGCTCCAAGCAGAAGACTAGAAACTTCTTTAGAGAAACAAAAGGGCTCCAAAGAAAACACCAAGATCAGGACATTGTGGAATGCCTAAAACAAAGCCAGCTTTGGGATTACTGACTCATCAGTGAAGCTAACCAAGCCCTACTCACATAGAGTTTCCAATCACCTTTAGTGTCTGACTCTTAAATATGAAGGGAAAATCAAGAATCCCCAAACAGGAGAGCAGATTAGAATATTTTTTTTGTAAAGAACCAGATGGTAAATATTTTAGGCTTAATGGGTCATATGTAGTCTCAGTAACATATTCTTCTATGAACTCTAAAAAAACACCAAAACAAAACTCTTTAAAAATCATTCTTAGGGTGTGCCATAGTGGATTAGGGGTTAGGTTAAAGGAAGGAAAGCAGGCTACATAACTTTGGGTTCAAGACTTCGGTCCGGGGGGAGACAACCAGTATTAACAACTAAATAAAAATAAAATGCTTTTTCTCCTCTTCTGTTTTTGCCTGCCTTCCAGCCTACTCACCTTCATTCCTGCTGCGCCTTTCCTTTAAAAAAAAAAAAAAAATTCTCAGTTTAAAAGCTGTACAAAAAAAAGCTGCAATGCAAATATAGTAGCCTATGTTTATGGACCCCTGCACTACCTGCATTAAAGAAGAGTGTTGCCTGTAACACGAGAGAAAATCAATGGGGAGGAGGCATGTAACTTAGAGGAAAGAGATACACAGAAGAGAAGAAATTTTTATATATATATGGTTTTTATAGAGCGTTATCGATATATAGGAAATGCAATTATATTTTATTAAGCTAAACAAAGTTAAATGCATCTGAAAAATGAGCAGGATATTATATAAAAGGAATGCTTAGCTATCAAAAATAAGCTCATAACATTAAAAACAGGACAGGCAAAATAAAATTTTAAAAAACAGGTTTGAGCTAAGTAAATGTTCCATTAAGAAAGGTTATAAAAATAAAAGGATCAATTTATGAACTACAATACCTGACTTACAAAAGTGAGAGAATGAGGGATAACGGAAGGAAAAAAACGATCAGACAAAAATAAAAGATAATTTCCAAATTTAAAAAGCCTATCAAAAGGCCAGAACAAGGAGTGAAAGCACATGATTGTGAACCTTCAGAAACTATACAAATAAAGGTTGCAAAAACTTTAAGCAAAACCTTAAATCATGTGCAAAAGATTAAATAACAGCATGACACTGCATCCCTTTAACAACTTTTGAGGTTGAGGGCAATTGACAATGCCTTCAGAATCAGGAAGATGTAGGGACAGAGGAAATTTCCCCCTATTTCTCTGTATTCTTCCCGAACTAGTTTAGTAATCAAATTAATAGTAGATTAGTGGGAAGCAACAAATTACACACATCTGGGGAATCCACATGTATGAAAATTCCAAAAGTAAATGGGGCTTCAAACAGAGAGGAAGGGACTCACATGATGAGGAGAGTGACTTAAATGATGAAGACTTTAGAAGCTCTATAATTATATGTTTGCCCTGCTATATAGAGAAGTTTCTCTGATAGAAGAACTTCCTGATAAAAATCCTAATTCCAGGTAATATCTTATATTTTCATTCTTCTAGGAAGAGTTAAGGAAAAGTAAATTGTTTCTCATAAGCATGCAAGGCCTCAATTGACCTTAGCTCAAAATAATCCACATGAAAAGTAATACTATTCTGGACATCTTGGGAAGGCCTATCCTTTAGAGAAAAATAAGACACTGTATTTAGAAATAAGATTTTTGAAAGAAAACACTTAAAACAGTATAGGAAGAAGAGGTCAGGGGGTAGAGACTCTTGATTTTTAACATAACACTTTCAGTACTTTTTACCTACATAAACTATGCACACTTATTATATGGTAAAAGTTAACATTTGAGAAAATCAGATCTAGACTTTATAATGAAGTCTTGATCTACAATGTACTCCCCACTCCAGAAAAAGTATACTATGTCCTGAAGTTTAACAAAACATAAACTACACATGAATTCATAGCGTAAAGCACATAGGCATGTTTTACTCATCTTTTAAAACCCATACACCAAGATTAGTTCCATATCCTATGGATGAAAATATACTATAATATTAATGATATTAACCAACTACTAAAAAACATTTACAATGCTTGTGAAACACAATTACCTTAAGAGTTTAATACAACCTAGTCTTTTATTTGCACAAATATATATGCATCCCAAACAGAGCAGTAGTATTTAATTTGTTTTATAGAAAAGCAGTCAGCTTTTCTAAGTTATACTGTCCAAAAGAAAAAAATATCTGAATATTTTCCAGCAATAACCCCAGGGTCTAACAGTTCATTCCTGGTCAGAAGCTGTGTATGCAAAATTTACTAAACCAATGAAGACTATTCTGGGCTATTCGATAGAAGTTTCATCACATTTCAACTCAAATCCAGCTGCTTATTCTACCAAGCTTTTAAAGCAGTATGTACTTTATTCAATTAATATGTCAGACCAAACAATATTATGATTGCGAACTAAAAAAAATCCCTACAAAGATACTTTATTAGCACTAGACATATCAGAATATAATTTTTTTTTATGAAATGTGAAAAATAATTACAGTGATACCCCACTTAAGAGTTTCTCATCGATAACTGTGGCAACTTTCTCTTGAGATCACTTATAGAGAATGTCTGTACTAGCTAAGACAGTAATAAGGTTTCTTGTTGAGTTACATATCAAATTTCTCTAATGCCTATATAACAAAATTGTTATTAAATAAGGAAAATCGTTTTATGCACGAATTTCATGAATACATTTATTAGCAATAAATTATTCATACAGAAACACAAACTATTCCTCAATACTACAGATTTGTATTTCAAAATAAAACTTCTCTAAGAGTTATTTCTTTTAATCAGTTCTTTCTTCAAAAATTGTCCATAATTTTTAAGTAAATTAGGTATACTTAATTTTGTCCTTTTGTATGCACATAAAACTTGATTAAGTAGATAACATTTAACAGAATTAGGCTTCTATATTTACAAATGTATAGAAAGAAAAACACTAGGTAAAGTCATAGTATTTATTTATGCCTTAATGGAATATCATCTTCACTGTAAGTAAACTCTTTTCCCTACTACTATCTTACTACTATTATTTTCACTGATCCTTTTTGAAGTTAGACTTTCACAAAAATATGCTAATAAATATTCAAAATGGCATGTAGAAAACTGATAGTCATTTTTTTTCTTTTAATAGTCGCCCCGCCCCCATTGCTTTTAGCCCTTAGTCCTGTGTGAATGGACCACCTACTTCAAGTGCTAATTTACTTTATTATTATAAAGTCTCACTCAACAATTAAAACAAAGAGAATGTTAGGGGTGGGATAAATTATTTTCCTGCTATGTGGTTGAAAATCTTAAAATTCAAATTTAATACCAATGTATTTCACAACTGGAATTAGGCCCTAATTTATTGGTACAAACATAAAAATCACAATTAGAAAATAAAAATCAAGGACAGGTGGGAAATTTACACAATAGAAAGTATTTAAAATATATTTACTTTCAAGCTGGACATAAGACTTGCAAATGGCAAACACAATAAAATTTTAGTTCTAAAATGGCAAATTTCTTTTAGGTCTACGATAACAACTTAAATAACAAACTTTTCAAGGTACTACTATGTTTTAACTTAGTTACTTAAATTGTGTTAAGACCCAATTCTCATATTAAGAAAATGTCTTTTATATGCTACCATCTTAAGATTATTCAAAGATACTTTATCAATGCTTTATTTAGAGAATGAAATAACTCATATTCTGAGAAGCATTTTGTTATGAATACACAAATAATCAGTAGTATCCTAAGAAATAAAGTTTTTCAGAGGCATCTCAAAACTTATGACTACCTTTTTAAAATAGATCATGTTTCTACTCAACAAAGCTTTCATAAAAACTCAAGGTTTCCTATTCTAAGGGAGATTATATTCTTGTTTTTGAGACCACTAATAAAAAAAAAATTATTTTTTTTCTTGCAAATGATTTAGCCTCCCATGTCTACTTTTTCATAATACATAACAACCAAAACACTCAAAACATATTCTCACTGCAAAGACACCTGGAAACTAAAGTAAGAATCTGCTATAGAATATACACTGAAAAATAACAATGAAATGCATTAATCTGTATGATCTATTAAGTAAAATCCTTTTTAAAATAATCTTTTAACATTAAGCAATAAAGAAACCACCAACTTTGGTAATCACAAAATATTTTTCACATTTTCTTAGAAAGTTTTATTATCGCACTTAAAGATAAAAGAAACAATTTAAAATTCTCCCAGATATAAGCAAAAAAACCCAACAACTATTACCCACCACCAGAGTTCCAATGTCTCTTACCACTTTCTCCCTTTAGATTTTTTATAAACAATCTTTAAAAGCATAAAACAGGTTTTATTTAAAAAAATAAAAGCAAACAAAAAAATCTATTAAAGGAACTTCTAGATTAACATAAAGTAATGAAGGGTATCCTTACACTTTTAGATTCAGAAAGAAAATGATTACATCTCTGCTAACTGGGGAAGGCTACTCAATTATAAACCAGTAAACAGAAGTAAGTTCCTATCTGCCAAGTTTTCTATGTAACGCTAGACCTCTGACCTGGAAGGTAAATAATTTGACAGTATTAATGTCAAAGAAGACCTCTAAAAGTTTACAAAAGAAAAACTGACACAACATGGTATAAACAAATTTTTGAGACAAAATAAGCACGTTGGCTCAGATTCAATAGCTTTGACTCAGTTCCTTTCTCACTAGGAGACCTGTTATCTTATGCAGTTCACTTCAGGATTTAAGTGCTTTGTGTTTCGTATTTCTTATTAATATAAAGCAGAACATTTTTGTAAAATAAAAATACAGTAATTTAGACTCTTTTAAGGAGCTTAAAAAGGTGACTTAAGTTATGCGAGCGCATATAGTTGTCTATTTCCTACAGTAAACAAATGCAGCACTAAATTTGCAGACAAATCTACACATAGTACTTACTGAATATTAAAAACAGAAATCCTTAGTATTTCAATTTAAACCATTCACAACTTTTTTGCTTTGCATAAAATTTGCATGTGTGGCAACCAAGGCAAATTAAAATTTTAAAACACAGCCTTAAAAACATAAATAGGGTTTTGTACCTTAAATCGTCTACATTGTAAAATACAAGCACTGTGGAAATGTGACTAATGATCCAGTCCTTTAACCAAATATAATAGGACTACTGAGAAGCTTTACCATTCTTTGTAGAATAGCTTTCTTCTCACTCAAATTCACATAATTGACTCAATATTACTCTGTGATACAGCTTATTCAGAAAAAAAAAAAAAAGGGGTTCTTTAAGAAAAAGAGTATTTTAATTTTTAAAAGTTTTATTTCTACCAACAGATCTCTGGATATTTTGCAAGCACCAGTTTTACCTACTTATTTTTCTTTTATTGTTGAATGAAAATTATATGCTTCATATTATAAAATCAGTAGATGTTTCTCCAGTGAAGCTAAGACTTCAGAGGGCCATAATAAAAGAAAAACAAGGGCTATAACTGCTACATCCGCAAAGGTTTTCTTTACTCTTTGTTAGTTCCATACCATGTAACTTGGCATAAATTGAACTGGAATTCACAGCCTTGGTCAAATAAGGCAGTTAGAATCACTAACAGGCAAGAAAGTAAAGCTGAAAATTAACTTGGGGTTAAGAGTAAGATTAGAAGCTGGTATGACAGCTGAGATGTATGCATGCACAACTCTGCTTTGGCAGAAAGCAGAGCTGATGACAGGAGACAGCTCAGTTTTAGGTTTCAGGGATCAAGATTTTAATGTCACACATTTTAAAAATCACTCTTGTGCTTTTAGAACTTTAAAGATTCTGTACACATCTTATTGGTCCTACATAAGTATGTCAAAACTGATGGGAGCTGGGGGGACCCAAATGACTATGGAAAGAAAACAATTTTCTCCCTCACTTTTAGTAAGTCAATTATTTAAGTTATATATGTCTAATTTGAGGACCACTTTAGCAAAAGACATTTCATCAGTAACAACTGCAGAATTTCTGAATCAACTGATGTGTGACTCTGAAATTAAGTGGAGCTATTGTCCTATGTAATCAATGGAGACATGTGTTTGACTAATAAGTAGGCACATACAATAAGAAAATAAAGAGAAGCCAGACAGAGGTCACTGCAGGCAGACACTGTTCAGAGGATGTGAAAAGCATAACAGATACCTTACAAATAAGATAAAAGATGGCTATAAACAGAATTCCTCCTTGGTATTAATCTGGCTACCTGGCATTTAATACTAGTTTCTTACATGTCATTGAAGGTAGGTTATTTTCTCATATTACAAGTTTGAAGGTAAGTCACATACCGAAAAAGACAAAAATTTCTTTCCTTACCCCTTACTGGAGAGTCACAGTTAGCAGAAAATAGCCAGAAATCTAAAGGCCTCAGCACTTTGTGCTTTTTCAGGGATGGGGAGACAGCCAGTTACTAGATTTCCTGCAGGGATGCTATTGTTTGGTGCCCTTCAGGAGTGTACTACTTAAAACTAAGCAAAGCCAGTTCAGTGCTAAAGACTGTGTGGGACCTTTGCTCTCGTATTATTGAGCATTAGTGAGTGAAATAAAATAAATGAAATTTCATTCACATAAACAATAATTTGAATAGCTCTTAAGAAGTACAGCTTTAAAAATGTATCTGTAAGTAGTTAGTATGGGCTGTACCATATAAATAAAACTAAATATCAAAACTAAGTGTTTCTACATAAATACCATAAGTACTATTCTGAGAAAATGAAAAGACAAGAACAGTCCTTAATAATTACTATTGCAGAGAACATGAGAACTCAAAGTATGAAACAGTAACAGGATATATAGTCTTTTAATGCTATTTATCAAGCAGTAGTAACTGTGGCTGTGGCCGCCAGAGTCAGTCAGCAAGGGCATCTTTAACATGGGGCTAAAAGGGCAGCTGCTTTTGGGACCCCTCGATAGACTGGGCCCAGAGGAAACTCAACTGCTCCTTTTGCCTTGTGTTAAAGAAGATCCTAGTTTATTAAAAATGAGACAAAATGTACATTTATATTAAAATGACAGGATGGTCAGAAAAATATGTAAAAAATAGTACTGTCCAGTTTAAAACGGTACATATGGCAGCCTATCTACAGGCTTTGTTCTGCTTCTTCTGGTTTATATTACACCTCAATTAATCCAAACCAGACAACAGAGAGACAGCACAGTGGTATTGAATGTCAAATCGTATGTTTAAAATGATATCCACTTACAGCTTTAAGCAATAGTTGAACTGTCTCTGGTTAAATATAAAGTATTTAAGACATGCATTTGCTTACACCTAAAGTCTGACAAGATAAACCATGTAGAAAGGAAAGCAAAAATTTCTTAAAGTTGAAGACAGGAAAAGAGATGGCACTAGAAATGAGATGGCAACAGAATTTTGGAATACGATAATAGAAGGAAAAGTAATAGCTGATTTAGGTTTCAGTTCTCTCTTCTATGATGGATTTAAATGGGGGAGAAATACAATAAGAAAGTTAATTCTTTTATTAAATGCCCTGAAAAAGTCAGGAATTGGAGACAGCAGTACCTCTGAAGGCAGGGTTGCAGAATAAAAATAGAAAATTCGTTGACTGGTATGTATGTGTTTGGTATACAGTATACTATGGAGATTTACATAGTAGACATCCCAGATTTTCTGTCTTGTCTATCATATAGATTAGGTGAAGGTCTTTCCTCATCTTTGAAAGAAACCAAGAAAATTACTGTCTGAATATGTGAAATAAGAGAAGATTGGGTTTTGGGGATACCATGCAAAACTTAAGGCGATGAAGAGTTAAAAATAAAGGGTAGGGGAAAATACAGATATATATTTAAATTAATGACTGTACACTGAATGCCGAGTCTCCAAGCTTTCTTAGCTTCCACAACACTGGCTGTCAGTCTTATAATCCAAGGATGGAGGGAGAATGGACATTTCCCTCTAGAGAAAATGGTTTCTTCTCCAGGCCCAACAACTTGCAGACACTGATACTAAGAGGTTCCCAAAAAGGATATAGTCATGCGAAAGGACTAAATCATCTACCAAAAGGTCCATCAACCAGAAAGTTCCAGGTGCTTACACAAAATTCCAACTTTTGAAAACCTATTTCTGAATGTAAACATATTCTTAAAGATCACTAGAGATTTGAGAACAATATCTAACATGACAGTAATTACAGCAAAAAGTTGGGGTGGGAGTTTCAAAAATAAACAGTGTAAGGTACAACTTAAAATTTAAAAGATATTAATATACTAAGAAATAAAAATAATTATGCAACCATGACAAAAGGATGCTACAAAAATGGAACATTTAAAGTCTTAAAAAATTTTTAAAGCTGATATAAAAAATTTCAACCAAAGGATTAAAAACTAAAATTAAGAGTTCCTGAAAAAGAAAACATGAAACAAAATCTTATCAGAGACCAAATAAAACTTTGGCTTAAAAGCAGCAGACTGAGCACATCCACTTACTTTTGTTTTCACCCCAACCCCCACCAAAATAATGATAAAGGAATTGTTTTTAAGTACATAAATACAGTGAATGAGAAAAGCAGAAAAATTCTGGAAGCTAGAAAGGTAGATAAGTAGTAACTGAACAAAATGAGAAAGCTCAATTAGAAAGTCAAAACATAATTTGATTTTACTGCAGAACTCCCAGAAAGGATAAGGACCCTGATCAGATGCTTTGCAATTCTCTATACTGGAGTCAAAGTACAAGTGTGGGTTACCAGATCTATTAAAAATAAATAATACCAGAAAGAATTTTAAAAAGTGATAGTTCAGTCATAAATTAAACACTAAAAGGGGAAAGAGAGAGTACACTACACAAACAACTACGGACTCTTAGTGATGGGAGACAAAAAGGTAAATCAGGGGATACCAAAATGATGGGGAAGAGGTGCAGGGAATGGGATGAAGGGAGTTAACTGTAAATGAAGGGAGAAAAACAAAGTGTGTGTGTGGGGGGCGGGATACTGGCAAACCTACTGTCCTATATGCAAATGTAAAAAATTATTATATATAACTCAAAACAAGTTAATGTCAAAATGCAATATCCCTTCAGTAATAAAAAAAAAAAAAGTGATCGGTTCAAACTGCACCCACCTGAACAAAGACTCCCCCCACCCAAAGGAAAGATACCAGCAGGATTGAGAGTGAGTAGGAAGGCAGGCAGGAAGAGGAAGAATAAGCACTTTATTTTATTTAGTTGTTTATCATGGTTGTCGCCCCTGGCCCGGGGTCCTAAACCTGGGACTTTGGGATATATGTGGACTACGCCTGGTGGACTTATCTGCTATGCCACCAGGGAGCGCTAAAAGTCTGTCAAAGAATTTTTAAAACTGATCTTTAGCCTAACCAGATAATTCAACAACTTAGGTCACCATGTGCTGAGAGAGCTGCCAGTCACCTTCCATTAAAACAGAAACAAATATCACCAGATCCAAGAAGTCTTGAACATGAAAGACAGCAACCAAACCAAAGAAACAAAAACAACTTAGAGTAAAAAGATATTTGGAAAGAAGAAAATTTACAAGGTCTACCACTATCTCAAATAGACAGAATATGTTGCAATCATTGAAAAGTAGGATTGCACAGGAAAGGAGAAAAAGATCTCTTGAAAAGTAACTGAAATGAAATAAAAAAATGAATTAAATGGTTGGGAACATTGAGGACATCTACAAAATTTGAAAATATAAAAATATAAATATAATAGAAAACCAGTCTAAAGAGATCCAATATACAAACAAGCATTCTAGAAACAGAAAATTGTGAAACGGAAATTATAATAAAATAATTCAAGAAATTTTCTAGACATCAAGAACATGAGTTTCTGGACCAGTGAAGTTCTAAGACAATGAAACAGTCCTATGTTCAAAGAAAGAAACTTATGACAATAAAATAATATCTTCAAAATTATCAAGAAAATGATTTTAAACTTGGGATTCTATTTTCAAAGGATTGTCTAATTCTCTGGTAGAATAAAAATATTTTCCATTGTGCAAGGTCACGCAAAATGCATTTCCCATGCAACCTTTCCGAAGCTAATGGAGGATATACTCACCAAAATGAGAAAATAAATAAGGGGAAGACACAGACTAAGAAAAAGAGCTCTAATTCAACAGATGCAGAGAGAAGTCCTAAGCAGATGTTATTGGTGATCCTAAGGGTATAGTTGTCTATCAGCTGGGAAGGTCAACCAATCCAGATGGGGGCCTATTGAAGAGTTCCAGAACTCTCTCCAAGATGAAAGTGACATACTACCTGATGCTTCTGAACATATGAAGAGACTTATATACCCATAGGAGTTTGAGGTTGAATTAATGATATGAACAAATAATAAAAATGAAGAATTAAGACTGGTATTTATCTGCACATAGCGTTTACAGGACCGTAATACAAACACTGAATATTCTGCTAAAAAAAATAGCATTACTATACTCAGAAGATGAGGTGAACGAAAAATGATCAGTGGCAAATGACAGAACAGGCAGCTATGTTAAATACTCACTTCCAGAGTGAAATGTCAATGAAAGCCTAAAACTAAAATCAAGTTGTGGTCTTATATGGATGCAAATATTAAGCAAAAAAGAGCTAGAAGAAGCTGTCTCTGTAGAGGTAGAAAAGGAGATCAGAATGTTAAATTTAAAGAAAATAAGAAAAAAGAAAAGAAAAACATTGCTAAGCAGTAAAGAATGTTTCCAGATTTAAAATCTAAACCTAGAACTTAACACAATTAATGATGAAGCTTCAGAATATTGAAAGATAACAGAGAAAAAGCTTCTAGAGGGTGGGGAAGGCATATGCCAAGATGAAGAGGACATTCAATTTCTCACGATCTTCAAAATTTTGAGGACAAATTCTTTCTTAGAATCTGTACTAAAGCCAAATTATCAATTGACCATTCATTTTAGGTATGTGGAATTTAAAAAAAAAGTATAATACATGTATTATCCTTTCTAAGAACACCACAGAAGAATGTACTCTTCTACAAAAAGAGTAAACCTAGGAAGAGATTATGTGAACCAAAAGGTGGCACAGAGAATTCTTATAAAGAGTGAAAAAAATTCCAGGACACAGCTAGGTATGAAGTTTAGAGAACTGAGAGCTCCAGGAGGCTATTTCCAAGGAAAAACAAAATAGAAATGCTGTATCTGAATTACTTAAGTTTAGAATTCTTTAGAATGGCTAGCTTCTATGTAACAAGAAATAAAAAATTATTCAAGGAAGGTAATACAACACAATAATGCTCAGTTATAAAAAATTTCCTAAAACTTACTATTGATTTAATAAAAACGTTGGTCTCATTTTGGGAGAATAAAAGAATTGAAATAAAAGGGAAAGTAAGGTGCAATAATATAGAAAATTAAAGAAATACCATTATCACATATTGTTTGACAATATAAAAGAAAATCTAAAAAGAAGTATCGAAAAGAGGTAAAAGTCGCTCTTCTGTGACGTGAGACACAGGACAGGAAAGGCAGAAAAGTGGCACCTTCCTTGTATTTCACATTTTAAGTTATATACCTGTATTTTGATTCTTTTTTCAAATAAAGAAAATTTTAGAAAATAAAAATTCTCCAATGATATAAAATGTTTCCTAAATCAGAGATGAGAGATAATGATGCTTGATGCAAAGGAAAATCAAATTCATAAATTCTTATTAATGATGTTCTGAAGGATACACTGCAAAAGACAAAACAAGCAGGCACCAGACTAAGCTGATATTCATTTCCTGTGTGGGCTTCATAAAATTGTAGTAGACTTCAGTTACTATATACACAACTGTAGCAGCCACTGTGAAATCCACCAGCCACTGGTATTCTGGAAAGTAATGCAATGCTGAAAAACAAAGGTTTGAAAAAAGTTTTACTTAAATTCTCACAAACCCTTAGAAGGACTTATCTATAATTACCATTTAGCATGCCAGGCTTTACTTTACATGATGATTTTCTATTTCAGGCTTGTAAACATGAAAATCTAAAAATATAGGCAACATAATAATTTTGGCATTCTAAGTTAAATTTGAATACCTCAGATATTAGTTAAAAAAAACTGAAATGATTACCAAATAGTGTTATTAAAACATGACTGCAATATGAGTTGACATCTTAGCTGATTAAACTATTGCTTACAGAAATTATAAATCACAATTTTCTAAAACAATCTAAGCTAATAGCTTAACTTTAAAATACTATTTGGTGTACAATACTACAGATTTACTTTTAATGTTCATTCTATGAAGTATGATAGTTTACTGTTACAGTTCTTAAATGCACTCATGGTAGTTTAGCGATATTGTTATTGCAGATTAAAATAATAAATCAAATATACAAGCTTTTTTATTCTGCCTCCAATTCCTGTAAGAAAAGCTGATAAAATCTACTGAGTGTCCACAAAACCATATCATGCCAACAAACTATTCCACCTGAAAGGCTTTATATTAAAATTAGCATTCTGTGAAAGTATAAATAGGATTTGATCTTCCTTTCATCTCTGATATTTTGATTCACTTCTTTTATATTCCAAAATATCAACATCATTTTGTAGAAGCCATCCTAAAAAGGTAGAAGTAATCACGTACATAAACATCAATGACTACGTTCTCACTGGCACATAAAATGGTTTAAAAAATGTTTAGTTGTAAAATGTAATACCTGAGGATATTTCTAAGTCATACATTTATAGAAAAACTATTTTAAAAATAAAATACCATTTAACATAAGACTTACTTAAAATATCAAAATAAGTCAATGAAAGCAATCAAACATCTATGGGTTATATAGCAAAAATGCAAAATCCTTTCATGTATTAGGTAAAATTTGTATTTGCTTCAAGTTAATCTAACACTCTCTTAATTTGTTTCGAGTTATTTTAACTGCTTTGACTCTGTTATAACAGACCTAAGAGCTTCTAAATATCAGTCAGAAATATTTACTCTAAAGGTGGTGTAGCATTCCTATCCTCTAGCTAGACCCACGCTGCCCCTTCACTTTAAAATCCTCAGTCTCCGGTGGTAGGTGTGGTGTGAAATACAGACTGAGATGCAATCTCAAAATACTAACATGAATATAACAATATGAAGAAAATAAATAATA
Organism: Solenodon paradoxus; assembly: GCA_004363575.1. Lineage (NCBI taxonomy): Eukaryota > Metazoa > Chordata > Mammalia > Eulipotyphla > Solenodontidae > Solenodon > Solenodon paradoxus. The sequence goes on from RJWH01000380.1 coordinate 466,708, forward strand.
CTACGATTAAAAAAATAAAATCATCCAGCTGAGTCTTTTGAGTAACTTTCTTAAAGGAAGACAGAAAAATGGATGGAACAGACAAAAACCTCCTATGTAAAGGTTTTAACTTTTATTATCAGTAATCAAATAAAGCATTCTAATTCTTCATGCCTGCCCACACTCATACAGGCTGTGATTTTCAAATGTTCAAGTGTTCTTGTGTCCTTATGCAGTTCTTCTAACTGCTAATATAAACAGATACTTTCAAGAGAGTTATTGGGATACCAATAATAGATCATTTGAGAAAGTGCAAGTTAAGCATATCCTTGGCTAAATATTTAACCCAGGTACTGCATTATATTCTTTATATGCTATGTGGCAGAATTGCATATTTACCTTTTTAACAGAATACTAGAATCAAAAAGAAGACAGAGTTCATGCTGTCCAGTGGTTTGTAAAAAGTTCCTTAGGGTGATTACAGATCAGGCAGAAAACCCTCTACTTTTACCTAAGTGTACACACATACACACACACATGCACACACACACATTTGCTCACACATATACACAGAGCATGCATTCACAAACAACTACATAAATATAAACTAACAAAACAACTCCCCGATATTTTGATTAACTATAATGGTCTTGATATTATGTAGCTAATTGTTAAACTGTATCATTTACAGTTAGTTCTCAAAAGCATATAAATGAAACAAAATATCGGCTAAGCTGTATGTTGAAGCCAAATTACCCTAATTTTAATTTTTAGAATTTATTGCAACAGCTTATTTCTCTCTGACTGGCTCTAATACAATTGGTACATAACTCTGGCCAAGTTACTTTCTCTCATAAAAATTTTTTAAAGTCAAAATATCTATATTTTTCATAGAATTCTGATAAGTTAATACAAATAAAGCACCATCACAGCATCTAATACTCAATTTAAGGCAATTATTAAAGTTAATTAGATGATGTTTATTCAAAACAGTATTAGCAAAAATGACAATTTCTGTGCCAGGAATCAGGAAGAAGGTGTTTCTACTTATATTTATACATGTCTATAAACATTTCATACAAGCACACATACAGAATTAGTAAAAACACATGACAATCAAAAGTCAAGTGTTTTAAATGTTTTAAATTTTGCACAAAAAATAGTTTAACAGACAAAAAGATGAAATAAATAATCTTAACAGTCTTAATGATAACTAAATTTGTTCCTCATATTTTTGAGTTCGAGGATACTCTTTCCATATATATGTACATATATATGTGCGTATATACACACACACACACACACAATCTTTGTAGATGTAGAATCAGCTTTCAAATATATTAAAGCCACTTAGCATGGCAAAATAATTGTGGCATGAGATGCTCAGTTATCTATATGAGGTACTAGAGAAATACATAAGGCTTTTCTGGGGTGAAGTGATCCAAAACAAGAAGGATCAAATTATGTAAGGATACTCTAAATAAAGTTGAAGTATTATTTGAATTCCTCATTTATCATGTAAACCATCAGTTTTCAAACCTGGTGAAAAATCAGAACCACTTGGAGTTTTTTTTTTAAATAATACAAATTCTCAAAACTCACTCCAGATTTACTGAATTTGGTATGAGAGCTCTTTAAAAGAGTTTTTCAAGTGATTCTGATGTACAATCAAGTTTGAATTGCAGTTTTAAACAATATCATCTTACATGCCTAGGGTTTGAATAATTTCATATAAATTTCTTTCTAAATTTACAATAATTATAATTATTCTATAATTATCAACAACGAGATACAGGGGGAAAATCTAAATAACTTATTCAGAAATAAAAGATGGGTAAAGTAAATCCTGAATAAGAAAATTCTGATTCCTAATCCAGTTTATTCTTCTAAAACCACTCTCCTTTGTACTAAATTTGAGTATAAAGTGAGTTAGTACAAATATAGGTAATTCAATATGAATATACAAATGTATATCTGAAAACCACATTACAAAAAGGTGCAGAGTAGCAAAGAGAGGAAACAAAAGCCTAGAATTTGAAATAATGAAAGCTGACTGCTTTCAACAGAAGCAATATAACAAGTTTGTGTAAGTCAGCCTCCTCTGAAAAATGGGAAAAATAATGCTTACAAGTTAGGTGAAGAGAGAAAAGAAATTCAATTCAAAATGAAGTCATTTTGATCTTCTAAGCAATTAGATTTCATATTCTGTATAATGGACTTAATGATTAGAAAAACAAATTAAAAAATCTAGCCACAGTAGATAAAATCAGAATACTTTAACTACCATAATAAAGCTGATATTTATAGAACACTTTACCAAGATTTCCCTTACCTAAAGTATCCACTTCTGTAACTGACTTTGTTTCTAGATGGAGATCAATATCCTTTGGGATGGTTAGTGGCTTATTTTCAATATGACCATTATATTTCCTATAAAAATCAGACAAGTGACACAAAAAAGTTACCTACACTGTGATCCAAGTGCTTGTAACAAACAAATGAGATTTTAAGTTTCACAAGTAAAAGGAAACATAATTTCTAGTATTTCATCAAAAAGAATATAAGGTATTCAAAAAGCAGTTTTTAAAAGGGGGACTAGAAAGCTGGATGTAAATTATTAAGTGAATAGACAGATTGCCAGGGAAAGAGTTACCTAAATTAATAATAGGAATAAAACCTTGATTGCAAGCTTAGCATTCTATCTGATTTCTTTTAATTCTCATCTGTAGATTTAAAGACAGACTAGCATCTCTTTAAGAACAAGAGTAAAAGCACAGGAAGACAAAATGCAACTTTCTTTGAAGTATATACATACATACATACAAACATCTAAAACTATAAACAAGTCGGAAAGAAGAAATATATTAAGATTTATGTGCATGAGAAATTTAGACACATGAAAGAATAACTCAGACTTGTTTTTTTTTACTAAGAATCACAGATAAAGCAAAACAACGGATGGTTCACAGGTATTATCCCCAAATTTTATTATTCCCAACCTGCCCCCTCATCACAAACCCAGGTACTCAGGTTTTATATGATCTGTACTTTAACCACCTAGGCAGCTGAGCCAAAATGATGCACCCCCATCCCCAAATTTAATTTCTAAAGATAATCAAACAGGGAAAGTAATAAATTAAGTTTCAATAATATTACAAAACCAATAAACAATTTTATATTGTTTGCTCCTGAATAAACTGGGAAAACCTCAGAAAAATATTAATTCATGTTAATAAATAAAGTTATTATTGTTATGAACCATAAGATGGTGTCATCAGTGCATATTTCATAAATATAAAGCATTTTTGATACATAGAAATTATTATAATATTACTGACTACAAGGCATATAGTAATAATTCAAATGTTTATAAAATACGACGTTGACAATCAAAAGTTTACAAACACTGAACATGGTAGCTTTAAATAGGCAGAGCTGGAATAGTTGAACATAGAGAAACTAAAAAAACTTATCAGAATTAAAATCCTTACTCTTAATAGTTATGTGAACTTGGGCAACTCATTTATTATCTTTGATCAAGAGTTTTTGCATTAATAAAATATAAATTAATATTCAAAGTTGTGTGAATTAAGTAAAATTATGTGTAAAATGCTTTGAAAACTCCCATACTAGGCAAGAATATTTCATTACAGAACACAAATATTGGAATATAGAGGAGAAGGGTTTACACTTAAAATTCCAATGAGTTTCAGGTATATTTATGTAGTAAGTGAAAAAGAGAATGGCAGTAAGATTAGAAAGCTTTTCCCAAGTTTCAATTTCATGCCAAATAATCATTAAAGATTTTGAAAAATCACCTACCAAAGTATTAATGCAGGTTAATATAGTTTTTATGATATTCATGAGAAAGCTGGTGATAATTTGTTATAACTGATCTTTTATAATATATTAGGATTACAGTTTCAGGTCCTACGAAGTCCTCCCCAGCTGAGGAAACCAAAACCCATTCAGAGACACTAACATGCACTATCCTTAAGGATTAAATTTAAGTAGATGAACTCAAAAGCTGGAAGGATCCTCCAAAATCACTGTTTGGTTCTTCCATTCCACAGATGAGGCTACTATGGTCCATTCAGGGAGGGGTTGATTGATATGGTTTTCTTTATAAACTTTAAATAGCAATAAAATATTTAGCAGCTGAATGAGGGCTAAGAAGTTATATTGTCTACGCCTTTTATTTAAAAATTAGGAAACAGGCCCAAAACAAGTGAATGTGACCAATAACATAATACTGAGTAGTAGCAAAACCTGGAAAAGAATCCAAACTAACTGATACATTTAAATGAGTTATAAGGTAAAGATAAGGATCATGGTCCTCATCCTAGTCAACAGCTCCCCGCCACTAAAGTTTAATAAATTATATTTTTTACATAACTTAAACAAAAAAATAAATAAAGTTAAACAATCTTAAGTAAAAGAATCACTTTTTTGCACTTACAGAGCACTATATATCAGGTTTTTCTTAAAAGGAGATTCAACATTATTTTAGACCATCAGTTTTGATGTTAAATTTATCAATGCCATATGGCATAATTAGTAAATGTTCTTTTAACTAAAGCACAAATATACATACATACATCTATAAATTCTATCAAATATTTACTACTTTAGAAGGTCAATAATATAGCTTACCTGTCTTTTCTGCTTTTCCCTTTTTGCTGCTTCCCTGCAAGAATTCTTAATTCTTCTTCTGTAGGATGCTGATACCATCTTAAACTAAGAAAAGAAGAATCCTTTGAAATAAAACCATTAAAATCACAAGAATTATTCATTTATTCTACAACTATTTGTGGTGACACTGCAGGAAAACAACAGGTAAAAAATTGAAAACATACGACTGCCGAAAACTTAAAAAGGCTTAGATTCGAATCCAGGAGACATATACCAAGCACTTACTAGATGCCAGGTCCTGCAATAATCTTTGTAAGTATATTTCTTAAAGTTGACAGTGTATTAATATATATTAAGACACATAGGTTTATCATTAAAAGTAAAAGGAGTGAACTCTTCAGACAAGTCAGCAGGAATACTTTACCCATCCTTAATTTACACATGAGGAATCCACACACACAAAAGTGTCCTTTCCAGGCCCTCAAAACTGTTAAGTCTTTCCTTTCCTTCCTTCCCCTCCTTTAATTTAGTTCTAGAATCCAGAAACTTGATGTGAATTTGAGTAAACTGTTATTTATAAACCCTTTGCTTTTGGGTATTTAACCTTTCTCAGAGCTCCAACAACTAGGTGTATTTACCTCTACTACACAGTCAAAACATTCAAACGAAGCATGTATTCTCTCCCAAGCACCCACCTGCTCATACTCAATTTCTTGTCTCACCTGAACTTCTTACCCATCAGTCAAACTAAAATTAATACTCAGAGTTGATCTTCAAAGTGTCCTCTCTACGTGTCATTATTAATTCTATTCCTAAACTCTTTAAGTTCTAAACTGCCTGCTCCTCTCTAACAACATTAGTTCAGCATATATTTCTCTCTATCTTTGACTCTGGCAAAACTCTGTAACTGGTCTCCTTGTCTATACCTAGTGACTATCCTGATGAAATCCAATCTGTACCAGAAGCAAACAAAGGGTAGTGAAGGTTCAATGTACAGTGATGAAAGACTGTAAGAAATGTAGTGGTAAGTATGTTGTCATATATTTGGTGAAGAGAGAACCTGAACATCTAAACCTGTATTATTTTGTAAATCAATGTTACCTTGATTACAAAAAAAATCCAATCTGATCCCACTTTTTGTTACTTTTTCATAATGCAAATCTTAATAAGGTACATTCTTGTTGAAATCCTTTCCAAGACTCCTCATAACATAAAGCAGTACATGAGGCAACAAGGCAAAGACTCTGATCCAGGCCCCTTATTATAAAGGAAAAACATTTAGTAGTGTCAAATCTTGTAATATTTACAAAAATCTATATAATTTTAACTGAAATATCCCAATTTTAAAAATGTTAACAACTGATTTGCTGTTTTTAGAAACACTGCAGAGCTGGCAGTTTGAGTACTACAAGGATATTTGATGATTTAATGACTTATTAAAATTTCCTTGCTATAATAATGGGAACGTGCTTACATATTTTACAGAGAACACAAGCTATGATTGAAATAATAAGATGTTAGAAAATAAGTTGAGGGGGAAGAGAGATACACAGGAATACATATGAAGTAAGTTTAATAACCAGCAAATTACATAGGAGTTCATTATATTCTTCGTATTATACTGTCTACTCTTGGTATGTTTGATAATTTCCATTCAAGTTAAAATATACATTACAAGGCTCAAACTTAAGTGGGGTTATGACCTATTTCCACAGTCTTCTATGATCTAACCGCTATTTATTTCTCTCTAGTCATCTTCATTCTTTCACCCAACTTTGATTAATGACCACGGATTGAAGAGTCCAAAATAGGTACACAATAATTTAAAGTTTTTAAATAAGAGAACCTTAGAAATTTGGAAGCATATCTAGGCCTGCAGCTGTTATCTGGTTCCTAATTTTAGCCTTGAACCCCTTTTGAACTTGATATTCTAGTGAATAAATGGTATTTTATTCTATGAATTCTTTGATTCCTTGGTGTTTTTGCATATATTCTTCTCCTAGCTTGTCATCTGGCAAACTCCTAATTTATCTATTTCTGTTTGTAAGGCAGTCATCCTGTGACCTTTTTCCCAGTTCTTAGTGGAGAGCTTCAAAAGCCCTTGGAGTTCCAGAATGATAAGGAAGTATCTTTATTATGGTGATAAGGTGACTCTTGGTGGCACTGTGGATATCTTCAGGATGGAGGCTGGTCACCAGAAATACTATGTTGAATAGAGTTGGGACTCTCAGTCACCAGACCTCCAAGAAAGGGTGAGGTGCTGGAGGTTAATTTCAATCATTTAAAATGATACCTATGTAATGAAAGAACATAAAATCTCTAGACACCAAAGCTGAGAAGTGCTTTTTGGTAGGTCAACACTCCAATATGCTGCAGAGAGACATGCCCTAACTTCACAGGGATAGGATATTCCAACTCTGAGCCTTTTCCCAAACCTTGTCTTATGTGCATCCTTTAAAATATAACTGTAATCAGTACATTTATGAGTTCTAGTCACTCCAGTGAATTACTGAATCTGAAGGAGTCATAGAAATGCTTTAATTTGTAGCCAGTAACAGATTAGTAAAAAATATGGGTAATGTGGGGATCTCAAGAACTTGTGGCTGACATCTGACACAGGGCATTCTTTTGGAGAAATTTGTCTTTAAGCTGTGGGATTGGTGCCAACTACAGGTAGGATCAAAATTGAAATGCAGTTGGTATCAGACTAGCTGGGTAAAAGTGAACATTCTTCTAATTGAAAGATTTCTGGCATGATGATTTTATGACTGTTTTTGATTACTTCAAAACTAGTACAGTTACTGGCATATAGTAAGTGCTCAAATGGAATTGCTGAACCAAAATGAACTCAGTTCTCCTCTTGATTTAAGGGTTTCAAAATAATAAGTTCAACCAAAAGTCCCTGAATTATAATTAACATGGGTGAGGAGGCACTTCCTGAAATTTTGATTTAAGTCCAGAATTTTAACTTACAGTCAATTCTCGTTATTCGCGGTAGTTATGGTCTATTAAGTCCCCGCGAACACTGAACCATTGCTCCTAGGGGAAATACAGGGTTAGGTTCCTGCAAGCCTCTGTTCACAACATTTTCATCAACTGCTTAATAACCAACTTTGTTTTATGTGTGTTTTTGTTTAAAGATATCTTATTTAATATACATCATTGATTAATATTAATTCATGGCCAATGCACTGTAACTCATGCCTGAACAAAGCTTATCTAATACCTGTAATTATAAGTATAGTATTTTCCTTAGTTCTGTGAATCATTCTAGTGAATTTACTTTTGCAAAACACATCACTACCTTCTTGCACAAAGGAAAACTAGATAGCACTAAGTTTGCAGGTCATTTTAAATAGTGAAATCACCAACAAAAACAAAAAAGTTAAAAAAAATGTGGCACTAAACAGATCATAAAAATAACACTTGTTCATGATAGGTGAAAAACAAGGCCTCAGCTAGAAACATAGATAGTAGGCCACTGAAACTTTTCACCACTTTGTAGATGTCCATGAATGATCCCAAAAGCTCCACAAATATAGATTTGAGGGTTACAAATATATTTCAGAAAGTAAGAAAATCACAAATGTACAACCCACAAATGACTGAACTGAGTGCATAACATTTAGAAGAACACTTAAGCAATAACTCATTTATAAAGACTAAAGTAAATTGCTTACCTTTAGGAAATAAGTAATCAGTGAAATAACTCTTAGTATAAGAAAATTTAGGTTACATTTAGAGCCCTACAATAATGAAAATATTTTGTGAACCTTACATTTTCTAGGATTCATTTTGTTTTAAATATACTCAAACTTATTTAATCTCATTTTGTGAACCCATTTTTCTAAAACAGACATTACAGTTTTTACTGGACATCACCGATAATCTTCATCAATAAATATTATCCAAAATCGGAATCTAAGGATACTGGGCACTTTTAGGTGCACTTATTTCTAGTCTGTTACTGAACTCTCCACTCACTCAGTCATCTACTTATCAACATTTATGGAAATCACTATAGTCAGGTCCTCTGCTAGGCAATGGAAACATAATCATACATCATAAAGTCAAAGTCCTTTGCTTTCTTAATGTTTATATTACATTTGGGACAGAATTTCTCCAAAATTGGAGAAGGTAAAGGGCGAGGAGGAAAAGAAGAAAAATCATTGGGATACCACAAGAATCCAAACGAGGTGAAAACGAGAAAGACAAGTTTTAGAAAAGAAAACCTTTCTGAGATGAGACTTATTCAGCAACCTAAAGGATAAGAAAAATGGAGGGGAAGAACAATCCAGGAAAAGGACAGCAGTTCCAGAAGCACAGGGGCATGGAAGAACATAGAATATTACAGTAACCAGAAGACCAATGAGGCAGTAGCACCACATGCAAGGAGAAACACATGAGGGAGAATAAGTAAGCAGGGAACAGATCATGCAAAGCTTCACAGTCCATCAAATGAAATTTAGATTTTATAACAAAATAGGGGAGAGAAATTTGATTTACATTTAAGATCTCTTTTGTTCCTCTGTAAATTAGAGGGAGGCAAGAATCACAGGGATATATATGTATATTTTGGACATGAAATCAGCAGGTCTAGCGAATGGACTAAAAATAGGAAGTGAGGAAAGGTAAAGAATGAGGGCTGATAAAATTTCTGGTATGAGGGAGACAGTGATATACTTTCTGAGATAATAGAGCAAGAAAAAAATCAAGAACATATACATGCTAAATGTTTAAGTACTTAAAGACATAAAGTGAAAATGTCGAGAGGGCAACTATATATAAGAATTTAGAGTTCAGAGATAATTTAGGGTCATTACACAATTGTGGCATTTAAATTCATTAAGAATTAATATGATCACCTTAAGAGAAAATAAAACATAGTAAAAGGCTCAATTGTAACAAAGTGAGCAAATAAGAGTTTAAGAAGACAATGCATGTTTACAAATTTGGCCATAAGAGAAAACAGGAAAATAGGCCAAAAAATAAGGAATGAATATGGAAAGGACTTTGTTTCTGAGGAAAGGAGGCAGGATTCTGATTGCTGCTGTTGGATAACTGCTATGAATAGCAGTTCTTTTTTTAAAAAAAAGAAAATGGATACACAGTCCAACAGACAAAGCAATTAATAATGCAGAAGAGAGCAAAAAGTCAAAGCAACAAAGTCTAGGTGAAGTTTGAGGGAATGGGGTCCAGAGCACAAATTCTGGAATTGGGCCCGGGCCCTGACAGACAAGATACTTCTTCCACAGGCCAAAATTAAAATACAGAAACATTTAAAATATAAAGAGGAACTTCCAAATATAATTAGGGTTGTGGGCTTGGTAGTAAGAAGATGAGAGTGATGAATTCTGATTTCAAGAGCTTAAAAAGAGGTCGAGGCAGGCAAACATAATGTTTAAGGGGAATGACAAAATTTAAGAAGCAATGTCATTTGGGATGAAAAAAAATGTGGAACACACAAGGAATGCAGGTGGCCATCTTAGGTCTGAGTCCATGACTTCAAAGTAAAATGCAAAGGTATACTTAGACAATTTTCTTCTCTAGTCAATGCTTTATACACAATATGATTCCATACCCTATGGCATCTATCTATTATACTTTAAGTTCTCATCTCAACTTTCAGTCTTTTTTTCTTTGCTGTTACTGGTATGTCTATCTCAGCAAAATGACCTGCAATTTGCTTGCAATTACTGCACTATGTCTACTACAGGCTTGGAAAATAGATATGACTTAATAAACTTTAGATTCTATAGATCAGCTAATAATTATTACAAAACACAATTAGAGAAAAGGCTTTATATGTTAGTATGTTAAGCAAAAGGAACATGATATAAAAATGAACATAGAATATAATCACAACCATGAAGGGAAAATATGAACAGAAAAGATTAGAAGAAAATATAACAAAATTACAGTGACTGTGTTTGGCTAAAATACAGTTCACACCTCTTATATTCCCTTTTTGTTATTTCACTATCTTCTTCTATGTTGCAGGTATGTATTGCTTGTAATCAAAAAAATAAACATTTAAAAACATAAAAATATTAATAGGATTCCAATAAAAGACTGAATCTTCTGCATTTAAGATAAATGTATTCAGTTCAGGGTATTTCATGAAATCACTTTGGATAGTCACTGGATTTTTTTGACTTATGTGCAGATTGTCAGTGTCTCAATCAATCTGATTATATTCTACTAAGTTACTAACATGTCATCAATGACTATCTTGTATAAATGTTTTACATGAAATATGAGATTATACCCTTTTTATAATAGCAGTTCAACAGCCTTGAAGAAATACTTATCAGAAAATATACTGCATTGACCTAGAATCTTTAGAAAATTTAAGCAGCAACATCATTCACAGCATTCTGAAATTTTTAAGAAGTAAAAAGTACAGAATTTAAAATGAAAATCTGAACATGAACAACGATAGAAAAGCTTATTAATAAGAGCAAGTTATTAAAAAACCTTTAATAAATTACATGAAACTATTTCAGGATACAGAACACAGGTCACTAAAAACAGTTTAGTATCACTCTAAATCTTTGTAATTTTGACGTGTGGGGAAAAGGCTTTAAGGACAAAGAAATACTACTTAAATCTAGAAAACTTTGTTACAAGTTGCTAAAATACTGTTTGTTATACATATACATTTTCTTTTGGAAATATTAAAAGAATATCATGACATTCTGGAAGGGACAGTTAGAAAGCTAAGGCAAGGAGAGCAAGGACTCAGGCATTCCATAGGGATGGCTAGCTTTCCCTTAGGTCATAGGTCTCACCTACTATGCATTTGAATAGTAGGTTTCCTTCACCAAAGGGAACTCACAAAATCTTTGATCAGGCAACATGCACAAGAGAACACGCAAAAAAAATTGGAACAACTGAATATAAAGGTGTCATAACACCCTCTTTACCCAATAAAGGAAAAGACAAACCAGAATAAATCCAACCATAATATATTTTTGATGAGAGACATAGGAAGGGAAGTAGCACACCAGAGTGAGAGCCTAGGGAGATAAAGGGGGAGAGAAAAATGCATAAGGTTTGAGCTGAACAATCAGGAGTGTAGAAAGCAGGTTCAGCAAGGAAGCTATTATGGAGAAAAAAGCAAAATCCTACTCTTCATGCAAAACCCACTACTCAAATGTACAAAGAATGTAACCTATCACTTACCTCTCCATGAAAAGAGGCCAAGCAAACTTCAAAACAAAAAGGAACCTTAATTACAATAGAAAGTAGAGAATACTTTGTCTTCAAATAAGCGGTATGCTGGATCTTATAAAAACTAACATCAGATGATTGGAGAAACTGCTAAAACAAGTATTCCTTATTATGTGGAAAGCAGTTGACACTAAAGGGAAAGAAAAACTAATTTCCCAGGATTTTTCTATCCTTTGATGAAGAAGAGAGGAATAGAACAATCAGAGCACTAGACTCTTGGCTGTTAAGTTTTTCAAGGTCAATAACATATGCTCACAGGTTATGGGCAAGAGATCTTACTACTTAAATTCTTGTTAAAGCAAGAATTCCTTCAATAAAACCTGACAGTCACATTAAAAGGTATGTAAAAAAGGATAAATAATAACATTTTCCAGAAAGAAATCTTTATTATAAGAAACTAGAAGAATAGAATACAAAATATTTATAATTCATTAATATGGAATAAATTTAATTTCAAATGGTGATCTAAGAGAAATAATTTGAATAATAGCATTTAAGCTCTACTTCACATTTAGCATGCTTTTGGTATCAAAATCAATGCTGATGTTAATAATGCCTTTTAATTTAGTGTGGAATGAAAAGATTTTGGCTATGCAGTCATAGAGAAATCAAAATAATACAGTAAGTGAAGGAAAATCACACACTACCTATAAACTGAAGGATCTTCTAGAAGGCTAAGCACAGTTACGGAGGAAAAGCGGGGAAAAAAGTCTTAAAGAACTCTATAAACTGCTAACAGAAATCACAGTAATTATAGAAAAGTTTTACTTGTTTCCTTCATCAAATTCGAAACTCTTTTCAAGTACTTCAGTTTGGGGAAAGGCCTGGGTTGGTAAGCAGTCATGAATCAAATATTTGACTATGAATTAGACTCCGGGTTAAGAAGCCTGGAGCTTCTTCATCTCAATCTATGAATGTAAAGTTAAAACTTGTTTTCTCATTTGTAAAAATGAAGATAGTATCACCTAAACAAGAAGAACCAAACACTTGCCAATCCTATTTTTACTTCCCAGGTACAATGAAAAGCTGTATTTCCAGTCTCCCTTGCACTTTAGCCAAAAAGTTACAGGATTCAGGCCTATGGTATGTGGGCAGAAATAATGTATCAACTTCGACGCCTGGGCCTTAGAATCTGAAAATTTATAACCCAGTTTTCTCTTTACTTGTCAACTGATACAGAATCTAACAGAGGACTTAAAGGTAAAGGAATAACAGAGATCTACAAAACAGAAGTCTGGAGTTTCTAAGTCAATACTTGAAAGCTAGCTACAACTTTGAATCACCATTTTGTGAAAGCTCTGCCTGGAGTGCTTCTCAAGCCCTCTCTGATGCCCCATTAGACCCTGATTGCTGTCTGGGAACATTAATGAGAATCTTCATAAAGTTTAGACATTGAGCTTGCTGAGGTCCTAACATACCTCAAAGCATCCCTTCTGTCTACCTCAGAGTATACAGAAATTTTTTTTAATGGTATGACGTTTTATGCCAATATAAAAGTAATGGAAGCAAATAGAACTAGACCATTCTGTTGATTTTTTTTTTCAAACTAGAAATCTACAAATACTAGAGGCAAAATATCAAAGCTACATAACAAGAGCTAAAACCTGCCAATTTTTTAATATTAAAATCAACAAGCTGCTAACTTATAAGCAAAAAATGTTTATTAATTTTATGGTGTTGACTTAACTAGGAAAATGTCAACTTTACTCATTAAGTCAACAAAATAGGATTAGGTGCCACTTAAAACCCTCCATTTCCAAGTGGAATAAAGGCAGATGAGACATAAGATCAGAGATTATCTGATACAAAAAGGGAAGCCATATTATTGGGATAAATACTAACATTTAAAATCTGAAGATATATTAGTGTGATAAATATTGAGGCACTATATACAGGAACTAAAAAATTTCTTATACCATACTCATGATTAACCTACTGTGGTATCTACACATTCAGTCACTCGAATAGTTCTATTAAACAGTTTATTCAATATAGTCACTCACAAGTCATCTTACACTACTCATTTTAAAAAGTTCTTATAAGTCTCTCCTTTTAAGTTCCTTTAAACATTATATGACTTCAGATTTTGCTTTCCTCAACTTAGCAACGTATGGTTTAAAATGCAAACTCTCATTTCTGAGAAGTTATTTTTAAATGAGTAATTCATAAGAGATTTTAGACTTTCTTTCTCGATAGTGAAAAACTGAATACTTTCACTTCACCAAAGACTGGTAAAATTATCCCCAAAGGATGAAATCAAAGATCTTGCTCAACAGTGTTACGCGATAGTATTTAGAAACTTGGTTTTCATGACCTAAAAATTTCAGGATGAACATTAAAGATAGATGATCCTAAAAACACAAATCAAACAGGGTGGGAATGATACTATAGCAGAATAATAACTAATACTAAAAAATCTTGATTGGTATACTTGGAACCTGATTTTACATTAGAGATGGCATTAACACTAAAGTTAATTTGTTTGCAAAAGCAAGTCAAGATCACACAAAATATCAACCTTGTGTTATTTTTAAAGTTTGAGCTCCCCCTCAAATTAGCATTACATTTATTTATGGCTCATACTTGCCAAAAAAGTAAGAATTTTAAATATATTACATATTCCAACATTAACAAAGAGAAGAGAAACAGGTTTTTAATCTTTATAAAGTTTTAGCTTCTGCTGTTGAACATAAGTGTATAAAAACAAATGGGAAGCAGACTATTTAAGAACATGGAAAATTCCCTACAGACTAAAATGGAACAAGACTGCCAAGACCTTCACAGTCAAGATACCTGAAGTTTCACTGGAGATTGATCATAAAGAGTCTAGAGATGTGTAATTCTCAGTAGAAAACAAACTACCTTAATGTATTTAATCTAGTTTAAATCAAATTCCATTTATTTAGAATTAATAATTTCCCTAGCTACATCTATCTGCTCTTTTATGATGTATAGAAAAAGTTTTGATAAGCAAAAATAAATAAACACGAGTTTAACATATTTAAAAACTAGTTTCAGATGACTGATTTTTCACTTGAGTTCTTAATAAGGTTTTCAACTTAACTCAGACTTTAGTCATTATTTTGTTAGTAAAATACACATTTTTAAACAGCTGTATTTATGTTAGTGCTCCCTAATTTTTCAACAGTCTATTTTTCATATTTAAATCATATTTAAACATTTATCTGGAGAAAGTATAAAGCATAGAGAATATAAATTAAAAATAGAAAATAAATTTTGTGCAATAGTCCATGAGAGTTCTTATCATAAGTAAATTTTTTTGTTCTTCTTTCTTTTCTTCTGATTGTATTTATAAGATGAATGTGAGCTGAATCTACTGTGGCAAACATTTTATAATATGCCAACTATTTCTCAATAAAAATGGAAAAATATTCTATGGAGGAAAAAAGTTTTAAAGATAGAATGGTCCTGAATTAAAATCTTACTATCTATTTTGCAGTACAAAAAAATCAGTAACAGAATGAGAATTATTCTTTGCTAACTTTAAAAGACCTAAACAAAGAAAATGCACATATAAATCAATAACAGAACCTAGCTATTTATTAGAGATGACTAATTGGAGTTAAACTATATTCATGATTCTAAATCTGTAACTTACCTTCATAAATACTCAGGGTTTTAGTATGTATTTCTTTGCTCTTTTTTCATGCTTTCGCCCCACTATATCTTCTGTATTTAACTTCCTTACCTTTGACTTCATTATTTTATTGTACAAATTTTAGCAAGGCAACTTAACTCCTTTGTGAAAGGATTGAGACTAGTACTGAGAATATAATAAGCAGATAAAATTAAAATTCTATAAAATACTTCACGCCTTTGCTAAATTAATGTTTATAATTCTTTGCAGTAAAACAAAGAACTCCTAATTCTCTCATTATAAACTTTCAAATGAGTCATCAACAATAGTAAATACATTTTGAGTCACTTTTTCCAAAAATGATGAAA
Organism: Solenodon paradoxus; assembly: GCA_004363575.1. NCBI lineage: Eukaryota > Metazoa > Chordata > Mammalia > Eulipotyphla > Solenodontidae > Solenodon > Solenodon paradoxus. The sequence goes on from RJWH01000380.1 coordinate 482,518, forward strand.
ATATTCAAGCACTTTAGTCATACAGTCTCATTTCCTATTGACCAACATTTTTAAAGGTTATGTGATATTTTCAGTGGCCAAGGACGGAATAGGAAGGGGTAGTGGGAGACTGAATTCTTGACCATGATCCTATTATTTGTCCTTTGTACAAAACAGACTACTAATATCTCAAGTAAGAGAAATAAGGAAGCTCTGTATTTTTTTTTTCCTTTGCCATGTTTTTAGAAAATAGGAATTAGCACCTAACTCCTAGGAAGTTAATCAACCTGGTATACTAAATAGATTTGAAAGTGCCGGTGACAATCAGCCTATCCTTGCCTTACCTGCCATTACAGAGTAGCCATCGAGCAAGAGAATAGTGAGGTATAATCTTCTGCATGATACTGGCCATCACCATGGTAACGACCAGCTGTATACCTATCACACCCTGTGTTAAAAACAAAAACAAAACAAAAACAAAGGAGTTTAATAATGAATGAATTTAGATTTGAGGACATTGATGGCAAACTTTCTATACATTTTGAAAATTAGATTTTAAGGAAGATGAGTTTACTATTAAACTTAAAATTATTGATCTCATCTCATAATCCCCTACAATTTACCCAGGAAGCAGGTAAACCGAAGTTAAATGAATCAGTATACACATTCAAAATCTATTCCCAAGAAATCGTCTCCATTATTTAATGATATCAAAATGAAGTGAAAATAGCAACTTATTCTATTCAATATAATACGCTTAGAACACTAGTTTGGTGAGCTTGAAAGCAGTATACTTATTTAATTCTAAGGTGGCAGTACATGATTAAAGAATATTAAGAGTGACAGCAGAACTGGTCTGAAAGTAACTGGAAAAGAAAATTTAACTCACACTGTCATCACCAACTTCCAGTGGGTAGATATTCAACAATGTCCAAAAATTCCTGTAATTTGTTCCCATCAATCCCTCTGGTATTCTCCACAACAGCAAATTCAAACCTTCTCCATCTCCTCATCCCTCCAAACTCCCTCAAATGGTCCACTCAATAGAGGACATACATGTCAGAGAAGATAAACACCATCAAATGGAAACTCACCAACAAGTTCATAGGCACTAGTGTCTGCACCTGTCTTTTTCCACACCTTCTGGAAATAATAGAACATCATCTAAATAACATAAATCCCTGAATTAGTGCTTCACAATCCAGCACCCTCCTCTTGGATTTTCAAGATTCTCAATCATTGAATAGATTCCTTCCTCTATCTTCTTTATTCTTGCCTCTATTTAAATCTTTCCTATCAGCTTTGTAACACCTCTAAGTCTCTTTTCTCTTCTAAAAAGACAGTAATGTCCCCTTCATTTTACAACCTTTCCCCTTCATATTCATTTTTCAAGTCTTGTTGTTTTTGTTTTCTCATATCTCCACAGCATTACCATGTGATTTCTGACTCAGCCAGATCCACTGAAACACTTACCAACAAGATCACATCATTTTGCCAAATTATCTTTCCTTATCTTAAATCTCAGTCTAATCCCAGTCTTTTCAGTCCTTATTTTACTCCCACCTTGATGATCAATTCTTCATCCTCCTCTTTGTTGACTTCTTCTCTACCCAAGCAGTCCAAAAATAAGGTTGAACTCCTACCTCAAACCTAATATACCAAGTAAGTACATAAAAATAGAATTTTTTTTTTTTTTTAAAAAGCAGTATGCTTAATTCTTGAAGAGTGAAGATACTGGTCCCAAAATGTCTGGGATAGAATCCACCTCTACTAGCTGCATGACTTTGGATAGGTCATTTAAACATTCTGCTCCTCTATTTCCTCTTCTGTAAAATGAAGCTCTAATTCATCCTAATTCATCAAGCTGCGGTTTGGAATTGTGCCTGGTACAGAGTAGTAATGAATGTCTAAGCATTGTTTGTTGTCATTATCATCATTACTATATCAGATAACTTTTATTCTGTTTTTTAATTTCAAGAACAGATAAGGCCTTTCTGGAAATAAAAGGACCTCGGTCACCTACATGATAAAAGACTTGAACAAAGTTGAAGAACAAAAGAAAAGTAAATTTCACTGACTGTATCAAATTGTTTAGCTGACCATCCTTCAATGTAGCAAATACAATACTGGGGTGTGGGATGTCAATAGCCGGGGAGGTTGTGTGTGTAGAGGGACAGAGGTATATGGGAGATCTACTTTCTGATAAATTTTGTTGTGAACCTAAAACTGCTCTAAATAAAGTCTGCTGATTTAAAGAAATATAAGCAATGCCAAAAAGACTAAGAAGGAAAAGGTGTTTTGGGATCCTGAAGAGAACTTTTTTTTAAGTGTGTTGGATATCTGCCTCAACTAATCTTTTACTGTGATTATTTCAATGTCTAATATTCTACCAACTGGGTTAAAATTGAGTCCTTCTATGTTCACCTAACTTCATCAAAGGTTACATTTTTTACGTTTTTCCTTTCACACTTCCTATCACTTGAATTTACTATTCCATTTTCTGTGTAGTTGGTGATAGATGTTCTGTAATCTCCATACAATGAATGTGATTACAAAGACTCTTTCAGGCAGACTGAAAGAACAAGGCCAAAAAATACATTAGCAAGTATGTCAAAAGTTGGTCTATTTGAGATTATAGACTTAAAAGCAAAAAGACAATTTTTTAATCAGGGAAAATTCTGTGGACAAAGTAAACCACAAGTAAGCCTTGAGCAAAGCGATAGTATCACAGAATCTTCAAGGTCATCTAGTCCAATCTCTCACAAACATATGTAACGATTTATTAGAGCGCATGTTCCTCAATAGCAAATATCTTAGTCACACCTAATAAATGTTACAGGTATTAAACAGCATTTAAAAAGACTGAGCTAAAAGATATATAGGATGGAATGTGATAAACTGGGGAACTGAGGCATCTTCCCAAACTCTCCTCTTACTCCAAATCACTAAGCATAATGAAATATTATGGATCTACCCATCAAGGCAAAAACAAAAAGGTAAACTTGATTCGAATTATGAATATCAACTAGATTTCTGTAATAAATAAGACAAGAAATGGTGAAGCAATGCTTTTTAAGATACTGCTGCAGACTTCAGAGACTGATCACCCAGACAAAGGCAAACACCATAGTATAGTTGGCGCAATCACAGTATTGTAGTTATGTTTAATGAATAATGTTCAATAAAAAGGGGAATCTCTCTCATTCCATTCCTTTACCTTAATATACTCTTTCCACCCCAAAAAATGAAGTTAAAAATACTTTCTCAAAACCTTATGTATATATAATGTGCTAAATATACAATAACTATATAATTGAAGTATTTTTCCAACTTTGTAACAGAAGTTAATGAATCTTTACTAGAATGCTTTTCAGAATGATCACATATGTGCTATTATTGAAAGAAAATATGCCACTAAAAATCTACTTCATCTTTTGGAGGTAATTTTTAAATTATGTGGAAAATCTTTCACCAGAGTAATTCCTTTTCATATATAGGTAAGCATCCTTCAAATAAATTTCCAAAATTTTACAGAATTACATGTCAATTTAAGATATTAGAAATTATAAATAGATCAACTGCTAAGTCATTATTATACAACTGATAATTACAAAGTATTCATTAATATAATCATTTCAAATTTATAAACAGACCATTCTAAAAACCCGCCTTCATTACTCCCGTTAGCATTTATGTATGTCTGTTTATACAAATACATAATTTTTTAAATATTCAATTAAAAATCATATTTCTGGGATATTTTTATTTTTAATTAATAAGAGACTGCTTAAATAAATTTAACCATAATCACACTTAAATTTCACTACAGAAAACTGTTAAACTGGGCAGAGATGCTGTAAAGCTACAAAGTCCATCATGGCTGAAGAATCAAACACACAAACATATGGGTCATTGACTCAAGTAGCCTTAATGGTTTTATTAACACTTCAAAACAATAACTTGACCAAAGAGATAGTTTCTGTCTGGATTCACTGCCCCTAGGCCCTGATTCTCTCAATAACTGGAACTGGGGAAAGTCATTTATGAAATAGCTCATAAGCACCCAAGAAGGGTGAAACACTGGGGCAACTCAGGTTTCAACCTTTCCATATCTATTAACCTGAGGCCATAAAGAGCAGGAAAAGTTATTTGCCTTTAGTTTCTAGAAGAATGATCATTTCAATTTTTGCCAGTAATTGTTTCTGGGTAGGTTAAAAATTTTTTACCAAGGAAAATTAAACAATTGTCCAGGAAATAAAATATATCAAAAAGCCGTATTTTTCTCAATTGTCAATAGTGAAAATAAAACTCCCAAAACTTACAGACAAACATGTTACATTTTAAAACTTGGAATAACGTGTCGACCTCAGGGGAGTTGACAATTTTGCTATTTTATTAAACTAACTCTTGCTGATAAATAGACTGAAACAGACCCCATATTATTTATCATTAGAAGACATATTTATATAAATATCTGGGACTCAGATCACTCCAAATAGTTTCAGTTAGAAGGGAGAGAAAGGAAAGAGAATATTACCCACTGACTTTATGTTTTATTTCTTAAATGTTTGTTTTAGCGTTGACTAGACATGTTAAGAGACTAATTCTTAGAGATGTTCAAATATTTTATATTCCAAAAAAATGTGAATTTTGTTGTTTCGTGCTAGGTTCACAAACAAAACAAAACAAAAACCTCACAATTGAGAATGCCCCACTTTGAGTCTTTAAACAAATTATCTCTAAGTAATTTATTAAATAGGAAATCAGGGTCCAAACAACCAAGATCACAGAACTACTTTACAGATTTATCCAGAACCCACACCTCTAATTTCCAAGCTAATGCTTTTTCCACTAATCAGTTTAGTGCATTCGATGAACATTTATTGAACAACACATTATATATGTCTATTAGACAACTCACACACAAAAGGGAGAGACAGCACAGTCCCTGCCATCAACGGACAGCAATTCCACCAGGAAAATAAATGGACCATTATGATACAAAGTGATGAGAAGATAGGCAGAGAAGTCTCTGAGAACACAGCAAAAAGGAAGATAAATTATGAAGGGTAAAAAGCTGTGGAAGATATACTGGAGAGTAAAGCATGTGTCAAGACCCAGTGGTAAGTTAGGTGAACTACCAGTGATATGTGCTTCACACAGGATGACAGTACAGGCCCAAGCCAGATACTGAAGGACAAAATTAACAAGCTTAGAATTAAACCTGAAGAAAAATAACTATGGATGTGGGATATCCCAGCAGCACTAAGACAACTGCACATATATGAAGGAGGACTGGTACTAAACAAAGTAGCAGCAGCGCTGCAGGAAGCAGAGTTACAGTTTCTCTTACTACGGTGATAAAAATTTTAATTATGTATGTCACAATTTAACTATATATTATGTCACCGTATTACACACACACACGGGCACACACATATATAAAGTTAGGGTCTAAGTCGAAATTATGTCACAATAGAATTATTTGTATTTATAGGAGAGTCATAGTAAAATTTAACAAATATAGGCTATTTGCCTAACATGAATCCAATATCTTGCTGACTCTTATCAAGGACTCGTCAAAGGATTTTTGTGTTTCACTGTCTATCCCAAAATACACAGAGCAATGATATTTAGAATAATAGAAAGCACTTAGTACTTGTTGAATGAAGGGCATTAAAATAAAAAAAATCTGTCTTAACAAAACTTAAAATCTAAGATTATTACTTAAAGTAATACAAACATATTAAGACAATATAGGAGCACAAAACTGTATACAGTACTATGAACAAGAGTTAAAGAGATTAAAAAAACTGGATATAAGAAAATTTCAGAGAGTAGATGAGACCTAAGATGAAAACTAAAATCACATAGAAGAATAAAAAGAAGGGAATTCCAGGCTAAATGATAAAATGTAAATATAGAATAACCATGGAACAGCCAAGTACCTAATTCAACCAAAGCATACATTAGTATATGATTAAGATTTGTGAGAAATAAGATGAAGAATTTTGGATTGCTGCATCTTTAAAACCAAGAGGACATATTAGCTAAACTGTTTAAAAAAATTACCTTGAAAGACTTAAACAGAAAGCTACAGGAGGATTAAATAATGCAAATGACATTAAGTGAAAATTATACATAACAATATATTGTTCAATTAAAGAGAAAGCTAACACTAAGGTAGAAATGCCTGCAACTAAAACGAAAAGCAAAGATAAAGGTGTATCAGGAAAAAATGCGATCAAATTTTAAATGTAACTGAAAATGAAAAAAACAACTATAGACTAAAAATGAAGTAGCTCTGAACAGCTATTTCTGAATGTTTTAGTTTGTATGACTGACAAAATCCTAGAGCTACTGTCAGGAAAGGTGCAGACTGAAGGAAACTCAAGGGAAGTGGATTAATTTGTTGGGTCTCAGACTGGCCTCCCAAGGGCCGGCACCTTAGCTGGCTGCATTCTCAGTTTTACAGAACATTGAGAAAACATGCTGCTGCTGCTTTTTTTTTTTTTTAAAGGAAAGGTGCAGGCAGGAAAGAAAGCGAGTAGGTGGACAGGAAGGGAGAGAGGAGGAACAAGCATTTTATTTTATTTTCATTTAGTTGTCCACATGGTTGTTTACCGTGGACCCAGAACTCGAACCCAGGGGAATGTGGCCAGCACTCTTCAGAGGCAATTGATCTGACAATGGCTACTCCACCAGTGCGCACCAGAGAAAACAGGGCTTTTAGAACAATCAATCTACTTGACATAGACCGGCAACACTCAAGTTTGTAAGCATTTTATCCATTAATTTACAGTGAAACATGAACTACCAAGTGAATCAGATGTTCAAGCTCACCAAGCAGTCCATTAGATTACTGTTTTAATGATACAGTGGAAGCAAGATTATAAGTAGGCTGCTTGGTGAGTATTGATTTAAAGTAAAAGCAGCATTTTATACTTTAGATGATTAAAAACAACAACAAAAACGCAACCCTAAATAATTCTGGATAAATATGTTCAATTCTGGTATTTAGACTGCTTTTCTAGACTTTGAACTGATAAAACCACTTTCTAATTAATAAGTTCTTTCCTTAGACTAAGCACACCTAAATTATTCTATCTTTTGATGTGTAAATACCATTGATTTGGCTACAATCTAGGCTACCTTAGGTCTTGGAACCAATCCATATCCAAGTTCAAGGTGAGAGGACAAGTCTTTTCTTTCATCATGTGTTTCATTACATACAAATAATATGTGATAAGTGGTACGGTAGAAGTCAGTGACCAGTGTTAAGGAGAGTACTTCAAGAAAGGGAGCGATTAAATCTACATGGGAGAATAGGAAGGAATGAATGACTCACAGAAGTAATATCTGAACTAGTCTTACAAGGTTAAAAGAAGTATTCAACTGTTAGATGAGAAAGGAAAAGAAGTCTAGACTATAGCTATATCTATTTGCACAAAGACAGTAAATGGTATGATCCAAAATAATGAGCAGTTCCACATGGCTAGACTTTGTTATTAGTTGTACACAAGAGTTTTTCTGCAGATACTTGGAAATAAGTATATGATCTTAAGCCTGAAAGAAACCAAATGAAATATATTTTGGAAGGATTATTCTGGAAAAATTAAGTGGAGGGGTTAAAGTCATTGACAGCAAAGAGCTAAATGAGAAGTTCACTGAAATTGGCCTTAACTAAAACAGTTTTAAAAACAAGAAAAAAATAATAAAAGAACTAAAATGTTTAGCGAGAGAAAGGGGAAAAAGAAATTAGGCATGAGATAACTACCTCTGCAAGGAAAGTATCAGTAGGTAAATACAAAACTTAGGTGACTATATAAAAATAAGATGCAAACAATAAGCAAAATTATTTGTTGGAGAAATTATGCAATAAGAGGAAAATTTGGTAATTACTAAAATGGCTCACATATTTTTTTTTTAATAAGGGGGAAAATATACATGCTCAAGGAAAAAGAGAATGAACCAAGGTTAGAAATGAATATTCTAGAAAGGAGTTAACTGTGAGAATTCAATCACTTAAAAATCAGAAATGGGGCTATGCTCTGGAGGCCTAGTGGTCCTGTATACCCTGGTAGCAGTTCCACATAATCCCAGGATCCTCAGTTCAAGACCTGGGGCCAGGGGGTGCAACCAATATGAACAACTAAAGATAAATAAAGGGCTTCTACCTCCTCTTTCTTCCTACCTGACTACTTGCTTCATTCCTGCCTGAACCATTCCTTAAAAAAAAAATCAGAAACAGATGAGACAAAAGGCATAAGAAAAAAATAATCTTTATGAGACCTCTTCTACTGAACAGAAGCACAAATAGGGAGATGTATTATGTTTAAAAAAAGGTCTTCAAGATGTTACACAAATATGGCCAGGGTAAGGAAGAACCAAAAAAGATTCTAGATGCCCTGTTTTCCAGTGGGTGTCATCATTTTGGAAAATTAATTAACAGTAATTGCAAAGTCCGCAGATCATCTCAGAACCAGGTTGGAGTGGAGTTTAAGCTATAAAACAAAGTAGGACAGGCAGCTGAAAGTCATGAAAATTTTGACAAAATAGAAACAGAGAAGTTCAAAGAATGACTACCAAGCAATTGCATGTCTGTGTAATTCAGCTGCATATGTACAACATTAGAGAAATGACTGATCTGGAGTTAGGACCTTGAAGAGGTTATGTCTACATAACAAGTAGCTGATTAAAGAGACGAATAAAGCACTGCAGTAGACAAAGTCAGAGAGACCTTGAAGAACACACTTTGAAAAATAAGCCTAAATGAATAATCACACTAAGGTCAGACTCTAGACAACATGACTGAGAGAAGATCCAGAAACTTGAGGTCTGATGAACTTACACGTGTTGATGACTGAAAGACTCAACATGCATTTTTTAAATGGTGAATTTTCATCTTTAAAAGCAGAATGGGAACTGATGCTGGGACTGCCTCAAGGATGTTTTGACTACACTATTTCTTATGTTAAAAAAGAATACAGTGGGGAAAAAGAATATTTGACATTCAGGGGCTCCAACATCAAGTGGTTCAGGCATCACCCAGCTACACAATTACTAACATACAAGGTTGCTAGGCTTTTTGAAGCTGGAAGAAGCATCTATGCTGAAACTCATGAATCAGGGATTTTAGGACTAACAAGTGAATGTATGGAGTAGATGAGGGGAGTAGGCTATATCGAATACTACTCTGTGAAAACAGAGTTCTGAGACGCAAGGATCGATACAATTTATGAAGGAGTTTCAAATCTCTAGCTCAACATCATAGCAAAGATCATGGATGCAGAATATTGACTTCCAATAGGATGTTTAATAGAATTAAGGGCTGTCTAGATTAAATCCAGAAGAGAAATTCCATCATATAATGCCAAACCAGATAAAAGATGCATGAACAGACAAGGAGAATTCCTGCCCATAGATCATCTTCAGAATCCCAGGACAGATTTTATGAGCTATGGGGGCCTTTATGAGATTTTAAAACAGCTCCAGCTCTTACAGATACAGCAAATTAAACTGAAAATAAGAAAAAAGAAGTCTTTGATAAGTAACTGAAAAGCAAATAACAAAAGATTCTAGTAGAAAAGCAACTAAAATAAGATGACTTACTGATATTATGTTTAATTCAATCATATGAAATCACCAATATTTAAGTCGACCTACAAAACAATTTTTTCATATAGTTCAAAATAATACTACAAATAGAATCTTATATAAAAGAAGGTAAAATGGGAGAACAGAAACTATAAAACAATTATCAACAGCTATGATTTAAACTCAAGCACATGGGTTTTCAAATTGTTTATGTAATTAATTTGGTTTGTCAACATCAGTATTTTGTAACACAAAATACATTTCAATTTCTTGTAAAAAGTATAACGAAAATTTTTCCTATTTTCCAACTCAGACCTTTTTTTTTAATGTACTTTAAAACCAAAGTAAAATCATAAATCCTAAATAAAATTAGGCACATCCTAAATAGCTTTAGATCTATAACACAACATGCATGAATTTCACATAACTATATTCAAACATAGCAGCTCCACAGGCTTTCTGCAGAAGATGATACAATGCCATGTTTCAGAATTTGATTAAATTTAGAAATAAACTTAAGACATTTTCCTCAGTATAAACTGATCAGGCAAAATGGAAAACAAACAACAAATAGATGGAAAGGAGAAAGATACTTTTTCACAAGAGTGGAGGACTTTCTAATTAAATATAATCCATAAACCATTTTAAGATATTATGTTGAAATAGTTGTTTATTTTAAATGATAATTTTCCAGTTACAGCAGGTTGAATAAATTATGCAACATCTCATATAAAGTAATACCATACAGCCATTAAAATGTTGATGAAGAATTAAATATTTTTCAAGATGTTAACAAGCTACTTCATCTCTAGTCAAGGCATTCATAAATGTTTCATTATAGAACTGATGAGTAACAAACACAAGGTTCAATGGAAGAGGCATTCCTAAATTCTTCTTCCTAACTCTACTTTTCTGACACTGTAGAAAATATTCCAGCAAATCTAAATTCAGAGAAGTTATTACTCAAAACTAAGATATGTTTATGTGTATGACATTTTAAAAACTGCTTTCAGACCAATTCCTACTCATTCAATAGTCACTTCCTCTATAAAACCTTCCTTGACTTTCCAGCTTTACTAAAAAACAATACACACAGGATCACTTTAAGAGCCTTTATCGTGCTCAACGATGATGACCAATTTCAAGTTCTCTTCCCCTACTTAAACTGTATTCATTTTATTTCTTTTGCCCCTATCCCACTCCCAGATAAGGGCTTAGCATGACTGGCTTTCAACACAGGTTGAATATTTTTGCCTTTTCAATGAAATAAAAGAACAAAGCATACAGTTGCCTGCTGTTCTTCAGGTTCTTACTGTGCCAAGCACTGAACTTAGCGCAAAGAAGAAAATATTCATGTTAAGATCCTAAGACTAAATTGTGCTTTTTAACCTGTTTCAGAGAAAGAGGTATATCCCTTTTTACAACATAATCCTCTCAATTTAATGCAATAGGCATTTGTGTTACAAATATTGTCTATTAAACTAAAAAATCATAATGTAGCTAAGTGTACTAATAAAGTTTTCATTAAACAAATTTAGCTTAACTCTTTCATTCCTAGCCAATAGTCAAGAAAATTTAATTTACACCACTAATATTTACTCTTAGAAAGATGCATTGTGAATATTTTAATGTGCTGAATAATTAAACACACCGGATTGAAGTAGTTCTGTCATTAACTAGCCACACAGTAATTAAACAAGCCCTGTCTGAAACTCATTCCTTATCTAAAAAACAACAAGAGTTGGCAAAAGATCTTCAAAATCCTAAAAGATCCTATTATGGATGACTGCAATATTTTAAATAGACAATAGTTCAGTGGCATTGACAGCTTTACCATTTCTAATCCACCATGAAGCTATGATGTGTAGTTTTGCCAAAGGGAATAATTATTCCTTCCTCATAAGGATTAAATGAACTACATTTATAAGAGAACTAAAAGGAAATCAGTTCCAAGTTAACGTAAAGGAGGATATCTAGTCTACTGCCTAGCATTATCAGCTCCACTCGTGGTCTGCAGGAATTTCCTTCAGTAGATGTGAAAGCCTTTGGTTGTACAGTTATAATTTTTGAAAAATCTTTATCAATTACTGAGCCAATTCTCTTATTAAATGATTCATTTTCCTTATGATCTAGAAATGCTTCTAGAAGTTATAAAACAAAAAAGCAAGAGGACCTTAAACACTTCTGAAATGAATGACTGAGAAAGTATCAAAATCAAGAATACACACTCAATAAAAGTTAGTTTAAATCAAATTAGAAAATAGTTTTACTTTTAGTCTTAAAGAACTGACGTCTTGGTTAAAGTCATGACTTATATTACAATGTTACCAAAGCATTCTCTGTCCCTCCAGACTAGAAAAACATACTTTATTGGCAATTAATGCAATGTGTATTATCTAGTTTCTGTTCTAGTTCCTTTTTTTCCTTAACAATTCAGTTAGGAAGATTTCATATTCAATATGAGACATATGACCTACGCAAACACCGAAACTGTGTAGTAGTAATATATGATAGTGTGGTTTTAGTGTCCTAATAATTCTTTTTTTGTCCCAATAATTCTAATAGGAGAAGGAAGGAGACAGTAAGCACAAACGTAAAATTCTACTGATGAATTTAATCATTAACAAAAGCAAAACTTTTGTGAGGAAAATATCATGGCTTCTCTTTGAGCAAGATCATATCCAGAAACAAATGACTACAGTCACTGAATACTTTTCCTTATTCCCACAAACCATAAAGAATAAGAATAATTTTCCAGTCAGTTATTTATACTCATCATATAAATGGCTAAAATCTTCTGAAATGATAAAAAAAACCTAATAAACATTCAAGTTAATGAAATTTTGATGAAGCAGACTCCTCCAGTATGACTTTTTCTTTTAGGAAAAAAAGCAGGTAACTAAGACACTGCTTATTCTAAGTAGATCACTGCACTGGGCACACTGTGCCCAACAGGTAAAGATAATGAAAATCAGCTAAGCATTAAGTAAAGGGCAGACACAGATAACTACATAAAAATAAGTAATTCAGCTTATTTCAAAAGGTTTCTGTTACTTATCACAAAGATAAAAAGTGTGAATCTTATTTTAAAAAGAAAAAGTCATAGGCTTTCTCTGCCAAGTATTCATGATATTAGCTGATGGTATTCTGTAATATATTTATAAATACAGAGAAAATACTTGAAGTTCCTTATTAAGGAATTTCTACTAGCTTGGAAACAAGTGTGACAGGCTGAATGCTTAACTTGATAAGAAATTCCAATTCAACACAGTTCCTTCATCTCCAATTCTCTAATTGCTCTTGACCTCATCCTTGTTACTAAAAGTCTATCCCCAGGTCCAAGGAAAATCAATGTTGTGGTGTAAAAGAGGGTCTTAGCTGAATTCAGTTAAGGTGGAAGAAATATAAATGAATTCTTACTGTGACTTACTATAGCAGTGCCAGGTATATCTAGCACCTGAGTTAGAAATAATAATCATTAGTGTTATGCATGCCAGTAATGAGTAATTTCCCTAATACTATATGCACTGTATAATCAGATTAACAACACTAGAAAAGATTTTCTAGAAATACTGTTATTTATTTTTACAGTGTTCTTGAAATTCAATTCTTTCATAAAATCAAATTTATCAAAGATAAATAATAACATTAACAAAACAGCATGAGGGCCAAACAGCCTAGGTCAGAAATCAAATTCCACCATACTAGTCATAGTATAATTTTAGACAAATTTCTCTAATATCACTGTGCCTCCATTTCTTCATCCATAAAAGAGAGGTTGAGAAAAAAATAGGGGAAAAAAACCTACTTCTTAAGAATTAAAAATTGGTGTACCCTGGTAGCCTAGAAGAGAAGGTCATTGGACATAGTCCACATACAAAGATTCAGATTAGAGACCTGGGATTGGGGGTGTGGGGCAAACAACCAAGACGAACAACTAAATAAGATAAATGAATGTTTCTTCCTTCTCTCCCTTCCTGACCACCTGCCTACTTGCCTTCATTCCTTTATTTTTCCTTTAAAAAAAATTAAAATTAGTCAATACAAGTAGATATCGACTTCTAAATAAAAGTAGCTATTAATGTTACAAAGGTAAAATTCATTTTCTTATTCACTTGAAATACTTCTATTAAAGACCTGATAAAATCAATTCTTTGTGAAATTCTTCTTGAACTCTGTAAAATTAGAGTATCTCTTTCTTTGTCCCTTAATGTACATTCAACTAAATGCACATCAACAATATCTACAAATTCACATATTCAGAATCATAGAACCTAAAGAGATAAAACTATACTGGTCATCCAATTCTAATTCAAACAGACTTTCAATGCCATATACTTATTGTACCTTCTCCAAAGTCATTTTTAGAGAGACCTATGCATGAGACTGGATTCCATAATATTCAAAGATTTAAAAAATAAAATAAAATATAAACAGACATTAAGATCCTAAGACTAAATAACAAAAAATCAAAAGCTAAAATTATTTCAAATTTTCTTAAAAAAACTTCTGCTTATGGTCAAAATACAAAAACATTTAGCCTGTAAACGACAGGATTACTTATTACTTTGTATATAAATTGTAGATGTAAAATTAGGATATTTCAAGTAAGCTGCATTCTCACAAGAACTGTCATAAATAAAAGACTAAAAGTATGTGGAACAAAAAGACAACAAAATAAAATATGTCAGTTACGACTATAGAGGTTTTTAAAAAACACATTTCTCAGGGGATCAGTGAGGAAGATGGTAACCTAGTAGGGATTCAGACTCCCCCTCATGGAACAAGGAGAAATTCACCTGTGGTGCAGAGGCAAATACTAAAGGAGGGAAGACACAGTGGCTGCAGAGATGGAGTGGCTTTCATGATGACAAAGGGTAGGCAAAACCATCCTGGTATGCATATTTGAGAATGGGCCTAAGTACCACAGCAGGGTGTAACTGCAGGAGGACACTGAAAGGCTGAAGACCTGGTGAAAAGGCAGCAAGGAGCAGGTCCAGCAAGGCTGGACTATGGAGGTGGGGGAGACTGCTTTGGTACAGGCTGGAACAAGAGCCAATAACCTAGGAACTGAGCTGGAGCCCATGTGATGAAATTACACTAGACGCCTCCATAATCAGAAGGCAGCCTGGGAAATTCCCCACATCCACCACCATTTTGGCCAGAATCTCAGGATTCACCCATTGGATACCCAGCCCCCAGATTAAAGGAACAAGGTAGTCTCCCTGAAGGGACTAAATCTCAATGCTGCCCGCTAGCACGAATCTGCAGGTAGAGGGGGAAATGCAGCCTGATTGCCAATTCTGGGCCAGCAGGAAGGTGATCACTCTATACAATGCCATCACTGAAAGGACATATAAACAGAATGCTGAACAGAGCAATGGCACAGAGAAATATCCATGAAATGATGGATCCAATAAAAACCCAGAGGAAAATCTGAATAAAGCAGATGTATGCAAACTTCCTGAAGAAGATTTTAGGATTCAAGTGATTAACATACTCATGGGAATCCAGAAAACAGTAGAGGACGTAAAAGAGAACATCAAAAAAGAAAAATAAATGAAGCAAGATATGAAAGAAATGAATACAACAGCTGAACTTTATTGAACATATCAATAAAGGAACTCAATAATAGGATGAAGAAGCTTCTAAGAGAAACAGTGATCTGCAAGAGAAGGCAGAGGAACTCCATCAAGAAACCAGTAAAGAGATAAAAAATATTCCAAGAATCGAAGACAGCATTCAAGATCTCTGGGATAACATCAAAAGGAACAATATTCACATCAGAGGGGTCCCAGAGGAAGAGAGAGAAAAGGCAGAAACCACATTTGAAGAAGTAATAGATGAGAACTTCCCCAATTTGAAGAATGAAGCAAGCCTCCAGACCCAGAAAGCTCAGAGTTCCTAATAAAAGAAACCCAAACAGAAATATACCTACACGTCACCATCAAAATGTCAAAAATACAAGACAGACTATTAAAAGCAGTCAGAGGAAAACATGTCGCATATAGAGAAGGCCCCATAAGATTGTCAGTGGACTTCTCAAATGGCCAGGAGGGAATGTCATGATATATTCAAAGTGCTGACAGAAAATGATGTTCAACCTAGGATACTATAACTTGCGACTATCATTCAAAACTGAAGAAATGATAAAAAGCTTTTCTGATAAATAAATGTTAAAGG
The DNA here is from genome assembly GCA_004363575.1 of Solenodon paradoxus. Classification (NCBI taxonomy): domain Eukaryota; kingdom Metazoa; phylum Chordata; class Mammalia; order Eulipotyphla; family Solenodontidae; genus Solenodon; species Solenodon paradoxus. The sequence continues at coordinate 498,277 of RJWH01000380.1, forward strand.
AATTGATCACCAGGAAACCAGCTTTACGCAAAATATATTAAAGGATGTTCTATAAAGCGTAAAGAAACCCCAAATAAAAACAGCAAGACAGTAAATACAAAAAGTGGGGAGGAAAAGAGAACAAAAGTGCAGATACTTCAAATGAGTAGACTAATATGCTTTCAAATAAAATTAGGTAGTAAACATAGACCTGTGAATGCTAACTTCAGGGTAACCTCAAAATATATCCCCGGGGAAAAAGCGAGGAAGAAAACAAAATGTGAAATCAATCAAAACATAACTGTATCCATCCAACCTAAAGACAGAAAGAGAACAAAGTCATCATCTGGAGCAACATATAAAAGATAAATTATAAAATGACACTAAGCAGCTATATATCAATAATCACCCTAAATGTTAATGAACTGAACTCATCAGTCAAAAGACAGAGTGGCTGAACGGATTAAAAAGCATAACCCAATCTTCTGCTGCATTCAGGAAACCCACCTTCTTCCAAAAGATAAACATAGGCTCAAAGTCAATGGCTGGAAGACAATCTTACAGTTGAATGGCAATGACAAAAGAGCAGGAACAGCTATACTCATATCAGACAAAACAGACTTCCATCGAAAAAGCATAACAAAAGACAGATGAACACTATATAATGATTAAAGGAGCAATCAAGCAGGAAGACATAATGCTCATTAACATATATGCACCAAATAAAGGAACAAAATATATCGAGCAAATATTATTAGACCCAAAGGGAGACGCTGACAGCAACACAATACTAGTGGGGGACTTCAATATCCCACTTACAACAATGAACAGATCAACCAAGCAGAAAATTAACAGGGAAACAGCCACTTTAAATGACCATCTGGAACAGACAGGTCTAATGGACATATACCGATCACTTCGCCCAATCACTACAGATTTCATGTCTCAAGCGCTCATGGAGTATTCTCAAGGACAGATCATATGCTGGGACACAAAACTTCTCTCAACAAATTTACAAACATTGAAGTCATACCAAGCATCTTCTCTGACCACTGCCCTAAAACTGGAAATCAAACACAAAAAGAAAGCTGGAAGACCCCAAACCAGTTAGAAACTCAATACACTCCTGAAGTACTCTTGGGTGAAAGAGGGAATCAAAGAGGAACTTACAAAATACTTAGAGACAAATAAGCACGAGGACACGAGCTACCAGAATCTACGGGATGCAGCAAAAGCAGTAGCAAGGGGAAAGGTTCATCACAATCCAGGCCTATCTCAAGAAATAAGAAAAATAGCAAATAAACAACTTAATTCTACATTTAAAACAGTTAGAGAAAGAAGAACAATTAAAGGCAAAATTCAGCAGAAGAAAGGAAATAATTGAAATTCAAGCAGAAGTAAATGAAAAAGAAAACTCAAAGACAATTCAGAAGATCAATGAAGCCAAAAATTGGTTCTTTGAAAAAATAAACAAAATTGACAAGCCATTGGATAGACTCACTAAGAAAAAAAGGGAGAAGATACCACAGAAATTCGAAACATCACAAGGGACTACTATCAACTCTACACCACCAAAATGGACAACCTTGAGGACATGGACAGATAAGTAGAAAAATATAGTCTACCAAGACTGAACCCGGAAGAATTGGAAAACCTGAACAAAAAAATCACAAGCAAAGAAACTGAAGAAGAAATCAAGGGCCTCCCCAAAAAGCCCAGGACCAGATGGCTTCTCCAATGACTTCAACCAAACCTTCAGAGAATAATTAGCACCTAATCTTCTCAAGCTCTTGCAAAATATTGAAAAACAGGGAACTGTCCCAAATACTTTTTATGAGGCTAACATTACACTGATACCAAAAGTTGACAGATGTCACCAAGTAGAAAATTATAAAGCAGTATTTCTAATGAACACAGATGCAAAAATTCTCAACAAAATATTAGCAAACCAAATTCAACAATGCATCAAAATAGATTACCTGCCATGACCAAGTGGGATTCATCGCAGGGATGCAAGGATGGTTCAACATAGGTAAATCTATCAATGTGGTACACATATACAATGGAATACTACACAGTGCTTAGAATAGATGAAATCCTGCCATTTGAATCAACATGGATGGATCTAGAGGGGATTATGCAAAGAGAAATAAGTCAAAAGAAGAAAGATAGATACCAGATGACCTCATTCATAGGTGGAATGTGAATAAACAAAACAAAGCAAACAAAATGAACCCTTGGACACCTGCAATAGAACTGAGGTCACCAATAGGGAATGGGGTGGGGGGGTGGGGGGTAGAGTGGATGGTGGTAGAGCCCACTGGACAATGGTGAGGAACACTTGGAGATTTGATAGAGGCCAGGGTGTGTTGACATATATTCAAGGAAAAGGAAACCTATACATATGAGGCTATTTTAATGTGCAGAATAATTACTACAATAAAAAAATATTTTAAAAACATTTCTCAATGATGAAGAATTTTTGGTAATTTCATGTTGGGCAATGTGTGCTGTCATGTATCTGAGTATGAGAACCCACATACTTGGATCTATATTATTTTGCAAATCAATGTTACCTTAATAAATATTAATTTAATAACCACATTTTTATTATTTTTTTCCACTGGAAAGATAATTTTTTGAAAGATTCATATAGCTGAAGATAATATGAACTTTCTCATACTACAACAAATTTTTGGGTGCTGTTCATAAATAAGTAGTTACATGTACTTGCATATAGATTGAATACATAGATTAATTCAAATTTGCTCCAATGTCACTTCTAGTAGAGGCTTTACCTGGTTGCCCTCTAACTAACCACTCAATTTTCTCCTATAATCTTACTCTACTTTACCCTTATTGCTTTTACCCAACTGACAAATCTAATTTGATTATCATTAGATATGCCCAACAAAATATAAACTCTGGAAGGGCAGGGATTATCTGTTTATATTATAAACAGTAGTATCTCTGTGCCAAGAACAGTACAAATACTTCTGAGATAAGAGAAAATGTTAAAAAGTTTCCAGAACAAAAGGCATAATCATTTCAATCCACAGGACATTTAAGATTTTCTTCCCCTGTAACTGAAGGGTAGATAAAAAGATTAAGAAGACAATTCACAGACAAGTTTATTTCTGCAGAATTCCTTTAGGGCAAGTCCTGTTCCTTATAGGCAAAATCATGTCACAACAGTAAAAAAGTAATTGTATCTTAAAAATAAGCACTTTAGAATATCTTCTGAGTTTCTAAAATCAACTAACTTTGCTTTAAGCTTTTATCTTAGAGAAAACAAAAGAACTAAATTATTTCTAAAGTGAACCAAAGCCCAAAGTATAAATCTAACAATCAACCTTGAATCAACCAAATATTAACCAAGAAAACACTCTACTATTTTTTGAAATAACTCTCTTTAGGAAAATGGTAAAGGAGAGAAATCAGAGAACTCAGAAGGACCACAAATTTCTGTCTTGACCAAAATTTATCTTTTAAATCACATTTCTATTCACATTTTAGGCCAAAAAAATCCCACAAACAACACATTTCAAAGAATAGAAATCATACAATGTCTGCCCTCAGACTACAATGCAATAAACTCAAAATCAAACCAGAAAGATAACTGAAAAAAATTTAAAATACAGAGATTAAACAACACATTTCTACAAAACATCTGGGCTAAAAAGGAAATTTCAAGAGAAATTAAAATATTTTGAACCAAATGAAAATAACTTATCAAAATATATGGGACAGCAAAGGCAGAGCACAAGTTTGTAGTACTGAATGTATATCTTAGAAAAGAAATACCTAAAAGCATCAGCTAAGGTTCCACCTAGGAAAGGAACAAAAGAAAATAAACTCAAAGCAAGCATGAAAAATAAGAATTAGAGCAAAAATCAATGAAGCAAAAACAGTAACCAACATAGAAAAAAACAATTAAACCAAAAGATGGTTCTTTGAAAAGATCAATAAAATCAATAACTTCTAGTGAGGCTAAAAAAAGAGAAGGCACAGAATATCAGAGTATAAATATCTAGACATTAAAGAAGAGACATCACTACAGAACTAAGGGACATTAAAAAAATAAAGGAACACTATGAAAAATCTATGACAACAAATTTGATAACTTAGATGAAACAAGCCAGTTCCACAAAGACACAATTTGCCGAAACTCACACAAAAAACAGATCATATGAAAAGATTTTCTATCTATTAAAGAAACTGAGTAATTTAAAGCTTTCCAAAACAGAAAGCATCAGGGCCAGATGGCTATTCACTGGTGAATTCTATCAAATATTTAAAGAATTATACCAATTTTCTGCAATCTCTTTCAGAGGACAGGAGAAGGAAAACTTTCTAACTTAACTCTAAAGGGCCACCAACATCATCCTACCAATTACAGTTATACTTGCTCCACCCTCCACTCCCCATCCTGCATCTGAAATGAATGCGGCCCAAGCCCTGGCCCACACTCTGTCCTGTAATACATAAAAAGAACCAGATGGAATTTAACTCAGATATGTGAGGCTAGTTCAACATTCAAAAATCAATTTAATTAATCCAATACATTAAGAAATGCACATCTTATTATCACTCAGATAACACAGAAAAGTCTCTTAAAGTCTGCATTTCCCTTAAAGTGTGGTTTAAGGACTACCAGCTTCAGACCAAGAGCAAAACTCAATAATGACAAGATTCTGAAACTCCACCTACCACCCTAAAATGGGGTCAAGATAAGCATTTTTAACAAGCAGCACAGGTCATTGCTATGCAATCTCAAATTTGAGAACTAGTGTCCCAACCCACTTTTAAAAACTAAGCTATTGAATTTGAGGAATAGGAAACCTACACATAAGGGCTTATATTATTTTGTAAAGCAAAGTTACCTCAACAAACATCAATTACAAAACTAATTGAAGTCACCTACTACTTGATTCCCCTTCCACTACTTAGAATTAATTTATTTCCTCTGTGTTCTTTGAACCTATTATGTGTATTTCTCTCTAATGTTACATTATCTTTTCCCAACACTTCATCATCTCCTAAAAACAAAACTTTCTCATTAACTAAGCATAAAAGTTACAACTTTCCCCCAACATACCAAAACTCAATTCTATAAGTTACTATAGGATGCTATATAAAAGATTAGCTTAATCTACCTTACTCCCACAA